>JARQTJ010000808.1:336195-436077 GCA_030142635.1 Trachelus troglodyta
CAGTACTTATAAATATTCTCGGCCAGGATTTCTGATTCCTAAGTGTTAATATCTAACTTTATTGATTTAATTAATTATTTTAATAATGGATACACTTAATTTATTTACGATTTAGTGGAAAAAGTAGAGCAAGTAGGAAGGATAAGTGAGCGAAATGTGCCCCTCCTCGCCTATTTCCGTGAGGTCCTGCCTCTCCGCAAAGGAGCTACGACCCCTCCGCAGCCCCATAGGGGCCGAGCATATTCATTAGGATAGTCACCCTATTAGTGTTGATACAAGTACACCATGGTGTCGAAAATTGCCCTTCCGCCTCATCCGCTGAGCTTGCTCAGTGGTCGGGCCTTAATTGTAGCCGCAGCAGGACCTTCTAGATTTCTCGATAACAGGCTTTGAATCCCCTTAGATTAGGCTACTGTCAGGAAATTCCGCGTGCGGGTGTAAATCGAGATTTCGTCAAATTATCCAAACAAAATTGCATTTTCACGGGGAGTTTTTTTGTTAGTTCCGGAAAATCGCGCCACACGGCGCTGTTAAACGCCTATGATGTTTCCAGAAAATTCCGTTAGGCGGCATGGAACGAGAAACCACTAAATTATCTCTTAAAATTTCATTTTCCTGGAGAACATTTTTGTTAGTTCCGGAAAATTCCGTAAGTGGGCGTGGAGCGAGAAGTCGATAAATTGATTTATCTACCGAGATGTGAGTGTTGCACTAGTAAGCCGCATGGCGCGATATTTAAATTTCACTATCATTTCAATACTTACCTCGTTTTGCTGATACGAGTGAAGATCCATGAAGGTGTAAAATCGTAGGATAATGAATCTGGTAACGCAGTAAAAGAAAGAAAAAAAGAGACAAATACATATCTTAATCATTCGACGAAGCGAGACGTCCTTTTTAATTTGACATAGGCGTACGTTGTAAATAATAATTTAAAAAATAAGAGAGAAAGAGAAGTTGGCGGGCGTAAATATAATTTTCGACAATAATCCAGGTTAGGGCCAATGAAAAATAAAAGCTAATAACAAATGACAAAATCGTTCTCGAAGGGCTACTGCACTGTTAATTAATGGCTATTCGCGTCCTGAAATAACGAGCACTATTAAACCCGAAGGATTTCCCCCCGGTATAAGTTGACCATTAATGAGAATTCTCATTGTATCATCTGCGTACATTCTGCGCTTTATTATCCATAACATTCTTCCTCAAGGATGCCTCGAGTATGTACAAATGCAAAAAAGTCGTACTTCCTCCTCTATCGGACAAAAACCGAAAGTTAACACGACACGATACACCTTTGCTTGCTCCTAATGGTACAAGAGACAGGTTTTTCTCTCGAGTTAAATAGCTCTGTCGAAAATTCATCTCACTGTAAACTCACTGTTTAAACGTACAAACACGGATCCTAAGTTCACTGAAGCTGTAAATTGGTAATCCAGGTTTATTTGTTACTCCAGGCGCGTATAAATTGCCACGACCAAATTTTCAGCTTCGTTAGAAATTCCAGTGCTCCCATAATGATCATATTCGTCTTCCGTTCGCCGTTATTACGTCGTTCTCTCCAGTTTCTCTCTCTCACTCATTCTCTCACATTCTCCTATCTCTATAAAACTCGTCACGAAGAGACACGCACGGAGTAAGACGCGTTCATCTCCACACTGAAGAAAACCACGAGAAATCTAGGTCGGCCTCACCCTCCATTTTTATTAATTTATCAGTTTGACAATTCGTCCCGCATTGCAGGCCAACTCGCAAGGAGAACGCAGGTCAAAATTGATACAACCATTAAATTCCTAATACAATAATATATAGTATATTTACATTGTCAAGAGAGAAGATCCGAGCCAGATTTCTTTGCTGTGGATTATTATTCTCCCTTTTATTTATTTTCAATTATTTATTACTACATTCCGTGCGCGTCTCTTCGCCAGAACTTTGCCGACGAGTCACATGGGACACTCGGCTTTTACAATAAATACATGATTATTGCTGATGATGATAGAGACGACGCATTCGTTCCCTCAAGATGGCCGAAACCTTTTTCTATTCTCTGTCTTTGCTCTTCGCTTGACTTTTCCTTTCGTCATTCACGAGATTAATAAATTACGTGTTTTTAGGAACAGAGAGGGAATATGAGGGGGGGATGCTGGAAAATAATGGCATTTCGGGAGATGTAACGGTTGTTGTGTTGTTTTTTTTTTCGAGTATAAGCGACGGATGTAGTAGTAGACACTGTTCAGACTTGTAATGTATTCTCCTCTGACCACATTTTGCCAATAATATGTTGGTATTTGAGACATCCATGTCGTGCCTGCATCGTACCAACAAGGTTTTACAACATTTTAACAACTTCTCTTTTCTCTCTCTTTCTCTCTCTCACACACACTCTCTTTCGCTCGTTTACTTTCTTTCTTTCTCTCTCTCTCTCTCTCTCTCTCTCTCTAGTACTCCCAAAAGCTGCGATTCGTCGACAGACGCGACTATAATACAAAGCAAGGGCACTTGATAAAATAACTTAGTCTTCTATTTCATAATTATCTATATATAACGTACATATATAAAACAAATTATGAGTAAAGAAACTATAATGATCGGGTCGGTACAATATTATGATGCTTACTTTAAAATTTAAACGCCTGATTACATGAAATCGGTTTAGCACGAAAATGACTATAATAAAGTGGTGGTGGTGGTGGTGGTGGTGGTGATGGTGGTGCTGGTTGACGGTCTTTGCTGTGATTGTTGTGTGACGATGATAATGACGATGATGCTTGACGATTGTGAATTATAGTGGTATCAAGTCCACGCATTGTTTAGGACGGGTCGAAAAGGGCTGAATAGGATAATATGGATTTTCCAACATTTATCGAGATGTCGAACTCGATGTTGATGAAGATGAATGAGAAGACGGTAGATGGGATGTGATTATGATGATTAGAAGGAAGAGGAAGAATTTGACTGTGGAGCGCGATTCTAGTCATTCTTTCACTTTGGGAGCATTTTTTTTTATCCGTTTATATCCTCAACTTTTCTTCTTTAATAGGGAGTAAAGGGTTTAAGGGAGCTAAAATTTGTTACGTTTTTAAGATCCGGTTTTTTTTTTGGATACGGTCCACTCTCGTTTTCACAATAGGAACAACCAACCAAATCTTCTTATTTTTGTTTACGTCATTTCTCTTTCTCTCTCTCTCAGATACACACACTCTCTCACTCTCACGCTCTCTCTCTCTTTTTGTCTGTGTTAATCGTTATTATTCATGATATAAGTAATAATATTAATATTTGAATAAAGTAACATGATGTGCCGTCAAATATTCATGGAATACTTGGCTGCACGGCGGTCATGCGAGGATAGAGCCACCATGTTGTCTTCCCACTGTCAATGCTGTTCCATTTTTTTTTCTTTACACCATATATATATATTATATTGGATTTATTAGTATATATATATAGTATAAATATTTACACGCACGCTAGTTTTAACAATCTTTCGCCACAAACATTCATGCATACACTAGAGTCATAAGAGAAAAACGTCCCCAATTCGAGGTAAACTCACTAAATTTTCCTTGTGCCCCTTCCCCCGCAATTTTCTTTGTGTTTATCATTTTCCTTCCATTCCTTTCCCTTCCGTTCGCTACTCGATGAATAATTTTCACCTCGGTTTCTTAGTCACTTTGTTGTTCCATCTCTTATCCTCCCACGCTATCTTTCATTCTCTCTCTCTCTCTCTCTCTCTCGCTTTATCATTCTTTCTCGTTCTCTGCCTAGCACACCATGTCCCTATCTCGATTTTCCCCTTATTTCACCGAGTAATTTCACTTTTCCACTGGATTCAATCGTTTTAGCTTTTTCCTTTTAAATCTTGCCTCTCAACAATTATTCTTTTTTTATATCCCTTAGTATCTACGTACTCCACTTTAATTCACAATGACATATCACATGTTTATCTGTTTTCACGCGTTTACCCATCTTCTTCGCATAATTCGTCTCCCTCTTAGCATCATCTTCGTCCACGTCACACACCCCTTCTTCATCTTCGTTTAACATCGTGCCTCAACTTCTTCCATTTATATTCATGTTTCGTTTAATAACACTATTATCAGTCAGCCCACTGTTCGATACAAGGAACGATAATACAATTGAATATTTTACGAACACAACATTCTTTTTTTTGTCATGCTTGAATAATGTTTAGCGTGGCTTGGTTGTAGAAAGACGCAAGCTTCTAGAGTCAAGAACGATCGGCCTCGCATCTTTCCTGCGACGTCCTACGCGGATTGATCCATAAGTATGGTGGCGGTGATTCTTGTGGTGATTGGTGGTTGGTGGCGGTGGTAATTGTGGTTGGTTGTAGTTGTAGGTAGTGGTTGGTGGTGGTGGTGGTGGATGCGGTGGCGGTGGTGGTGGTGATAGTATTCAGTTTAGTATTTACAGTTGGTTATAGCAATCGTTACTTTTCATTCTCTTAAGATGAGACGTTGCGCAGTTCAGTGTTCAAGATTTGGCATGTATTAGTATATCGAAGATTTTATCTTTAGTCTCTTTCCACTACGAACTGCTCGACGCGTTCATGCCACTGAACATGCCGGTGGTAAACGAAGTCTGCTGTTGTTGTTGCTGCTGTATTTGCTGTTGCTGTTGCTGCTGACTGTTCGCTTGGCGGCCGTGCTTTGGCACTGGAGGTTGCAGGTACTCGTGTCGAGCTAGCGTCAATACGTCTATACGCTCCTCTTTCCTATACGCTAGGCAACTCCTTATGAAACTCTGTTGACAGAAAAACCCCCCCAAAAAACAAGAATAAGTAAACGTACAATCCTACTGAGAAGCAGCAGAACATTCTCTAAAATATAGGATCATTCCTCCTCGATACCTTTGCTTCGTTGCTGACTGTCGGTTTATTGGCAAACTGAACCTCCGTTGCTTTTAGAATCGTATTCTCCTCCAGAATTGTCGCTTGCGACTGATTGTGTCCGAATGGCTGTGAAGCAACATGAAAACGAATTGAGGAATAAGATTGATACTAAAAGAAATTGCTTTGGATCAAATAAATCAGGTAGTCTCACCTTTTTGCCATAGAGACACTGGTAAAATATAACTCCCACGCTCCAAACGTCGACTTTTGAAGAAATTTTTGGAGGATTTTTCCCGACTACAAAACACTCGGGTGGGAGATACCTGAAGAATGAAACGAGAATTAAATAGTATGATACGAGACAAGCTTATGGCATTAAGCATGCATATGTTTATCATAGCTGATATGCAAATTTGTTACAGATTCAATTGACTTGTCGGGAAACGAGAACGTACCAGTAAGTGCCAGCTCCTTGAGAGGTCAGATCCATTCCGTGATCTGGATTATAATTCTCCTCGTCCATAACTTTGCTCAATCCGAAGTCCGTAATTTTTATTTCACCACACACGTTGCCCTCGGTCAATAAAATATTGCCTGCAAGTAATAAATGAGATTTCAATGTGTAATTGAAAAGTAAGTTAAAAATAGTTGCCAGGTATTACAACAAGATGGCCGCGCGCTTCGAAAGAGCTTTTAGAAATAAAATAAATTCATACCTGGTTTCAGGTCGTAGTGTATGACTGGGGGTTTTATTTCATTGAGGTACTTCAGAGCGGATACGACTTGCATCACGATAGACCTCGCTTCTCTCTCTGGTATAGTCTTATGCTAAAAAGAAAAAGTAACGATAAGTTTTCGTACAATTAAATGTCAGAATCAATTTCATAGATATCTCAAAAACCAGAATGAATTTGGATTTTATAAAGGAGTATGACCTACCTGTTTAAGATAAAAATCTAAATCGTGACCATCGCAATACTCGAGGACAGTACAAAATGAATTAGCATCGATCTCAAAAACGTCGTAGAGTTTAACGACTCGTGGATGATCAAGGGCTTTGTGTATATTGTACTCCCGCAGCGCGTGTCTGAGCAATAAAGAAATATGAAAGATTATGAATTAAATTCCACCCACGACAACGTCAATAACCGTGAAAATAATTATAATTCCTCGATGCTCACTTAATATAATTAGCTTTTTTGTCTTCTTTCCAGTCTTTATTCAGTTGATGTACTTTACAGGCCACGTAGCGCTGTTCCTTCAGGTCGAACGCCTGATGAAAAGAAAAAAGTTTCATGAGGACGAAACGGCAAAGAGAAAATATTTCCTGGTTAACAGTCAGAGCAACAATTAGTTGTTAAAGCCATTACCTTATGCACCTCACTGAACCCGCCTTTCCCTAACAACATAAGTAGGAGGTAACGTTCGTTCAGTACAGGATGAGAATTGAATCGCGATTGGTCCTCGTTGTGTATACGTTTCAATTCTCTGATGTGTAGGTTTCGTTCCCTTTCGAGTTTCTCCATTTCCAGTTGCAGATCTGCGTCTTCTTTCTTCAACGCACTTTGTCTCAGCTATCGGATCAGAAAGAGTGATGTCGATTAATTAGAGTCAGTCGATGCAATCAAAGTAAAAGACACCAAGAAGAACATTGACATCGTGACGGATCACGATGCACCAGGATCTACACGTACCTTGAGTATTTCGTCAGCCTCGTAATACTCCTGCCAAGTATAGGATCCAGGTACTGCGTCCGGCTTCAAAAACGTAGCTTCGGTACCATTATGCAAGGAAGGTTGCGGCTGGCTCCTCTTCCTACCAGTCTCGCTATTCGACGGCCTCTTCTTGAGTAGCATTTTCTTTTGCCTATCAATCTCTTCCCTCTCCGTCGTTATTTCCTCCTGCCGTCGCGCCAACTCTTGAAACGCGTAACCGTCTGTCCAATTCTCTTGAAATGTCGCGCCTACCCTCTGTGTCACAAACTGACCCAGCCTCAGTCTATTTTGCATACACTTCTGCCTAGCCTCCTTTTTTTCTATGTTTGATTTTTCTTTTAATAACTTCTTTACAACGTCTATACACTTATTTATATGCGATTTGTGCTGCTCAATCACCTTTTGCTGAGTAGCCATTTGATGCTTAAGTTCTTCCGTCGTCTGAAACAAGAGAAATTATAAATGGCGCATCTCCTTCATTCCTGCTCCCGCCTCTCTTTCTCTCGCTCTCTTCCCCTTCCTTCCATTATTAAATTATCAGGTAAGAGAATGAAATGGAAAGAGAGAGAGAGAGAGAGAGATCTAGAAATTAAGAATACAAAAGCGGTACGTGTCGTAGCCGATTTCTTTCTAGCCATGGCGCATAGTGAGCACACTGGTCGCTTACGTGATCTCAATGGAGACTCCTATGGAATTAACAATTCCCATACGGTTACTTACTCTATTTAATTCATCAATTTTGTTGTTACGTAGTTCCAAGTCTGACGACGCTTGGGTCTCGAACTCCTGTATCCTCTGGCAAGTAAGTTCTGTCTGAAAATTTCAATTAAGCGATTCTTAAACATGAGGACTCTCTCGTATTCTCGTAACATCTGATACATTTGTCAGCATAGCTTGCAAATACCAGATACCTTGACGCACCCCCCAAAAATAACATGGTACACACAATGGTAATAACGATAATAAAAATAATAAAAATAACAAAACGTCTTAATCGATTTCAGATTCCATCGCGTACATCATTTTGCCTTCACGCGCATTCCGGCAAACGCATGCACGGGCAACAGCAGATGGAAAAAAAAAAGGAATGATCGTCCTACCAGTCTGCTTTAGTCATACTGGTAGGATGAACTGGTTTAAACGTTTAAAAATATTCACGGAGACAATTGTGAAACATTAAAATGTTTCTTAGAAGTACCCAAGGACTTTTGATAGCCGGTCGAATGTGTCTCTTATGAAAATTAAGCCGATTGTGTGGAACCAGGAGATCTCGACGAAGCGTAACGTCACGCAGGCGGCAAGGAAAACACCAAAAATGTAGGCATGTCGGGATGGGTGCATGTCAAAGCAAATTTACAACGAGGCACAAGACACAATTAAACGTTGGAGACTACTTGGAGTTTACTTATTATATTTTTTTCTATGAGAAAGAGAGATGCGATTTTAAAGATTTGACCAAGAAACTAAGTATTTCGTGTGTTGCCTATTAAAATGTTTTATAAATCCCATAGATAGATGCCACGGGGACACCGAGTTACGTCCGATGCTGTTGCGACGACGAACATGCACACCCCATGCCTTGTGTCTTCAGGCAATATAAATAGATTAATAGTGTTAAAAGAATGTATCGACAGACAAAACGAAAGATGAAAGAAATCGAACGTGCCCCGTGTGGAGTGCCATTTGCAAGGTAGCCTGCATTTGTATGACAACAAATGGATACAGTGCTACGTTTATGGCCAGCAAATCAGAATTAGCTCAGGTTGCTGCAAACACTTGAGAAGAAATCCCGAGTCGCGTGGCTACTAATCAAATGTTTTCGAGTGACAAGGGCAAACGTCTGCAGGGATAATCGGTTATTGCACACTGAGTAGGATGAAGGCAAGTAAAGGTTGTGGAATAAAAAAGGGGACAACGTTGAAGCTGCCAAATAGGCATGAAATGAGGACTTGATGGAATTTGTGCACAGTGACACCAGGGTAAGAACGACAATAATTTCTTCATCGGTTCTGGTAGTCAGCGGACGGCTGTTGGGTGAATCTGTATAATTGTTATGGTCAGGAAGATGGATATGAGGATGCAGGAATGAGAAGGAGAGACGTTTGATTGAAACTGGAATTAATCGACAGCTTGCGCTTCGTTCCGGACTTGGACGGGATGTATCTTATCAAGTGTTTGCAGAAACCGACCGAATGGTGCTTACATTTGGGGTGTTAGTCTTCGCTTGCCTGACCTGGCTTGTCCTAGGGAGGTTGGTAGGCCTTACCTGCACCTGCTTGCTGACCATCGAGCCTGCAGGTTGTGTAGAGGCTGATGGGGGAGGAGGTGGTGGCTGAGGATGAGGTCGTGGTGGCTGCATCATCGAAGAGAACTCCACCGACGAGTTGGGCGTCGTTACTTGCGGCGACGGTGGATACTGGTAGTGGAAAATAATTATTTGTTAGATAAAGTAGAACCTGGTTTATTCGAAGGATAACTCCTGAGGATGACTCTTGTACGCTGAACTTGTACTTACCATAGGGTATCCTTGCTGGGGCGAGGGGCTCTTAGCTCCACCATGTCGGATGGGACTGTTACCGACATGATGTTTGGGAAAGTACTCGTTGATTTTCTTGCTGTCCAGGGTGGCGACAGAGCGAGCCCCCTTACCACCAACGGGTCCCCCAGGAACGCCCCCGCCGCTGTCGTCCACCTTACGTTTTCTTTTTCTTTCCGAAGGGGTCCGCGGCACCTTTTCTGGAGTGTTTGGGTCCACCTCCTTGTCACTATGTGATGAGCCTGCGAAGAAATGATTTCTTAACCAACGTAACATTCATATTGAACAACTTTTATATTAGTTGCACCGTAGCTTTATACATCGAATGACTTGGTGCACCATGAATTATTGAATAGCTTGGTGTGGTCGTTTTATATCAGTAACAGATAAAACGTTAATGGATTAAGTAAGACTTCTACTTGCTGGCAAACTGGTTGGTATAATTTTTATACAAATAGCTCATAACGCTGCTGCTTACCAGTGCTCATGTTCGAGTCTTGACTATGAACCGACTGACCAGAGTTTACAGTTGATTGAGGTGCCATCTGAATTTGTGACCCAGCAGACATCTGAAACAAGAATGAAATATTATTAGGGCATGTCAATTTTCCTGAATATATTACAAAGTGATATCGCTTGACTTTTGAAATTGAATGTAACAGTACAGCTATATGTACCGATGCCTGAAATAATGTGTATGAAAAAAAAATCTTTGCTGAAGGACTGTCCAAAGGTAATGGAAAGTTCATAAAGTACATGTGAAAGAGACTCGGTGAGAGTGAGGGTAAAAGAGAAAGGAGTTGAGATAAACAAAGGTAGAAAACATTTCTATGCTTATAATATCTACAAAAATACACAGATAAAAAGAATACAAAAGTTAGTGATAAAGAATACCAGGAAAAATATGTAACAATTTACTAGAAAACAAAAACTCTATGCTTCAAGGTAAAATACTTGACTATTTCGACCTGGTGACACTATCAGCGTTGAAGACTCGATATTTGAATCTAATTACAGTCAATTAGGAATAAAAATATTTAATCAGCTGCACAAGGAACGCGCCTCCGAGTCACCGGAATAATCGATAGATCAGATAGAAAATTTGAATGCAAAATTTCTACAATTCTGATCAAGGTGTAACCTCGCGTACCGTATTCCCAACCATGGAGAAACGTAAATCGCATATCGGGCATCCACTGGCCAAGCCAGCTAGCAGACGACCACTCGTTGAGAACACGACATCGGCTGCTTCCCGACATAGAATAGCAATCGAACAAGAGAGGACTCATGGCCAGGATAACAACAAGAGAGAAGAAGGCAGATTAAAATATCCTGAGAGTACAAAGTATGGCAAGACTAATAAAAAAAATGGAAGTTGACAACATACAAAAAAGAGAGGGGGGAGAAAAAGAGAGAGAGACAGACAGATGCCGAGCTAGAAGCAAAGGCGTAATTACAGAAAAAAATAATTAAAAAGAGAAGACTAGTAAATCAGAGAAAGATGGCACCTTCCAAGTCGGCCTACGGTAGAGCCCCATAATCGTGCTTGCTGTTAGGCCAGTTGAACGATGTGTCAACCATTGGCACAGGTTAGCGAACAATTCGTACGTGAAAGTCAATAGTACGCCGAGGAGAAAATATGCAATATACGTTTAGAGCTAGAGGAATCACGACAAAATGGTGGAGAGGAGGCTAGTCGGCGGGGAAGGCAGAAGGGGAATTCGTAAGGGGCGAGGGATGACGAAGGGAGAGAAGGGAGAGAGACCAGTGAATCTAAGAGAGGAGAGCGAGACGACGAGTGAGGGAGCGAGAGAGAAAGAGTGCGGATTGAAAGAGAGCTGACTGGCTTGGCTGACTGGTAAGACCGTAAGGAGCAGCGCGGTTGGCTCGTAGAACGACAGACGCGCACCGCGAGGGAGCAGCAGCTTTACTCACTCTATAACTACAGCTACTATTGCTACTACTAGTTCCCGCTTACGAACTCGAGGCCCCAGCCTGAACGACTAAGTGGCCTTCTATCATACATTTCGTACGTGCCCCAAGTACTAGAGTCAATTTCGCCCGGACGTCTGTCTTTCTATCTACGTATATTTCACGTTTCTTTCTTCCTCAAACTTTTACCCCCGCTCCTGCGCCTCGTGTCTTCGAACGTCAATCTATTCGTATCTCTGCTTACTCGTTTTGCTGATTAACGGGCCGTATAATCCGGCAACGGTGCGGTCTCTATCTGTCTATCCGCGGCTACGTCATTTCTCAGTGTGACGTCGTGCATGGCAATAGAATAAAGCAAATTCTACACGCAAGCCATGATACATTCATTCGTCTCTCTCTCTCTCTCTCTTGAAAGCAGCTTAAACTCTCTTTCTCAAAGTCCCGCGGGTTATTATCGGGCGGCGCGTCGGACGCGGTTACCAGCGCGCCCGGTTGTGAACCCGGTTTTCACGGTAAGTCCTCATGGACGCGGTCACGCGGCACGCGTTTGCGCCCTCGCACGAGAATCCGCACGCACACCGGCACAACGAATGGATCGTATCTAGCAGCGCCTGCTGTCTGTATACATACGTCGACAGCCAACGTGCACGCCCGACGCGATTAAAGCGTTACACACCGAGTGAGATCGATGTGGGTCGCTATGTGAGAACCGGAATGCGTCTATTATTTTCGATATACGTACGATACTCTTACGAGCAGCATAACCTATGAACGAACGAAGGGTACGTCTACGAGTTTTCTTTTGCCGGTACATCTCCCTCGCAAGGAAGGAGCTTTCTTTTTCGAATAATCCAAAAGTTACCTTCGCCAAAATTTTTTTACAGGTCATCGGGTTCGTTGCTGCCCCCCCTATACAAGCTGTACAAACGTATCTTCCTCCATTGGTTTAATTACGCGATTCCACTTAACCGCACTAAATAACGGACTCTACATTGTTGTACGTGCATGGAGCAGGCTCGTAGAACTACATAACCTGACAGAGCCAATGATCCTCAATGAAGGTAGGTTAATAGTTCAGCTTCCACTATCCTAATCGAATCCACAATGAACGACCGTGACAGCTGATTTGATTGCGCCCTGTCGTCATGTGACTGGCACGAACACTCAGGGCGCCAATAAATCCCGCATCGTGTTCGCCTCTGCACTCTCGGTAGACTCACCACGCAAGGGCAGGTGGTGCACTTCCTCGGTAGGATCCTCCTCCTAGCATCGATGGAAGATTCGCCGTGGATTTCGCCCGTTGGAAACTGGCTCGCGACACACGATGACGTAGCGTGTTTATTCGCGTCTCGAAAACATTCGTAGGAGCGCCGAGGCGTCATGTACGTCGTCGCCGCACGATTATACACTCCCGGTGAAAACATTGCGTTACAAAATATAATGGGTCTGTCAAAGAGTCACTGGGCACGTCCGCGCCATCATTCGTAGCATCGTACCTCAACGTAAATTCAGGAGGCAGTGAAAACGACACGATGCACTATTTAATATGTCCTCAGCCGTTGCGGATCTGTCAGTCCAGAGTAACAGCATGCGATTTTACTTTCGAGGTTAGGTTTTTAAAGGTAAACAATTCTTACGTGTGGTCACTCCTGGCAAATCACTTTTTTACGTTAAAATCAACGAAGATTCGACGATTCAGTTATTTACTGTTATCATAAAGTTCTGATCAGGCCTCGACGCGGTCGATAAGGAAGTTTCTGCATCCCTGGGAATTTTTGGACGTTCACGATCGAGTCATCTCATTACAAAGCCAAGGATGCAAAAGCATGGCGACTGGTAGCCGTTCACGAGGTAATGGATGCTAATCCTCTGTCCAACGCGACTCGAGAGTCTGACAAGCGATCCTTGAGAAGCCATCGTGACAGGAATGTCTCACGTAGGAGGATCTTGCACGTAGTGTCGGGCGCCTCAAGCACCGACGACGGTGACGACGTTGATGTGCTTGAACGGTGGAAGCAGAGTGCTCGTCGTCATGCCTCTGGCCAATGAGAAAGATTTGCGGTGTAAATCGTAAAGAACTAACCTATCCATCGACTCATTTACCGGGCAGACACACGAATGCGGATACGAGAAGGTCTAGAGTCTCCTTAGGATTCACGGCGAAGGGATCGAATGAAACTCCCGAGCGAATAAGACGCGCACATGAAGACTCACGAGGGTGCACTAGAATGCCGGTTGGTAGGTAGAACAGTGTCGTATGCCGCGCAGGAGAGTCCAAGCAAGTCGCGTCGTACGATAATAAATAAGTCGGTTCGCATTGCCCGAAGAGAGCGTCCCTCTCTCTCTCTCTCTCTCTCTCTCTCCCTCTCTCGCTCCTCTATCAGCGGAAGAGCAGGATAGTCAGTTAGGGCGCACGTACGAAGGCGGAGAAAACTTCTTTATCGATGTTACGGCGCATCGGTAAACCTTCGAGTTGAACTCTAGGAGGCGGCGAGTCCTGTAACGGAGTGACGTGGGTAACTGCTGGCAGAGGATGAGTTTACGTCGCAAATGAGAGAGGTACGCGAGGAAAAATTGGTAGGTGCAAGAGGAGGCCTGATCCCGTAAACCTGGCCGTGGTTGCAGCCATTGTCGAGGTCGTCCTTTCCTTTTATCTCCGTACTAGCAGTATTCCTCTCCACGTCCTTCCTGATCCATACGTATTTTCAGATTTTTCCTGGCCCGAGTAGCAGCAGACGAGGAAGCGCCATGTGGAAGGCCAGTTTCTGCTAGGGTTCGGTTCACTCCGTCGACGGCGTGAGGCGTAGGTAGAGGGCAAATTAAAAGGGAATACAGCGTACGGCTAACGCAACGAGAGTTTACGGCAAGACAAGTGGCTCCTGTCAATGTTCACGGGAATGGCATCCCGTCGAGTGAATCTTCTTCTCGAGTATATGTTGTGCTCCAGGAGTCTGCCGGAATTGCGCGGGGCCGTGTAACTGCTGTCCCGGTGGGTAAATATTATTACGACACGGCGAATCTATCGAGTTAACAAAAACGATAATCGCGCAGAGGAAACTCACCCGCACGAAACGGAACTGAAACTCTGCCCGACGTGAACCCGCCGCTCTCGCATAATGCTTTATACCGACGGGCCGTAGTTTCTACTCTTCTATCAGCGGCAAATGAGCAACGCGAGATTCCGAGATGCGGCAAAAGGTGCAACCTCCGCCGCCTCTCCGACGCGCTACCGCCCCACTGATCAGAACGCGGCGAGAGAGCGAGAGAGCGAGAGAGACTGAAATCTATGCGAGTACCGGAGGGAGAGACCGGGAGGAGAGTGAGGGGGGAGGGAGGGAGGGAGAGAGGCGACGAGAGGGCATATGAGACATTCCTTCAGTGAACGGGTCGACCAAGTGTGAGTGTGAGCGAGCCGGTAAAATCAATGTGGCGGAGTGTGGCTGTGCTACCGTGGGGTGCAAGGGGTACAACCACCGCTGCACCCTGGACCATCCCGAATCATCAGGGATCCGCCTTACGATTCCCTTTGTATAACAGGGACTCTTCTCGTTTATCCGCTCTTTCACGACCAGTCATTACCGATAAGTAAATCTTCGCGATACCCACGGTCGTCACTTCTAATGGCACTCTCGATGTTCAGAAAATTTCCAATTAGTGTACCGGTGACCATTTCCTGAGTAAACGTATCGTTCTTTCAGAAGGACACGGAGGCAAGAAAGTGCGACTCCCTGATCCTCGAGTTGAAACTGTCGTATTCGACCAGAGCCGCAGAGCAGTAAGCCTGTGATTATCCGAGGAAGGTAAATCCGAGCGAATGGAGACGCGCGAGAGGAAGATAAAAAGATCGACCTGCAAGACGAATGGAAGTTATTGCGCGCGGGTCTCTTACGAATCGCATGCGAATATCCGCGTAGTATCTCTATCCACCCTGGAAAGCCGCGCAGCCGACGACCTCCGTGGAAGTCCACTCTCTCGAGCCGTGCCGTTCCGAGTTCCAGCGGATCGGCATGTTCACAGGATGTTCACCGAGGCGAACATATCGCGGCGTTCGCGACGCGGACATTTGTTCCGGGGCGCCCGAACTTATCTCGCCTTCGCACGGCACTGGGCCGTCGGGACTAGTCGTGGGGCGCACTTTGCCTTGTGTGCGCCAGCCATCAATGACGAGGACGGACAGAGACCTCGTGGGAGAAAGACAAAGATGCAGAGAGTGGAGACTCCAGTGGTGGGGACGGTCGGTGCTGACGTGGAGGGGCAAGGAGCGACGCTATTGGCTGATGACGTGGGTGGAGGGGGTAATAACGGGTATGTGGTGGGGAGAAGTCTACGTACGCGACAGACAAACGGACCTGACTGGTCGGGCGACCGTAGCATCAGGTTCAAGTTGTGCACTCTCTCTCGATCCCCGGTAGTCGAGCCTCCGTACTCCAGAGGTACGGCTCGTTGCCCGGACACAGTCAGGTTGGTGGTCGCAAACTCTCTGGTTCCTTCCGATTCGCGTGCACAATCCCGACAGTACCACCGTCACGAGGACACTGCCGTATCGACCGTGCAGAGGAGACGCGTGACCGCTCTACGTCGGACTCTCTCGTTTTCGCCCTGCTCAACCGAAGGCCGTTCATATATGCGGGAGGGGAACACATACACACACCCCCTTCGGCCCTCAGACTCTTCCTACCGTAGCTCCCTCAATAACGCTCTTTGCCGTGTGAAGACTCCACGTTCTGCCCTATGACCTCCGAGGTCGAACCCCTCTGACATGGACTGACTCCTATTGTCAACGGTTCGACCTGGACCTAGTGGGATCGCTCGGATGTTTGCTGTGGTGATTTGTGATAGGGGAGGCAGCCATACTTTTGGATTTCGTGTGATCAGTGCATGCTGTTCTGTGACGTGGGATGCGTGTGAATCAGTGTGTATTACTAACGATGGGAACGTAGTATGTGAACAATGGGGATGTCACTTTCCGAAAAATACGCCTTTAAAACGTGCAGTTACGAATTTTTCGAAAAATAGGAAACAGCCGTTAAAGAAAAAAAAATGCAGTGTCGTTTTCCCTCTGCCTAATTGTCCAAATTACACAAATTGTTTATATCCCAAGTAAACTGAAATGTCAAAATATAATAAATCACAAGTTATTAAGGACGACCGTAAACGAGTCTCTAACAAGTACTAATGAAGAGAATCACGTAATATCCTCTGGTACATGAGTCATAAATGTAATAAAAAAAAAAAACGAAGTAATAAGAATAAAATGCACGAGTCGGTGCACAAGAATAAAAATGGCGAAGGAAGCACGAAGGGAACCTGTCTGCTCGTGGACGCGTATACAGGCCGAGGGGAAAGCGCGCGGCTCTAGACCTTGCAATGCCATTCGATCGGGCAACGTTCTCGCGTGGTGCAGCCGCGCGCGCGACCGCACGGCGCGGTGTGACGTGTGTGACGGCAACACAGCCTTCCCCCGTACCCACGCCAATAGGGTCGCACACTCATTAGCCCAGTGGCGCGAGTCCCGCCCCACCACGAGGCTCGATCAGCTGCTCGGCCACGCGGCGTTGCCTCGTCTCGCTCGCGCGCCGGTATCCAGTGCCAAAGCCCACGCTGGGTTCTGTGTACTCCTGATGCGTCTGGCCACTGGTGGCGCAGGGTCGACCCAACTTGGTCAGGCGCCCTGTACGTTTTATCATCGGTAAAGAAGAGGTCTTCTCCCCGTAGCACGAAAAACACGAGATTTATTAATACGCAAATGTAAGATCCGAACGGTAACAGCTGTGAAAATTATTTTTCTTACTTTTATCATTCCTGACGTACGCTCGTCGCATCCCTAGCTTTGCGACTTACACTATCGAAAAAACCTTCAGAATGTATTACGATGCAGGGCTTTCAAGTATGCGCTATGAAAGTATCTATTTGTGAAGTTATGGCATATCATAGCCCGGACCGATACTCGAGTCAACAAGCGCGTGCCAACGATCTACGTGGCACAATGGAGAAAGTTAATAGTCGGGAGGGACATATGCTGCCCGCGTGTTGGACCTTTTGGCGTTTACTCTTCCAGAGAATTTCTAGTATTTCAAAAAGGTACAGAAAATAATTCCGCGCAAGGATGGAGAGACAAATTTCGATTGAGAGAGAAAGAGAGTCTTTCTCGGTGTCTAGAAAAATAGTTCAGATGGATATAACGCAGTTCGTACAGGTGGAGCTGTGTCCTTAGTAGTTTAGGAATCAAAGCACCCGGCGGCGCCACTTAAGTGATACACAATGGCTCTCGGCACACGTCATGCCCTATCTAGCTGTGCACCCTGATTGTCAGTTTACACGAAACCTGTAGAGCGTCTGTGGACGCGGCGTAAGTGCGACCGGCCCATGTACAATGGGAGTCCATTCGTGCACCCGGTATAAGGTATATCGGAGGACTACGGGGAATCACAGGAGTCGAGTTTATGCCGCACGAGGGCGTTGATATCGGAGACCTCTTTTTATTCACCGCCATCTTTGATTAGGTACATGTGTACTATCCTCTGTATGGATCCTATAGGGAAAGCCACGGCTCTCGTCGAATCTCGGCCATTTTCCACTCTCCGTAGAATGCGCTCCGCCACTGGTACGTTTACAGAGCATAAAATCCCTAGAACCAGTGAGATCTGTATTACAACAAATCCAGACTAGAAGAGCGTTCTGGATCAGATCCTAAAGTTTTCATGTGTATTTAATCCACTAAATTCTTTCTTTTTTTAACCAGGCATACAATCCATCGCGTTTGCGCGTGCCATCACGTGACAGCTTATCGAGCCATCCCTGTCATCCGGTTTAGTTCACGTCACGCGTATATGCAGCCAGTTTCAAGTATTATAATAGAGTACGACCTAACGTGACCTGATATCAAGGATCTAATCGGAGTAACCATCAAGAATATACGTACGCGTTCGTTCAGATAGTATCCATTCGACCACAATCCGATCCAATTAGTAATGTCAAACCCTTTGAACATTTCAATTTGAAAGGACAGCCATTAGGCAAACTCTCACGTTTTAATTCCAAATCGCAGTGCTGAAGTTTTGAGCGCGATTAATGAAGCAGCCTCTCTACTTCGTGAATAAATGCATAAATGCATATAATCGTCGTATAATAGTCTTTTGCCTTTCGTCCATAGAAAACGATAGTCGTTTGCGCATGCGCCAAGACTTTTGAATATTTCCCGCGCTCCTCGCCCGACATCACGTACCGCAAAACCAGTCACCCCCCGCTGCCGTTTATCCGAACGACCCGCTGAATCGCTGAAACCCCGACGGCTGAATCCACGCCAGTCCAACGGAACACAGACGGGGACTCTCGAACGTGCAATCGATATTCCACGGCGATTAAGTCCATTGCATAATACAAAAGTTTATGGCTGGTGAAGAAAAGACTGACGTACGGCTAATTCAATATTCCTTGGATAATCGTGAAAGAACTGCCACACACTGACCGTGCACGTAAAACCTTGAGAATCCGGTTTCGTAAGAACGGCTGCTTCCTTTCTTTTTTTCAGATGTTTTTTTTTCCTTGGCCCTCTTGCAGACGATAATCAAAGTTCTGGGACTTTGCGAGGAAGAAACCTGTTCTAGCGTTATGATTACCGAGGACCCTGATTATCATGTATTATTTTAAATCGGTATGAGCTTTAAGTGACTATTTTAGGGGAATCCCTGGTTTTAGACTAATAAAAATTCAGCAGCTAGAGCGATTATCTCGTAACATTAAATATGGCGTGGTATGTGGGTCTCGAGGTAAGTAAATAAGAATTTTTTTAAATCGCGCCAAACTTATAACCACACTCCGTAGAGTTTTAACGAACGAAATTTTAAATAAATAAAAGAAATCAAAAAATTATCCGGCACATCGAAACAAGGTTCCTGAATGGGCGCGTCCCCAACTCACAGTTCTTTTTTCAACCTCTGAAAAAGTCCTATTTACAAAAAGTAACCCCTTAACCAGAAGTTCGATATAAAAAAGTTTCGACAGCAATAGTACCTCAAACAATTTACATCAGGAACTCCAAGTCAAGAAGCCTAGGATTGATTACCGAAGAGCCAAAGACGAACCCCTCTTCCCCGAATCTTGACGACGTGAATATAAAAAGCCCTGGGTAGGCTTTTTGAAACTAAAGAAACAGGCAGCATTTAACGCATTTAACGGTAGGTAGATCAGTAACGATCGGAAGCCGTAGTTCCTCTCTGCGACACTAGATGGTTAAGCTGTTACCCAACGACTTGGGCACACAGTGAAAAAGGCGTATCAACAGGGCTTGTTAGGCGTCCAGAGAGATATAGGGTAGTAAGAGGGTGTGAATATCTGCGTAGCAAGAGAAACAACGAGGGGAAGTCATAAGAGCGACAAGGGGTAGGCATTAAACCGAAAATGACGAGCTGACACGCTCCAGTTCCCGTAGAAGCCAATCGGACGGTTGTTGCCAACGGCAGGAGACAGACCTAACATAGGCATACAGATATACTACCAACGCCTTTGCATTATACATCGAAGCGAGCAAGACCAGCAAGAGCCACGGTTAAAGTACCAGCAGATTGGCTGAGCTAACCTAACCCGAAGTCCTTAACCTCGCAAAAGCGACAGGGACGCGGCCCTCCGCAAA
This sequence comes from Trachelus troglodyta, assembly GCA_030142635.1. Classification (NCBI taxonomy): domain Eukaryota; kingdom Metazoa; phylum Arthropoda; class Insecta; order Hymenoptera; family Cephidae; genus Trachelus; species Trachelus troglodyta. Next base: position 355,866 of record JARQTJ010000808.1, read on the forward strand.
ACCCTAACCTATTCGCCAGAGGAGGCTTGCGTCTAGGGGGTTCGCGAGAAATTCCCTAGACGCGACTTTCCACGCACGAGATAGCCTGGCAGGTGGCCCTTCTGCTTGCCGCCCTCTTCTCGCCCGACGTTTACGCGGGCGAACCACTTGGCCGCAGCAGCTGCGAATTGATACGGCGGCAGAGTGGCCAATCTTCCATAGTACGTAATCCCGGGACGTCCTGAGGAAGGCGCGTTGCGTACGCACTGACCCCCCCGGTCTATTCTTGCGTGAGACAAGGGCGTAGGTACGGATGACGATGAGGAGTAGAAAGCGGAGACATGGATGATGCTGAGGTCGTCGGTCTACGTGTACGAATAATTGATGTATGTGACTGTACACGACATTGGTAGGTTAGGCGAAACCGGACACGGAGGGAACATCATGGGGGGGAAAGTGAAGTTTTCAATGAAAGACATGGATGGTATATACCTGAGAGAGCTGGCCCTGTACGTGTGTGGCTGTGCAGGATGATGAGTTCCGGTGCTCGCGTAGAGCATTGTCGCGTCGTATCCAATCTATTCCCAGGGCAGTCGGCTGCCCACATCTGACGGGATTTGGGACCGATGATGACTGCGTGTTGTTAACCGCATTTCTACTCGACGAGTTGTTCTGACCACCCTGTAAAAAGGTTATTCGCACATTTTTTTTTTTCTACGAGCCACTGGGTCTGCCGTGCGTCACATAAGACCTTACTGGGTGCCGACTACATGCTTCCTGCGGGAGTAATACCTTAGCAGCGGAGGGGATCTCGGTAGGGATTGAGTTGGGGCCAAGCGCGCAAATAAGATACAGAGAATAAGGAAAAAAGAGAGCTGTGCTTTTACTCTTTGCCAGAAAATTTGTCGCTGAAGATGAAAGTTGGTACTGGTAAAAAAGAATATACATATCTGTACATACACACGTGTCTTAAAAGGATTCCAAAGAAGGTTACCAGCAGCAGCGGGCGGGTCCTCCTTTCCTTCATGCTACATAATAATAACGTGTGTAATCTGATTCCGTAAATGACCGCGCACGGCGTTCCAATCGCCGAACCCAAGAATACACGAGGCGCGATAATCGCCAAAACCAAAGAAGGTCCCATCGTGGCTCGATGTATATTTGTGGATTGCAATGAAGCCGCATCGGAGATACGAGTAACACAACACTGATACTATTTAAGAAGGCTTCCTATCGATTCCCTCGATATCCTCGGGCACAATGCACAGAACGATAGAGAAGAATAGTCGTTCGACGTATTTATAGCGTCTTTTCCCATCGGCCGACCCCGCGCGGACAGGCTGCTACCTAACGAAGTAGCGAACCTGGCATTCCTACCAGATACGCAACAGGAGTCACCGACAGCGAGGTAACTCATATATCTAAACACTGTTAAGCTTAACGTGTCGGAGAGAACTTGTAAACAGTCAAGCGTCGATCGACCACCATGTATTATCTAACCCATGAATAATTTCTCTAAACGCATACAAACACGACCGTTGGAAATCGGGATACGATCCGTTACGAAATTTTAAAATTTATTAACCACGGAGTATATAGGTTACCAAGAGACTCACGAGCAGATAGTCTATGAAAATCGCCGTTGCGGAAACTGGATCCTGGCCGTTCCTTGCGCCGTGCAAGGTTTGCCTGCGGTTTTCTATACTCGATATATCTGACTGTACGTAAAACGAGTCCTGAGCAAATATATCGGGAGTGTCGCGACGGTCGGTAAAAAGCACAGCAGAATACGGTTTTCATCCAGGACGGTAAGGCTTTATCTGCCGAGTCCTGCTGGCCAGTAGTACACAACGAACGACCCGGGCGTTCCAAAAAGCACATTCTACGTGCACGCTGACATGGTTAACAATTATAAGGAGATCGCGGGATATACTGATGAAGGTTGTGGTCGACCGTACATAGTCGATACGACAGGGGCTGAGAAAGGCAATGGACGCATTGTCGCTGTAAACGGATGGTAATGCAGATTGCGCCTGGGTAGACATCTCCAGGTAGCGGGATGCATTGTGTCGCGTGGGTTTTGCTGGCGCTGGGCCCTAGACCTCCGCTCCCCGGTCCTCCCCCCGTTTGCCGGTCTTGACAGTCTTGTATAGTTCTCGTAACAACAACCTGGATACCCTCAGAACGGGGATTACGGTCGTGCGCGAGGATCCACACGTCTCAAGGAGAGTCTCTCTCTCTCTCTTTCTCTATCTCCTGTTCTCTCGTCTTGGGGCCCTGCCTGGTAACTTTCCTCTGATCTTTTACATCGATCATGGCCGTTCCTTCCTCCGCTATCTGCTTGCAGAGCTACCCTCGGTCCAGCCAGCATTTTACTCACAGACACCGTTGCACTCTGGTACGGTTCTAGCGACGCCATTTTTGTACGCGTGGGTGAACGCCCTTCGGGAGGACATTTTTCCTTCTTCTCGGTCGCTCCTAACGAGAAAACTCGTCGATCCGTTAAAACTGTCTCGAGGACGTAACGCCTGCCTTCGTCTGCTGGTACTGGTACCCCGCTCACGCGGGGAAAAGTAGACTACAAGCGTACGAGAGACACCGGCGTGAGTTTATCAGAGAATAAAAAGAAAGGATAAAGATGTGTGCAGAGGAAATTTATCGGCGTGAACGTAGGATCAATGAAATTTGACTATTGTCACGGCCATCTTTGAAAACTTATCGAGGCATATGCAGCTTGGCAACGCATCTTTCTTTTGTGCCGGCAATGCCTGGCGAGAGAACTGATAACAAGGTCGTGAGTCGATAGTGACTCGATACAAAGAATTTCTATTAACGACAGAAGTGTCTCTTATCTTGACCCATTCTATACGGACGACTTTGGTATCGGTTTTAGATATCCTGTGTTTACAGTTGCGGATGACGATTATCGAGGGCGTACGAGTAATTTTTCCTTATTTTTATTTATTTTTTTTTTCATTCTTTTCATACGTTCCTATTTTCGATACGGAATACTGGCGGATCGATACAGCGAGTAGTTTTGGAAAAGAAAAAAAAGATTACAAGAGAAACGAAGAGCGGTACGCATAGTTTCTCGTGGTATGTATGTATTGGTAACTTGGGGTATACATATATAGTTAACCTCTCAGTTTTCTTACTATATATAGTACCTTTTGCAATGTTAGGTCAGGGAGCCGTTCGAACCCTGTCCTACTGGTCCTTCGTAGAAGTGCCAGGCAGAAAACACAAGTCGAGCTGCGAAGTGTCTAGGAAGACGGCGGATGAGGACTGTACCCGGGACACCTAAGACTGACTCCTGCGTATTTGAGGTCCTGCGGATGGTAGGAAGGAGAACGAGGCAGGCATAGGCATAAACCTTCTATAGAATGCGCGTGGTACCCACTTACTATCGAAAGGATCAATACGGGGGTAGGCAGGCAACCGGGCCGGCTGCTTGTGTTCATGAATCTCCTTTGGCCAAGAGAGTCGCAGACCCTTCGGGCTGAGGAGCATCGCGAGTCATGACTTGATCAATAATGAAATTTCAGGTAACGCGTGTGTCACTGCTGTGAGATGATCAGCCAAGTGAGACATATAGGGTAAGTCAAAAAAAAAGGATCAAAATGTTAGTCTTATCCTTGTCACCCGTCAACCAGAGGCTGCAGAACAAGGCTATACCAGAACGAAATTCCGCGCTTTGGAACTCAAATGAAAAATCAATGGAGACACCTCCTCTCCCCTCCCGCCCACCCTGGACGACAGGGCTGCAACGTTCAATGAATTTCACATGGTGTCCAACGCGGAACCGACAAGCAAAAGTATATGCTGCATAGAAAAACTATTCCCAAAATGCAAAATGATTCCCATTTCAAGATTATTTTTTCCATTTAAAGAAGAAGTAACGTCAAGTTCGAAGCAAGCTCAGCAAGTATCCTGCGAAAGTTGTATCTCTTCGGATACACAGGGTTAACGATACTAGACGTTAAATAACATTCGGGACGATTCGGTTGGTTTCGCTGGCGAGCCGAAGAATCCCACGGGAGAGAACAGGGAAGTAGCAGGGAGCACCGTAGTTGAGTAGTACGCTGCAGCATGGCGTGGAGGCGTTAATTAACCGAGTCGCATACGGGGAAGTTTGCGTTCCCAAAGACAGACCCAGGCATAGCGACAAAATGCATGGTTCGCATGAGAGCGAAGCGGGCGACGGTAGTGCAGACTGAGCTTGAACCTATATAAATAGAATAGTCGGCGTTTGAGAACGCAGCGCAGTGGCCTTTACTGCATGGTTATGCTATGAGCTGTTCACGGCCTGTCTCTACGTTTTGTTTCTCCTCGATTCTCCTTACTCCCCCTCCACCCCACCACCCCGTCAACACACTGCCTCCTACGGGAAGCAACGGCAGCTCAGCAACGATCGTCAACGCGTGTCCCTGGATGCAGGCATCAGCTTCGCCATAGGCTACAACACTGTACCACATCCACTGCTTCCTATGCTACACCCTTTGATCAATTTCAATGGACTTGTACGTACCTACCTACCTAGCCAAGTTACCGACGATAGACGAGGCCAGCCGAGTCGAGCCGAAAGAATTCACCGCCTCGTTACGAAGGTACAGACAGCACGAGCAAACAGCACGGACCAAGCAGCACACACACACCATTCGATCACGAGGTAGACTCGCAACTATTTTTTCGACGAATAGCTAAATGGGAGAGAGAGAGAGAGAGAGAGAGGAGAGAGAAAGAGAGCACCAGCGAGTTGCTGAAGTACTCGGTAGGCAGTGCCCAAGTCCATGGGCACGGGGGGGGGGGGGGAGGATACCACCCGGTGCGACAACGACGAGAATTCAGTTCCGTCTGTCGGGTTCGCCATCCTCCCGTACTGGCTATGGAGTCCAGCTACCTCATGGATGATGAGCTTGGGAAACGTCCTATGCCAGACCGACGCAGAACATCGGGTACCGGTTCTTTATTCGAGGTTTCGCTGCTCTATACGGATGCGCCATTATGAACCCTGGTGTAGTTCAGTTTTTCTGCAAATACGTACTTGCTCCACCCGTGAGTCCTCCCGACCTCAGACCTCCTAGTGATCCCTCGCTCATTCAGCCCGTCCAGCCTCTTCTGCTCTCCGCGTACCGCCCAGCCACCCACTATCCTGTATCTGTCCGCAGACCCGTTTTCTCTCGTGGGCTTTCGCACCAGAGACTTTGATAATACCCAGGGCACGATCGATATGCGCCCAGCACCCAGAGGAGGAGTTGCTAGAACCTTGGCTGCCGTCGTTCTCGCTCACATCCAGTCCAAGTGTACCGTGGGGTTTCTTTGTTCGAATGTAACTGGACCAGGTACCCTGTTGCTTTGACCAAATAACGGAGAGTACGACCTCAGGTCGTGCCAGGTGTACACGATCAACGCCATTCTTCCTCGGAGTGCATAATTCCTGGTCTTTTGAGGGGGCCTGGACAATAACACAGTGTACCGAAGTATCGCGCGTGGTTAAGCAACCTGAAGTTGGTAACAGAGTACCGTCGGTCTAAAAAGAGCCCGTCCATCGATAATGTTAAAATGCGATGATACCCATGAGCCTCTGCACGGTAGGAGTCGAGACGGTAAACGAGCCGGAAAGACCCGACGAATACCGGAAATAACCGTATCGAGGCATACGTCTAGATTCCCGGTTGATTTCTCCGTTCGGTCAGACTCCCGTCTACGAGACAATGAAAGAGAATCTCCCTCCTGTCCTTTCACCGCGTTACGTAATCCTGGAGGTCGGATCGCAGCGCATTAGTGTGTCTTTTCGTAACTAGTACTAAGCAGAGACGCTTCTGCTCTTGCCAGTCCTCGATCTAGCTACCACGTGTTCCTGGCTCCCGGCACTAGAGTCACTGACGACGCCCGGTTTACGATAAACCGATACAACTTTTTATATCCATCTTTTGCAGACACTTCTCCTCCGTTACTGCCGTAGCATCGCCCGCGGTGGATCTTGTGAACGTAGCAGACATAACAAGACCGTTGGTAGAAACGCGTAGCGGCAGTCGGCAGCGAAAAAAAGACGCATCAGGCGAGGCAACCTCGTGCGGAAAATAACGGGCGTCTATCGGGCATGACGCGCGGAATGTCAATAATAAGTGCGTGAAGCTCGTAAGCGTATTGTCAAACGTAAACAAGTATATATGTATATAGAGAAGCATACATGAAACGGAGAAAAAACCGATGGAACGTCGTATCGTGAATATTCGCGCGGTGTTGATCGTGTGGACGCGCCTTGCGACGATCGAGACGCCATTGGATCGTCTAACGGACGTGGAAGAGACGAAGCTACGTTCAGACGGTTAACACGTGCAGTTTACGTAGACTGAGAATTCTCGGTAGCCACGTTAAATATTCAGCAATGGCGGACGTAAACTGGCAATCCTAATACGGATATGCCGTTCTAGCATATGGGTGGTGGTACGAAAACAAAATGGAAGCTGAGAAAGGTACAGTGGAGTTGAGAAGGTGGATCTGGTTGAGGGTGAAAATAAGTGGATGAATCGAAGGTGTACACCGAGAGAAGAGTATAGAGGAGAGGAGAAAGAGGGCGAAGAAGGTTCGAGGGTGACGGCTGTCGGGGAGGGCAGGGGTGTTATTGCGTAGTGTGGTTAAGCGTATTGATCCCAATCACCAGGATATGTCCAGACTCGACGGGCGTATAGAAGAGAAGAGACGCCAGGAACAGAAGGTGAAGGAGAGAATTGACGACGCGTCAGGTTAGGTTGGGTACTTTAAGGGGCGGCGGGGAGAGGTAAGGAAACAGCGAGTACCGGAGGTGCCACTGTGCAAGACCCGTTCGGACCCCCCGACTCTACCCCTGCTGTGTTCCTGTACACGTGGATGAGTGAACCGAGCTTGCGATTACCCAGTACAGCGCGACGTTCCAGGAACAGTAGGAGTCTGAACTGGGTAAGAAGGTGTAGGACGCAACGTGCTTTCGCCGGCTTGTGTTCCAGGAGGTACGGGGCCGGGACCCGTTTCGTTCGGTCGGTAGGTACGTCAAGGAGAGAGGCTGCCGTCGGGGTTTCGGAGAGTGTGGCGCGTTGGTCGGGGATCAAACTATTTCTAGGTCAATCGATAACGTCTTGACGTATCGATTATTACATAAAATTTTTAAATTACCCCACCGATTCTCTTCGTTGTTTTTTAATGATGTCCCTTCTTTTCTTGACCAATCCGTACAATCGTATCTCTCACTTCCTTGACGATGAGTCACTGACGAAAACTAGCGTCGCGCATCCGGTGCCATGTGTAACAATCCCCGTTGTTCTCATTACATACGACTTGTAACGTGGGCGTCAACGGCCGCTTACCAGCCTTTACTGGTTGTGCGATCGATGTATAAGGACGTCTTAGAAAGTACACGTAAAAATGGCAAACAATTACACACGCCACGAGACATCCCGTGCGAGGCTAGACTCACGGGTTCCGTAGGTGTTTAGGAAAGTTGTACTAGACTCGGGAATTAATGTGCCGTATGGCAGGTATCGGCATGTCAAAGACGACCAATTAAACCTGGACGGGAGCACGTCAAAGGTAGAAATTTTAAATGATGCAAGGGAAGCGGGAAGAGCGAACGACAAAAGATGTCCAAACGGCAATTCGGGATATATAAATTTTGTGCGACGCCACTGCGAACCCTTAGCCGCGTAATCCGTGGCCTCACTGCAAGGAAATAGTCAGGAGCGTACGAGGACGCGAGGGGGCCCCGAGGATTCTGCCTTGCTAAATTTTTTTTTCCAGATAATTTATACATCGTGAAAAAAAATACGACGAATAAATCAAAACGTGACTCTTCCAAGTTCCATATTCAAAGTATCAATTTGGGCTTGGTCAACGACCAATTTAAAACGCTAAGACGGAAAAAACACTAGGCTAATGACACGCCGCATCGCCGTGGGACGAGCGATAAGGTGTAAAACCTCGTTATTGTGAATCGAGATACCGAAATGATGAAACGCGAAATGAGACCCACTCATGGCTTCCGTCTGGCCCCGCTGGCCCGTTCGAACGGTGGGACCGATGTCAATAGACGCTAAAGAGAGAGGGAGAGAATAGAGTGTCGGATGGCGAAGGAGAAAAGGAAGAGAGAGATTAGAGAAAAAGACTAGAGCATACAGAGATCGAGAGAGAGTCCCTCCTTCCTCCCAGCCTCCTCCCTCTCACCACCCCCGCCCGATAATACCCAAATCGAAATGCCACATCGACCGGAGAGTCTCTGAGTCATCGATCGTACACACTGGAATCGACGGTTACTGCACAGAATGGCCTGATTCCCACAAGTTGTCGACACAACAGAAACCGACTGCAGCGCCGTCAGCGACGATATTAGGTATCAATAGTTCGCCAAACCAAATAGTTCCCGGTGAACGACGTATTCTTAATTGGGCTGTCCTGTCGACTCGCCTCTGGCTACGACACGTGCTACCTATCAGAGGCCATTGAGACACGACCGAGTCAATCGATCCGTCAGTTGAATCTCGATCAATCCGACTGGGTCGACGAGGCGAGCGATGAAAAAAAAAGTTTTCGGCAATGAACCAACAAAAACAAATAACTAATATCCTAATAAGTGTCCGTTCACAAAGATGGCGTCCGATCGAAAGACGCCTGTATACGCGAGTGGGTAAGACGACGCTACGCAAGACTTCGCACGATCCCACAGTCAATTACGAAATTTAAATTCGAGGTCGCCCGTTCGAAGATACCGAATTTTGGCCACGTACGGAGCTTGGGGGACAGATGGGTTAGAAGAAACAAAAAAAAAAGTTTACGAAAAACCAAACGGCATTTAAATCTACGGATCGATGAATCACGATTGACAGACCGTAACCATAGACCACGCAGTGTCCCAGATAGAAGATAGAAAAGTCGGTATGAGACTCAAGACGAAAAGAACGTCGCCCCATAATATACTTCTGGACAATATGTACACTCGAAATATATATATATATATACTTCTGGAAAATTTTACGAAAACCAGCAGCTATCCAGACTCCATCGTTGACTATACGTATACGATTAGGAGGTTCCGGGTGTGCGGAAGGTTACCGATCGATAAGGGGTTACATACCGCGTAGTAGGTACCCGAACCAGCCATACCCGAGAGAGAGAGAGAGAGAGAGAGAGTACATACCAGGAGCGTGAAGTAAGTACCCTTCTGGATGCTATACATGTATACAGAACTGCTCACAGGCCGCCCCGAAAGGATTCTCAGAGACCGACAGTCCCGGGTGCTTCTGCGACGACGAGACTCTCGTAGCCCCAACAGACAGAGACATGGACAGGGACGGAGAAAGATTAACGAGAAAGCGTGAATGCTCGGAAGAAGCGCGACGCAGTCCTCCGAGGCAACTGCGTGTAAAATGGCAAGTATATACGTAGAGAGGTCGAGATCAGCTGACGAGCCGGAGCTGATTCGTCGTGATCGATCCGTCGCGACTGGAACAGATCCCCACCCCCTCCCCATCCCATGTTTTGGGTTGGCAAGGGCAAAGTGAAGGAGGAGGAGGAGGAGCGGGGAGGGCTGACGACGAAGGGTTCCCCGTAAAGGCATGAGGGGATGACTCGTGAAAGGGTGTATTCGGCATGATGCTGGTACAAAGGCCCTCGGGTAAGGAAATCGAGTTAATTTTCGCAGCACGTGGACAAAGGAGGATAGGAGAAGAAATAAATAAATTAGGGAAAAAAAAATATATATATGTGAAAAAGAACAATCAGCTGATCGTGAAGTATCTCCTCTGGACGAAAGACAGATATCGGGTGACGTGAATATTTTGACAGGCGAGTCAGCGGCCACGTGGTTGGGCTGTTACGTCATTTATCGAGTCTACTTCCCTCAGACCCGTTACTTTCACTGCAAGAGAGAACGAAAGAAAAAGGGGGAGGGAATAATTCCGCCATCAGATCCACTACCAATGCACACGCACAGTGACGGTGTAATCGGTGCCGAATCGATCGAATCGCTTTTACCAGCCGGTTAAACTCGTAACGAGTGAATCGACGCTGGTCCCCCTCCGACAGTCCCAACCTACCTGAGAACGCATAAGACGAGCACGCCCGGCTGACCGATCCGATTCCGACGATCCCAGAGGTACACACGGTGCCAAGAGTATAGACTGGGCAGCAGTACCGTCCGAGCAATAAGGTATACCGGTGACGCGCGGCGCACTGGTCCTCTTGCACGTTCACTTACACGCTCACTCGCCCACACATCGACGATCAGCAACAATCCGATCGACTGGACCTCGGGTGCTTCTCGCTGAACTCATCGGTCCGATTCACTCTCTCGCATAGTACGGGGCCACGCACTTGACAGTAACGTACACGCATAGACCGGGCCCCTTCCCTCCCCCGTAGTACAAGAGACACCGAGAAGCGTAAAGAGTCGAGAGCGGGCGAGAAAGAGAGAGAGAAAAAAGGATAAACAGAGTGAATAAGAGAGAGAAAATGGAGATAGTCAGGGGCCACGTGACACCGACCCTCTCCCCCACCCCGCCCCTGTAGTCCGCGCTTCCAATATCAACTTCAGGCTCAATTGGCCACACCTTTCAAGCGGCTCTTTAAGCTTCAAGCCGAAGAACTGGGCCACGCGGCACGAAAAGTCGCCCTCGTGCGCTTTGTCGTCCTTGCGCGCGCCAGCGCCAGGGGAGTGAGGGAGACAAGGCAAGAGGGTGGTGTGCGAGTGAGACAGAGTTAGACTGTGTGTGTGAGTGAGTGAAGGAGAGAGAGAGAGGAAGGCAGACGGCAATGAGTTAGGTATAAAAGGGAAGGACAGATAGTGCAGTGTAAAAAGAATCAACAGTGGGAGCGAGTGAGCCCGAGGGAGGGGCGGCGTGGAGGTCTGGGGTAGGGACTGTCAGTGAGAAAGCTGGGGGACGAGGGGAGAGCGCTGACGGGAGGGAAACGGGGAAGCGAGACTTCGTCGAGAAGAGGAACGCAGCGCGGATTGTGTGGGCTGACGCGGAGACGGCCATACCGGAACTACTGCTCGGCTACGGGAGAGCGTAGAGAGAGACCGGCTACGAGAGAGACCGAGAGAGAGAGAGAGAGAGAGAGAGAGAGAGAGAGAGTGCCTCGATTGAATGCATGATTATTCGAAACTCACGATCGGCACCGGTCGATAACGAAGTTAGGGTAGTGCCGGACGCGGCCGTCGCTGCTGGCCTTTTCCTTCAGCGTTCCTCAATGTGTTATCTCCCTACGCCACCTCCCGTCCCGCGCGACCCTGGCCACCGATTTTACAGGAAGGATGGTCGACGAGGCCAGTCCAAGACCACACAGGAATTAAACCCCAGATTGGCGGAAAGAGGATAAGAAAACAAAAGAAATCTGGAAAAGCTTCGCCACGCGATAACGATCTCAACCGACTATCCTCCGAGTCGCATCGGTAGTCCGAAACGATCTACGTGTATATCGTGCCTTGATGAGGTTTCTCGGGAAAAAGAGACAGTCAAGAAAAATGGCTACCGAGTGCATACCAATCGGTCAAGACGACTTCGATGAGAGATACTGGCACGTAAACTGTACTACCGATTGTCGTTATTTATCATGAGTTAATGTTACTCCAAGAATCAAGACTGCTCCGTTGTACACAGCAAGTTACATTTACACGGGTTCGTACGGTTTTAAAGAGTGTGTCCTCGAGTGGGTACTACGTTCACGGCGATGCTATCTCTCTCTCTCTCTCCTTCCCTCTCGCTCTGGCCGTTGTACACAACGCGCAGCGACATCGCACAGCGCGCGCCTCAACTATATACCGAACTGACAATTTCAGGTTGCCGAAGCAGTCCGTGCGGATATTCGAGCATCTAGCTAACCAGAGATAGAAATCTCCATTGAGCGAGAGAGACTCCGTGACGGATCGTTCTGCAAACCTAGCATCGTGGTGGAATTAGTGCCAGGGGTTGTCATTCACGTAGATAAACGTGAGTTCGAATCTCCGAGTTGCATTTACGAAATGATATATATGTACACATAAATAAAGGTTCTATATGACCGTATAGAAAATGGCGAAGCACACGAAGAAAATCCGTGGTCTCCCATCGATCCGCGGCTTCTACACCCTGTGACGAGTCGATGACGAGTTGAAACCTCGTGAATCGCGCATTCATTCGTGACGAACGTTTTGCTCTTCGTGTATCCGCAATCCACGTGTATATCGTTCAACATGAGATAGCCTTAATCACGAGGTGCATATAGATGCGTACGTTAGGTCGCGTATATAGGCGGACAATAAGGAAGCGTGTTATAAAAATAGATTATTGAAGTAAAGCAGTGTCGGCAACTTGGAAAAACAAAAAACGGATTCAATAAGGAAGCGTCTTATAAGGATAGATTATCGAAGTAAAGCAGTGTCGACAACTTGGAAAAACAAAAAAACGAATCTCGAGGTACCCTGAGCTTGCAGGTTGATTTTTAAAAAATCGTTAACTTTCAACAGCACCGAATTACATATTAAAATGTCACGTACTGTGTATTGGCCTTCAGCTTTGGTATCGTCATTCAAAGTCGTACACGGTGCTTAAGGAGCGACTAGTGCGACGTCATAAGATAATAACACATAGGATTAGGTAGATGATAAGAGGAAGTAAAAAACAAGCAGTTACCAAAATTACGATCGCTCCTCCACGTCGTAATTTTTTTGTTCGAAAAAAAAAACTAGGTCAAACAAATTCCGAAGGACACAGTCGACGATTCGGGTGGTTTACATTAAGCGAGAGGTAGTACAGTGCAGCCATTTTAGCGGTCGCTCCGATGTAATTCGTAGGCTTAAACGAGTTCCGAGCGAAGTAAGTGCGCACGTGCGCGAACCAAGAGGGCCGAAGGGGAAACTGGCTGGCCAGGGATGAGCCAATGGGAGCACGTCTATGGACAGCTAACTGACACGGCAAAGAAGAAGAAGAAGAAGAAGAAGAAGGTAGCGAAGCGAAAAGCAAGCCAAAGCATCCGACAGCCAATAATGGGAATGACAAACACATATCTACAATCTTGCTATATAAATGGGAGGGTATAAGAGAGAAGAGGACTTACCTTCGCTCCGAGAAAGCGGGCCTCCAGTAACTCCTGCTTCCTGGGGTCCAGGGCGGCCTGAAAGTGCTCCATCTTGACGCCAGCGCCTGTAACCAATAAAAGTCACGTGTATACGTCACCTTCGAATAAGCACGGTGACGTCACAGCCTCTAAAGGATCAACGCCTATACCACTGTTTCACATATGATCCTACCGGACGGTACCTTCGCTGACAGTCCTGGCGATCCCCAGGACGCCCTTGGACCGCTTGACCCCTTACCTCGTGGAAGCCATGCCAAGGACACTGAGGTATCTGCTGACGCGAAAGGGGATGTTTTGTAAAAATTTCAGTAAAAGACCAAATTAGGCACACGAAAATTTAAGGGGTAGGAACGGGGGGTGCCTCCCGGACAATTATCGATATCGCGGAGGATGTGGCTTCTATGTATACAGGATGGTAAAGTGACGTGGTTATAGCGTCAATCCGCAATAGCCAGAGGAGGGCGGGGGGGAATGACCTCGGAGGGATGGAACGACGACGTGAGTTCGTGACGGTAAATATTGCAGCAGGCAGGGCCGCTGAGCGTCGTCGTCGTCGCGGACTCCTCGTAGAAACCGACGGTGCCCTTTGACCTCTATATTGCGCTTAGCACAGGGAAATCAATACAGAGCCAAATTGAAGCGTATTCCAGAGTGGAACGTGTGCTACGCCGGGCGGTGCTCGACGACTCGCCCTGACTATCGAGCACCCCTTCTGTGAGCCACCACGCGTTTAATTCCCTTCAGTTTACTTCTTGGCACCTTACCCCCCCGCCCCCTGTCACCCGCCAACTCCTACTCACCACCCCCTCCCAGACCTTAACTCGGATTCACAGTCGAATTATTTGACAATATTTTCAGGATCGAATCTCCGACCTGCAGATGGCACCCGCACCTGATCAACCGATCGCGATAGGGTCTGCACCGATTTTCATGAATTTCTGTTACGAGACGCGAAAGAGAGACAAGGATGTAAAATAAAAATTAGAGAGAGACTCTCCGACGCCACAATGCAGAGCCAACGTGTCGCAGCACGTTAGGGACGCGTGACGTCGCGAAATCAGTGGACACGGACGTCGGTACCAAAGCTCGTTTCCCGGTCAGGACGCATCCGACATTGCTGAGCTTGCTAAGTCAAAGAACATGTCCGCCGTGCGTTAGAGTACGGATCGAGTCGATCCAGTCGAAAGGAGCAGCCATTAACCAATCCGTACTGCTTACCCATAACAACGTAATATGTATCAAGGTCAATAAAAATGGTCGAAAGTTTCTCGAGGGGGATGCGTCGATATTTGATTTCCGTGATTCGAGCCAAGGGTAGCCTCTGACGTTATTCCGTATGAACTTGACTACGGACACGTGCCGCTACCCTCGGAGCAAAAGTCCAAGTCACACAAAAGAATATACAGGGTGGATCGCGAAGTATCGGCGATATCCAGCAATAGTCTTATAACGGAGATATAATTTCGAGCGACACAAGATATACTAGCTTAGAGCCCGGAGGATATTTCAGAGAGAAAATTCGGAAGAAGGTTCGAGAAGGCTTCTAAAGGAGAGATAAAGAGAATTTACAGATATATTATTTTGTATTGACTAGACGATATACCGACGGAGAAGACGACAACTAATCCCAGTGGGCGTGGCTGTTCCTTTTTTCCAGGAGTTCGGATCGGTAAGGAGTCGGCCGGTAGGGTCTGCGTCTTGTAAAGGCGTCGGTACGCCTATTTCTTCACGTCATTGGATTATTCTGATCGAAGGTCAAACAAGCAGACTTCACGTTATTGTTGACGCTCGCAGGGACAGTCATTCCGGTACTAAAGAATCCCCGAGAGGCTCTTGTAGGTTATGCGTAATGCGATTGCAAGTCTAGGCGAACGAGTCGCGACACGTCTGAAAGTCCTGGCGACAGAGGTCTAAGGATTCGCGACGACCTGTCGTCGCCACCTTGAGAAGCAACCGTGAAGCCCAGTAGTAATCGATACTTGGTTGCATTTTACAGGCACGAAGAATCGCACGAGAATCAAAGCCGGGTAAGTGACTAGGTACGGGGATGACTGCTTAGAGGTACGAGTTGAGACAACATTGAGAATTTTTCCGATGGACTGTATCACACGTGAGAAAAGAATGAAAATCGTGAAAAAAAAAATAAATTGTCTTACCGACGCATATGCACGAGAGACCCTGCTTCTTCATCCTGACAAAATGAATGACTGTCGGTCGAATATTTAGACGTAAAATATCCTTGGGTTATCCTTGGCATCGGTGCCCAGTTCACTGCGCGTGGTACAACTAACCTAACCTAACACGTACCGTGGTCGATATGATAGTCGGCGTCGTGCAGAAAGCCGGTAACACGGATATTACCCAGCGGGCATTGCGCCCGAAGGATCCCTTAAAGCTTCGGCGTGACTTTATCCACTAATCGGATCGCGCGTTTGAGGTTATGTCTTTGTGTCGTATCTCCTTAAGATTTCTAACCTAACTTCCTTCGTGAAAGACAATAAGGTAAGATCGGATAACTGGCGGGTTAAAAAGAAATTAATTTTCAACGAAATTCACGTATTGCATTTACGCGAATCGTCAATGGCGACTGTCGAAGCTCCTAAAAAGGACACTTTTACATCAAATTTTCGCCCGACTCACCATCTAATTCCACGTAGTCGTGGAACGCTGCTCGTTATTACCGGCTGGCAGTAGTACTCTGACACTGGCGCCCACGAGGTAAATGCTACCGCCAGCGAATATGCGAATGTACCGAGGGATTAAGTAGCGAAGGTATAAACGGCAACAGTGCGTACAATGCAGAGTAACGAAGAAGTGTTAACGTTGTCCCTTTTTAAAGACGTCGGACATTTTCTCGCTCGGTAGAGAGAGCGAGAGGGAGGACAGATACGTCACAAGCACATCCTAGACGGCACAATAGACAAACTACGACTAGACCAAGAATTCTATTCAGAGCAGAGACAAACCAACGGGGAATATAAACGGTTGAAGTTTGAAGACGTCATGATAAATTTGTATTCCTTAGTTTCCACGTCTACCGGCAATCCCGTACACGGCGTGAACGTAGGAGTATGGTACCCCGGTGGTTAGACGTGGCCCCCGTGAGTCCCCGCTAAATCCATTTTTTTCTCGGTAACCCCTGAGGTCGCCGCAGGGACGCCATTTTGATTGTACGTGCCAACTTCCGATTCACTTCTCCTCTGCCGTTGCGCTTGGAGAATTTCCGAGAGCTCGAGTCACGGCTGTTCTCTGTGCACGACGTACATTCGCGCGTATATAGATATACATTCATTAGTTTCCTCCTACTTGCACAGATCGATCCACGCGTCCCCCGTTCAGGCTCCTTTTAATAATGGGAGACAAATCGAACGCCATTGAATTCACCGAGGAGACACGGTTATTGCATAGATAAGATTTTCACCAGCCGATAAGAAAACGTTAATGCTTCTGCAAGTCTAATTATATTCGAACGATCGGATAGAAGTCGTTCAACGACCGTCGGGAATAACTTTTTTCTAATACTGTACCAGCGGTTAAATGACTTATCTAATGACTGGACTGATAAGACAGAGACGAGAATTGACGCTTGGCAATCTTACAACACTGTTGCAAGTCCGATGTTAATCGGAAAAATAATTAAGGAAAACGACGGATTACGAACGGCCCACTTAAATCAAACCGAGAAATTTTCGAGCGAAAAGCGATAATAAAATACAAAATGGACGAGCCTGAATTTCCATATTTACTTTTACATCGTACGAACTGTTCCCGAATCCCGTTGGTCATCGCTGATGAGCGAGGTTATTTTCGGGATAGAGAGCGCCATTTACTTAACGCAACGTCTCATTGTCAGTGTCACGCGGCTTTGATAAATTCTTCCATATCCTATCGAATCGCTCGGTAAAACGTATGCGCGTGCGTCTACGAGGTAAAAGGGCAAAGGGATAACGAATCGGAAAGTGAGGTAATAATATTTCTACCGATATTTAAGAAATCCAGATCCCCATCGGTAAATACCGTAATCGACACGATCGTTGTCGATGACGCACGAAAGACGCCGGCTGTCACTGACATACACCGTCGACTGACTTCGAGCGAGAGATTTATCTCTTTAATATCTTAAGATTTATCTCTTTAATATCTTCAGCGTCTACGACCAATTGAAGCCAAGCGAAGGTATACATCGAGTATTCGCTTGCGGCTGGATATTAGTTAATCATAGAATTCGAACCTAGTGAAAGTGACGGCTAGCAGCCGACACAAGACGTTACCGTCGTGTATACCTATATACATTACATCTAGGGAATTCGACGGAGTCGATCTAGTGACAAAAATTTCTTTACCAGCCGAGCAATCGCTCGGTGGATACACGGCTAAAGGAAATCGCTGCACGCAATAATCGACTTGCATGATCGCTGCTTTCAATTAGCGCGTGAAGTTGGCTACCATTGGCGAATACTCGAGAAGCAAAGGGACCTCGCTAAATATTATATCAGGCTTACAAGAAGGCGACATCTTTTTTTATCCCTAGTCTCATTCGCCTTCTTTGCCTCTACACGTCATTTCGCGACGATGCGATTCGTTAAGACGAATTATGGGATATTTTCAGTGACTGGACCATGGTCGTGTGTTTCCAGATTGCTTGAAAGTAAACGAAAGCTGAGAATTGTGTAACGATGCAGAAGTTCCAAAAAAAAAAGAGAAATTTAAGAACGCCGCTCTTCTATCGGATACAGTTCGTCGTCATGATTTACGGTAAAGGCGTTTACGCTTATCAGTTGCTTTTCTTTCTTCCTATTTATCACGAACACGTTGTTGCTACACGGTTCACTGTGAACTTCGAGCGTTATTATATTTCCGAGACTTCGTTTCTCTCTACAATGTTAGCAATGCTATTTTAACCATTTTCCTGAAAAATTAGCTTCCTGTGTACGGACTGCTTCCTGTACGTCTTCGAAGTTAGTCATTAGGAAATTTGACCTTTCCGGGAAAACTATTTGGGATAATTTTTGGAGAAAACGATGACTCGAGAATATAATCGCTTGGGAAAAGAATAAAGAGCCTATGTGTATGTAGAAGATCTAGTGTCGAATTGACGTTTTGGATAGTTAAAGGAAATAAATTGATTGTAGTCGTTTCAGATAATCTAAATCGTGCTTTTTAAAATCCTCTGTTCACGATGAGTTATCAATTAGGTGTTTTCGATTTTAAAATGATATCGAATAACGGACGATGGGAATTTTTTGTAGATCGTTACATCATTACTGAGGATTTACGATATTTAGCATAAAATCGAGGTGACGATGACCCACAGTAATTTTGAGATATTTCCTGTATAAATATGTAACCGGTAATTTGTTTTAATCGAACACCCAGTACTATCGGACAAACAACTTGATGACAACTGACTCGATAAGTTTTGAGTGGAAATAGAAAGGAAATAAGAAAGCAACAAGGCACGTCTACCTTATCGTGGAAAAACGTGACAGGATGTTATTGAATAGATATATGTACGAGGCTGTTCCATGGAAGTCCACATTTGCGTGAATATAAATGTGAGAAAGTCGAGCCATCTTGTCTAGCCGTGAAGCAAGGGGAATAAGTGTCAGGGTATGTAATAGCCTTAGAAGAGGAGTCATTCGACATTGTTAAAAATTAAATGAACGATATTAATACTTCATTAGGGATAGCAAACGTGTTTCGGAGTAACAATGATTTCAGTAAATAATATTTCTTAGGATTTAAGACTCCTGGCAACGTCCTACATTAGATGAATCTGTGAAATAACTTTCCACGATAAAATTCATATTGAGGTAAGCGAACGCCGTTCGAGAGACGGTGGGAGACCTTTCTCATTGCAAATAGTATACATTCTTTTTTGTATGGCGGCAATAAATATATATGAGTGATATTAATTGAGTGGAAGCACGTCCGCGTTCGCAGGAGATAACTTTGTCAAATAAGATATTACAAAGTTGTTTCAAACACACATTTGACATAATGACATTACTGGAATATGTGAAATTTTCAGTGATATTCATTCTTAGAGGATTTCAGTAACGGCCTAGGTATCTTCTTGGATCATATTGATCTATAATGACATTTAATTTGGAAGTGTCATCTAAAGTTGGCAATGCTTTCGCTGGGAAGAGTACGCTGCAAGACAAATATCTTCCTATAAATATTATTGGCATTATTACAGCCACTCGACCAACTGTTTCAGGTGCATTCACAAGCTTTCTCATATGCTTGTGTAATTATTCAGATGCATAAAAAAACTCTGTTAACTTTATCATAGCAAATGATTGCACTTCTGGTGAGTGAACAACAGCGTTATTGATTATTTAACTTAAACTTGACTTATTTTCAATGTAGTCACATAATTTCTGTAGCGTAACACCTTCTTCCGTAGCAGTACCTGCCTTCTTTAAATGAACTTTAATAAAATGGATGCAATACTCACCACCACCAGAATTCCAGCAATTATCAGTCATCCCTGTTTATCCATCTGCAAAGGTTGGCACTGCGTTATTACACCGATATCCGAACGCATTTAATTACATCACAACACAGCTCTCCTTCCCAGAATAATAGATCAGCAACGCACTTTTCATGAGGCCGCCATACGCGTGGTACATTTTTGATCGTGCAGGCGATCAAGTTACACTTTCAGTGCACCAGGTTTTACAAATTTCACTCCACTTCGTCGATCCGTCAACACTCAACTAAAATCCAAAGACAAGGGTGTTTCAGTTATTACATTGGAGCTGGAATTTCATATTGGAAAGTAGGTATGGAGTTGTCAGTCTCAAGGATGAACGACACATATATGAATTGTTTTGGAACTGATTCTGGATTCATTGATAAAGCATCGATAAAAGTAACAAGTGTCAGACAAGTTATCCTGGTATAAAATCAATATTCTCAGGATACTAATCGCTTCAAAAGATAGAAGAATGAAGAAATAAACCATTGCGAGCTATTAATAATGTTAGCCATACTAATTTGGGCTTAAAGATATATTCAATAGTGAAAGAAGTAAATTTACCAGATAGTTGGCACTTCTCCAGCTTACTACTAGATATTGCTAGTTTAATAACTAGAGGAAGCACAACTGCTTTATTATTACTTGGCTTCCTCGATAAGCTTCCAGAATGTCAATAATTAATGCAAGCAATTCCTCGCATTCAGAAGATACTGATAACCAACCGCATTGTATAAAAAGTTCATGTGTGCCACAAAATTTTACACATCTATTTACTGCGAAACCTCACAAGACTTGTCATTCCTCAAAGAAATCACTAAGAGCACAATATTATTCTCTATATAATGCCCAAATGTCCTGCACAAATCTGAAATCTCTGCGCACCAAGCTGTTAAATCTGACAGGGAACTCATTGATACACCAAACAACTGAACCCAGCCCAGATAAGACTGAATGAGTTCCAAAACGAGGTTACAAAATAGACAGTCAACAAGGAGTATTCAGAAAAACAAAAAATGACACTAGGATTTAGAAGTAACGATGGCAGCAGCATCAGGAAAAAGGACGTGTTCGGGTGAGTGGCAAGGATCTACCTGTGGTGCGTTGAATCGATTGTAGCACAACGAACGTCAGTAAAAATGTTGAAATATTTGTGTGTCGAGGATTGGTGTGATTCCGTGTTATATATCTTCGCATCAGCAAGGTGGCCGCTGACTCGAGAGTTTGAGGTTACCGCGTAATCGATAGGAAGTTTTGAGGCGTAACGCGTCGTCGGGCACTCGCGTTGTGTTCACAAGAATCAGAGGTCGAGCAACGGCAGAGAAACGGCGGCTGACATGATCACCGTTTTCGTCGTGAACATATGTATCCGAGAAACGAACTTGATTCACGACCCGAGAGAGCAAACGATGAACGTACGGGCTTAGCGGCGAGAACCAAGAGACTGTCGAGGATACGAATAAGAGAAAGAGGCAATGAAGGAAGGAAGGAAGGAAGAAAGGTGTGAGAAGCGAATGGATGAATGTACGAATGAAGGAAACGGGCGGCGTACGGAAGGACAGAACGAAGGCGAAGCGGTCCGCCGTCTCGACCGTTTGCGTACCCGTGTGTCTCACCGTGCCGCGAAATAACGAGGTTAACGCTCGAAACGGCACGGGCCCTCGCGAAAATTTTCGAGGGTTGACCACGCGACAGACAAGCCACCGTGTTCAACGAGGACGACGCATGATCCCGTAGCCACCGGCTGCGAGAATTTACTATCTTTCCGTCTTGATTTCGCTCTCGCTGATTCGTCTCTTCTGTCTTCTTTCGCCGTCTCTCTCGCACTCTCCGGGCCACTCTCTTCGCCTCTCTCTCTCGCTCCCTCCGTCTCCTTCTCTCCCTTTGACAGCTCCCTCGCACTCTCTCCTTCCCTCTTATTGGAAGAAAGGGGAAAACTCATCTGGAAGATGGCCGCCGGGCGCCAGTTGCCGATTTGTCCCTTTCGTGCATGGCCACTACACTCTTATAAACAATGCAACGCAGAGGGAGAGAGAGAGAGAGAGTCTACTACGCTCGTTCACAGCGGCCTCTTGCACTGCCTTACGACACGACGAACGAATACACCAGGTCACAGAGCTGCCTCTCTTCTCTCTCCGATATTAAGCCGCACACTACCCCTGGGACTCGATAGAACGGTGTCGCCTCTTCGAAACCGACACCAATTACGCGCGTCTATCCCTTTTTACGAAGCAACACATCGAGTACGCACTATCGTCACCGAGGATCACCACACGTCCGACTGGCACCGTCTGAAAACTGCTCCAATTTTGTTTTGCATGCATAGGTGACGACAGTGACGTCGCTCCGCGCTCACCATAGCGCTCGCCTCGTTTCTACTCTCCGTTCCGTTCTCGCCGCTCTTCCCCTCGACCTTCCACGTTCTCTCGCTCCCTCCTTCTTCGCTTCTCGCCTCTTCTCCTTCCTCCTTGGTCCTCTTCGCCCTCCTCGCCCCGCTGCTTCGCGATGCTACCACCGTCCTGACTCTCGCTCGCTCGCTTACCACCTTCCTTCGGCTATTATCGGTAAACTACGATGTTTATTCGGTACATTGGCCAGCCAGTTACAGCTCAATGCTGTGGAATCATCCCTGGGTTCCTTTCGTTTTCAAGCGCCTCTCTGCACCTTGCCTATCGTTCTCTCTCTCTCTCTCTCACTCCTTCTCACTTAGTTTCCACACTCCTTTGTTTCTGTTGAATATTCCTCTACTTCGAATCCTTTTGATCCGTCCTGGATGCCATGTCTAGGCTCTCGCTTTACCAGCCTGCTTTCCTTCACTTACATTATTTTCCTCTCGTGAAAAAGCAGCCAACTACACAAGAGACGAAATCGATTATGCCTCGAGAGCACGCACCAAGAATACCTTCTAATAAACCCTACTGTGAACCAGCACTATCCTTCCCCTTCGTCCCGACACAAACAGGAATTTATTTCCTGCGGAATATCCTATACCTAGTCAGCCATCCAAACTCTAAGCTTTACTTAAACCCACCCAGCTACTAGCTTCGTCTTTCGCATTGACGAAGGGAGCTGTTCTATTTAGTGAATGGGACATCTGCCGCTTTTTCGTCGCTTTCGGAAAAGTCCGGATGGTTCGACTAGACCCGATGCCGGAAGGGCAGCCGACAGCCACCCTCTTCTCCGGCTTTTGTCAATTTAACAGAGAACGATGACCGAGTCGACGAAACAGTGAAACTTTGCCATTTCGTGAAATGGTTTTTCTTACGTTGCCTCTACTCGGAGAAATGTGCAAGATGGAAAGGCGAACTAGTCAAAAGTTGTTCCTCGGGGATGCGAAACGGAGTACTCTATTCGAGGAAAGAAGTATGGCGGACGAAATTGTGATTTTAAATTTGAAAAGTCTCGTAAGACCGTTACACCACCTGTGCCCTTAGGAATGCCACGAATTACAAAATGGCCGTCGCGAAAGACGCGAGGAAGGAAAAGGTTCAAATCCTTTATCGCACGTTATTTCGAGTAATCGCGTATCAGGGTTCGTAATCGTTACGGAAATACGAATTATCAGTAGCCAACGGAAATAGAATTTTACAGGGAACCGCAAGTACTTCTAGCCGCTGGTAACATCTGCTTGATTTCCCTATCAATTAATACCGCACGTTTCTCGCTCATCGTGACAAATATTTTCGCACAACAGAAATATTATTTTACATTCTATTTCCGTGCGAATCTTTATAGCGATACCTCGATTTCGTAAGCCGGAACGCTTGCAAGATATATAACCCCAGTTATCAGCGTTATAATAAGGCTAAAGAAAAATGCGTATATCCTTTGATTAGTTATACGTTGCACGAGATAATATAATTCCCGAACTGCACGTAAACATTCGCAGAGAATGAGTAACGCCTCGCGAACGTTTGAATCTCGACGCCGAATTTTCGCAAAGCGACGCCATCGTCGGCGTCCACGGTTATTAACAGCCCAATGGCAACGGAGCTTGATCGTGGGAGATAAGGGTGACGTAAATTGCGAATAACTATTGGTTTTAGTTCAAGCACGAAGCATAGTACCGATCAACGATCGAATATCGGCAATATGAATCCTGAGATGGGATTTAAATTTAACGAAAAATACAAATACAAACGCAGCCATTAACGTCGAAACATCCGCGGCCCTTTAATGGTAATTATGTTTTTGGCCGACAGAGGGGCCAACCGTAAGAGCATACACACGAAGAAGACGAAGAACTAAAAGCGTTTGAAAATTATTTCTCGCACTGAGACACCTGATGCGTTCATAAAACCACGCACGTTGGCAACCATGTGACCGATTCGCTTTCAGGGTTGGTAGATGCCATCTTTAAAAGCGATACGTTTACGCCCGTCGAGCAAAGAAAGAGGAGCTCGTGCCGCCGATCTCCTTTCCTTCCTTTACGATCGCCTGAACGTCCTCTTGGTTGGCGGGAAGATGAAGACGTTTCCTGATATGCGTAAGCGGAGTTTCACGACTTTATCCCACCATTACGGCAGACCTAATTCCAGGTGGACTTGGACCTCGTGCCCCGTCTGAGAGTACTTTAGACGTCATCGTCGTCGTCAGTGTGTTGCCGAATGACCTTGGATAGGATGACGACGATGACGTCACTGCGACAGTACCCCATACGCAGTGGTTATCATTCGAGTGACAATAGAGGGGGAGAAAAGAGAGAGAGAGACAGATGGGGGGAAAGAGAGGGAGAGAGAGAGAGAGAGAAAGTAAGATTTAAAGAACCCGCAGGAATAATTTAAGACCTCTCAATTGGAATTCATCCTGATACTCGTTAAGGCTAATGAACGCGACTATATTTAGCCCGAAAAAGTTTCCTCGCAAGGAATGTAAGAAAATGACGCGACAAGCCTCATTATTAATCCTAAATTATGTGTAATGAATTTTTACAAACCTCAACGTGCCGAAGATTAATCGATAATTAAATATATTATTTATCCGAAAGTATTACTCGATAATATTTAACGTATGCGCACCGATCACTCAGTCCCGGCTATCGTGTTATACATGGGAAGTCAGGATGCTGCTTCCTGGTGGAATTAATGGAATTGCGGTAAAAGAGTGTGAAATTACAGGTTGGGTGAAAGGTGAAAGGTGGTGTAAGTGGTGTTACGATAAGCGTTGAAATGGCACGGGGATAATCCTGACTGAGAGACACTGACAAAACTCCAAGAGTAACGTAACCTAACAAACCCAACAAACCGAAGGTATCAGTCAGGAAATTTTTCACTTCCGTACGTCAAAGGACGTGAGAATTCTCGTTGCCGTTTCTCAGTCACGAGCACCAAAAGTCTTGTACGGCACAGTTACAATATTATTAACGTACTTCACATATCCCTACGA
This sequence comes from Trachelus troglodyta, assembly GCA_030142635.1. Taxonomy (NCBI): domain Eukaryota; kingdom Metazoa; phylum Arthropoda; class Insecta; order Hymenoptera; family Cephidae; genus Trachelus; species Trachelus troglodyta. The sequence goes on from JARQTJ010000808.1 coordinate 380,800, forward strand.
GTGTGATGTACACAGGGAAACTTCCTCGACTTCTGTCACGGATTTGTCTGATGTGACGTCACATCACTTCGCCAATCACAACCTGTTTTAAAAACATTGATACCTCGCACTCGCACGAAACCCGACTGAGCCCGACACACGATTATTAGCCAGGCTGCAAGGCTTGACTGCCTGCCTGCCTGGGAAATCGCAACCCCCGCGGCCATTACGAATCAAATTATTCGGACAGTCCTTTGCTTTTTAAAGGCTGTGCGTCATTTTTTATTTACAGTAAATTTATTTTTCACCATTAGATACTTTAACGTAGGACCATAGGAATTTTTTTATATTCACGGTGACACTCTACGTTCATCACAATCATCTTTATTTTCGTTCATTGCACAGATTTCTGAATATGATAAATTTTTATTTTATCGAAGGGACGGTTATCGCCCTTTTATTCTTATACTGAATGATCTCTGAACTTCATGTTTCTTGTATATGTATTCTACTTTTATTAGAACCTAATGATTCAATGACTGTGCGAATTCCTTTACGTGCGGAATTCATCGCTTTACTTAAGGGGATCTTTATTTATTTCTATTTACGAATTGGCTTCGCTTTGTATGGTTTTTCTTTCCTTTCTTTTTCTTGCCCCATCACTAAACTCACAATACGCAGCTACTTATTAACTCGGTTAATAAGGAATAATAAAAAAGAACGTCTAAATAAATAAATTTGCCTTTTCGCTTCGTTAATGTCGCACAGAAATGTTGAGTAGCTATTATGAATGTTGCAAAATATTTCGTATACATTGGGGTATATACTATATATATATATATGCTTGTAGAGGCCTATATATCTATATATACGTATACATAACGGGTGACTAGCAAATAAGAGTTTTTAAAAATTAATTATTAATTATTCTTCAGGTAGTTTTGTTATAGATAATCGTTTATGTATTACATCATATCGCTTTCTGCTGTACTCAAATATAAAACGGGGATTGGAAAGATTTTCTTTTGTTTGCACAACGTTAAAGCAATCTTATTCCAATTGATTAGTACCACTCGGCCTGAAAGGCATAAATTATTGTTTAAATATTTAAAAAGTATGCAATCTCGCAAATATACGGCTATGAAAGTAATGATATGACTTAATTTCTTCATTTATAAAACAAAATATCACATTGTCGAATTTAATTGTAACCACACAGCTCTAAGATCATCATTTCCTAATCGTTAGCCTTAAATTTTGGAATTTTCAAGAGAAAGTAAAAAAAGAAATACGTTAAAACATAACCCTAATAAATAAATTCATTGTTCTGTGGTTCATTATCCTTATACTTATCGAAATGATTTCTTAATTCATCTATAAACTTATCAAAGTATACTTCAAGTACATGTTCTCGATACGAATGATTTTCATTTTGTAATTTTGTTTTTGCAGCAGCCATCAATTGTGTTTGTTAAGTGACAGTTAAGTGACAGATCGGCTCATTCTCATTCTCAATATTAAAATCTTTGAAATCAGATGTAGTTCGCATGACACCAGGCGAAAGGTAAAACATTGTCAAATGAAGTGTAATACATCATGACCATGGCGTACACTTACATATCCCAGTATAAAGGAAACTATAATGTCATTTGACATTTCTATGATATTCAACACTTTTATATAAATCGCTATATAAAAACTACCCTGGTTTTATACGATTTTAATTAAATAATATTCTAAACCCTCATTCGATACCATGCCAAGTACAATTGCCTGGTACGAGTGACTTACAATTCTATCAGATGTATAGCGTGCACTAGCGTGCAAAAAGTCTTTAGAGAAATTTCATTAAATATTAAATAGTTCTTGGCCAAAGACTTCTGCGCGAGTGTACATCGATTAAACTATTATCTAACTTTTAAAATTAAATAATACATATCTAGGCAATGCCAAAGAAATGCAACAGTATACATATTGCGATAAAATTACTTTTTCTTATAAATTCATCAAAGTCACTTAATAGTTTACTATTTTTTTTGTAATTCACAGATCAGTCTTTGCATGTTATCGAAGGAGGGTGGGTACAACTAACATATTAAATAATATATACATCTACAAGGGCGCATGCGATGGGTCAGGAGAAGTGGCAATTCTATGCTCAAAGACGCCGATCTCAGATAAATTCTTTCCGTAAATTTGCAATTATTAAAATTTCAATATAATTTGTGTAAAGAAGTTTTGGTTGAGCCACTTGTGGCAAACAAGCCTCGCTGTCTTTACTCTGAAGAATTGACGTTATCACTACTGCCATTGACCTATATTTGATTTAATTGATTCGTCAGTTTAACCATCCCAGAAATCGACGTCTCTGGCCTGAATTAATATGGCGATGAAATTTTCATAAGATAACAGTTACAGTTGACCCGTAGCTACAACAGTGTCTGTATTACTCGTAGGTGTATCTACTGCATTCACCATTGGATTTAATTTTTCTGTTGGATTTGAAACTGTTTCCTGGTTATCCATTGTTTGATTGTCATTTCTCCCTTCAGCATCCATTCCTTGAACGGTCGTCAATGTGCTCCACCAATTTGAAAAAGCTCCCTTGGCTTGCGAGATTGCACCGCCTTTTATAAATTCAATATAAAATTTTAAGAAAGAAAGACGTAGAGCGTCGGACTAATAGTCATTGTTGTTTAATTTTAATATTTAATGCCAATGATTCCTCTTACCTACTGCCTTTCCTGTAGTCGCTACTGCTCTTCCCGTAGATGCCATAGCCTGATTGATCTTCCTTCCGCTCTCAGTGTTCTGCATCGTACTGCAATCAGATTAAATGGGATATCGTGCAAGTTAAAAAATCATTCTTAAAATACAGAATCCAAAGTACTTACTGGGACAAACGTAATTTCATATCCTGTACAGAAAGTTGTCCAGCAAATGGATGACCTGATTCGATGCTGTTGATCTCAGGCTTATTTATACCGCTCCAAACTTTGTAATTGCTAGTATTGCGCCAGGCTGTTACGAAAGCGGAATTGAAATGATCCGATTGCCGCGTATCCTGCTGCAAAGAAGTTCGCAGAAGGCTCAGAAGATAGACTCGGAATTGTGTTCTTATCCATTCGTCTCCACCCTCCCAACCGACGCCGTCGAGGAAAGCATCCTTCCTGGGTTCAGTGACGTGCCTCACCACGTAATCGGCGAACCTCAAGTCTTCTGTTGTTAAGTGCAATTGACGCCTCAATTCCGGATCCGTCGCTTCTATTCGTGCACTTTCAACCTGGTCAATAATGAGAACTTTAGACATTTAGCTTCTTCGTAGAAGCAGTTTTAAAGCTACTGCTGCTATTGGCACCTCGATTAACACGTCGATCAATTGTTTTTTCTGCTTGAACAAAACATTTGTTGCTCCCACGATGTACCCTCGGACGTTCACGTCCCCCAGGAGGTCCAAGTATGGTAGGGACAGGTAAGGTAGACAAAGGTATCCCTGCAAGTGCACAATATACATTTCTTCTCAAATAAAAAATAACCCACCAGGTATGGCATTGGTAAATACACATCTTAGGATGGTTACGTACCCTGGAAAACAAACTTAAAGGTAATCCACAGAGTTCTGGATCGATGTGTGCTATCTGGGTGATATTATTCGTGACTCTTGCATCTGACAATGCATCGCTACTAGTGTCTCTGGGCAATACGTTATCCGCGTCTCCCATACCTACGTTTATTGTATTTACACTGTGGACCCTGTGGACGTTGTCGGTCGGTTTTGGAGAATATTTAGAATTACTGTCATCACCGAAGGACTCTGTACATTCCTTCATGGAATCCACTTCGATCAGCTTGGTCTCCGACTCGTTATCGTTATCACTGTAATTTTTATTCATCGGCAAATTCATACCGTCCATACATTTTCCTTCCATAGTTTCAATGGTCTTATTATCATTCATACAAAGCGGTATTTCGTTAGCGTTCTTGCTGTTGTTCTCACAATTCACAACCGATGAATTATCTTTTGCAACTTCGATACCGGATAAATTTGAATGGACATTTTTCGTTGGAATTTCTTCATCATCGAAGTTCGGTATTGGCGACATTGGTCTGGATGGTCTGCGAGCAATATTACGCAAGTTCACTATTTATCTGTGGCGAATAATTTAAGCAATTATATACTACTATCAAGTTTACCTAACGCAGGCAGCCTGCTGCAAACCACGTTCAATCATACCAGGATGTAACGATAGTAGAGTCAATATCGCTACACACAGAGGCTGTACTGGTGACTGATAAAAGACAACTTTTTTTTCCAGTAACAGTAATTTAAAGAGGAGAAGTGCCTTGTGTCGGAAATGTAGTATGAAATCCCTCGCAGAGAGTCCTGCGAATAACGATTGTATCACACTTTAGGGCAGTTTGCAAATTACTTAATTGTTATGCATACTAGTAAATTATAACTTGGTACTCTGCATTGGAAAAAGGTAAGAGAAGAAATGATTGTTTTAGTAATGGAAATAATTACCAACAAAAACTTGTGGTGGCATCTGACTGTCACTGCTCATACATGAGTTTAGATGATGATAGGTATCTTCGAGCAAAGAAACCTTACTGAAATCTCCTTTATCAAAATAAGCATGAGTAATGAGGGCCATTTTTACTTGAATGTGTCCATACAACGGCAGGATACTTAGAACACACACAGACTTCTGCACCGTACCCCTCGTGATATCTGATGTGCGATTTTTTAATTTCTGTATAAAATGATTGTATATTAGAAAATTGAAATGAGCCAGAAGACTTTTCACAAAAAGTTTATTATTCTAATTACTTTATAAAAACCTTTTTGGAGCCTTTAGAATAATGACGAATTTTTCATAGAATTCTTTACTAATTATTTAATATGACTGATTTTATTATTGTAAAGTTCTAATGTCATCCTACCTCTACTGGAATTTGGCGAAAGCACGAAACTCCATATACAGTTTGTTTAGAATCGGTGAGACTAGGTAGATGAAAGTACACTGCATCCTCGTCATAATTGTGAGATCCATCAGGTAATGCCAGTGTTGGCAAGTATTTCCATCCAAGAGGACACTCATTTGGAGCACCAGGAACTAAAGGTGGAAATGAATATTCCACCTGAAAGTAATAAGAAAATGAATATACAATGCAACAAAATTAAATTCAACAATCATTTAGAGTTATTCAAAAAATACTCTTCTTTATTGATAAACAAGACCCACATAAAGTATACATTATTTATAAAAAGACATTACACTCGATAGAGTAAATATTATTCCATGCTCATAACAGTCGCATCATTAAAGTGCTACTGCTATCGACTAAATGAATACGTTTATCATACATTAGCTAGTTATCCAGTCATAGCAATAACAAATGAGTAATATACTATAGAGCTCTTATGCATTATATTTCCACTAGATTCAAGTATTAGATTTCAGAATTATTGAGTCACTTCTCGTGCTGGTACAATTGACTGAGAAATGTAGATGTGCTAAGTGCCTAGTTTAAAGTGCAATGTAATTATAAATGTTCAAAAGTCAAATAAAGTTAATTAAAGCTTAAACATTTCAAAATAGTGCTACAAATGAGAAAAACTCCGGGAAAGATTAAAATTATATGAAGAACATTTTCTGCTTACTTGACATCCTTTCTTATGATGAAATCCAACGACTATCACGTGGAGAATCGGCCCGACCGATTCCGCCATGTTGACGCTTTTCTAAGAATCTTTTTCTTTTATTATAAATCTCGCGGAGTTTACACAATTGAGTATTTCGTGAACATTATCCCAAAGAATCCAGGGATAACACCCCTTTCTTTCGTCGACTGACGTACGGCTAGCAGACAAGGATTGACATGCGCCATGATGCACCGCGTCCTTTGCCAACATGAAGTATTAAAAAGTCTAACTATTCGATTTGTTGTGTCGCGGCCTAGTGATAAATAATTTCACTAGGATTGAGCGGCAAATTCAAATGAGGAATTAAAATGAATTACGATTCCTCTCTCCAAATTAGAATTCAATGCTTTCGAATTCTCAGTCTGTCATTAACGCATAAATAAGATATATCCTAAATAATTCGGGGAAAACTTACTAACTCGTAAACGTGAATAAATATATGGGTCACAAAGAATGTGAGCATGGGTCATTTGTTTGTTACCTGAGTTTCTCAGGTGCTCTCACTCTCGGAAATAAATCAGGTCACTTGGACGGATCGACGGCCACATAGCCGGTGACGTTGTTCATGTATTTTCCAAAAAAACTAAGAATAAGGTTTGCACGAGTTCTTTGCGCTTAGGAACAAGACCCTCGGTCTTGGGCCCGGACACCCAAGCGCCGCGAATGCGTATGAGTGGATTTTTATTTCTAAAGCTTTTATACAGCATCCATAACATCATCGTACCAGAAATCAACTTTAATACAAAGGATTGAGCACCGTGGGAATGCTCATAAGAGCTTTAGTGGCTAACGATTCGCCTCGCCAAATTCACAGAATCGAAACGGTCGAATTACCGCGAAAACTATAATGGCGACGACCAGGACGTTACAGTTTGTCCGCAAAAAGAAATTCCCAACGCATAAAATGTTGACATCCAAAGCGCGTAATGCAAAAAAAATACGAATAGAACAGTCAGAAAAAAGAGATAGACTTTTTGAAAATTTAAGAATAAATGCTAAAACTACCAGTTACATTTTTTCACGTAAAAAGTGTACGATTGTTAGAATCCTTAAAAGCGCTTTGATAAGTCTTTAAAACTTTCTATTCTCAGTCCGATAAATAATATTCACGCTCACTAACAGTCAGTAATAACGCAAATGGCGCTGCGTCGCGATCGATTAATGGTTACACATTTATTAAATTTTCAAATCATATCATGCAGCAATCCTTTGCAACAAATAAATGAACTAAAGATAAATGACTTCTCCCCAGTTTGTACTTTTCCAAATGGTTATTATTCCCTAGAAGATCCAAAGAATCTCTCGTGTGGATAAAATATTTTTATTGCTATGGTGTGTGAAAGGAGTTATGTCGGAATGGAATTATTTCGTGTAAATTGGAAAGCCGAGGTCGCGAATCATGTAACAGGTGCAGAAAAATCAGACAAAGATATCCGGAATGTTTAAAAGTATCACGGAATGGCTAAGCGCTGACGCGCTGACCAGCAAGTATATTTATCTCTGTTCTCTCTTATCGCTTTCAGTTGGCTTCATCAGGCTTTATAACCTAAGGCTACGCTCCTTCAAACGCGAGCTTCGAGTGTTAGACTAGTGACAATTATTTTTACTCCTTTCACTCTTTAATATGTAATTTTATTGACGTATTTACTTAGGAATGTGCGATAATGGTTTTTTTTATTTTATGGTATATATTTTATCATATTAAGTTCAATTAAGAGCGACGGAAAACGAAATGGAGTTTCTCTCTATCCTGGCAAATCATCGGTTTTGACAGCTTCGTTTAGCCGGTATGTTTGGTTTTATCTTGTTATTTATTATCTAAACTAGCTTCATTTTTACAGGTGATTGTTAGTGTTAATTGTTTTGTAGTATATCATGGTCCAATATTATTGTGTATAGTCAACTAATATGCATTAATTAATTAATTTATTGTTTACGATCATGAAGTAACATTGTGACAACCATTAAGTAACCAATTAATGTAACGCTTGATTAAGTACTATACATGTTTATGTGATACATTATTTGCAATTCTTTTATCCCTTTTACTATTTTTATTATGCTGTTACTGTCATTTATCTATTCATTTACTTCTTTATCGTTGTTTGTACATAGTTGCTTGGATTTGGAGTTAATCTGTACAATCATTTAATTCGCTGCATGCATCAAATTCTCCTCCTGTGGCCTTGGCAACACAATTATGTTATACGTCTTCATGAAATAATATCAGGAATTTATTTTTTTTATATTAGGCTCTTAGTTTGTGCATTTGAATTCATTGCTTTATTATCGCAACATTAAAAAATTGAGCTGTAATAACCGATAGAGCCAATATTCTTACTTCGCATTATCCAACTGATTATCTTAACTGATTACATTTACAATTCCATGAAAAGATATGACATAAATAGCTTGGAAGTCATCAAAGATATCAAAAATTCACTTTTAGTCAAATTTATACTTCAGTGGCCTACAAGTCATATTTGTATATATTCCCACAGCTAAATGCTAATTATAAAGCTGTGAACCTGACAGAATTAAATGTACCCTCATGGACGTGTACCAACTGATATGAGCTCCATGCTTATAACGTAGTCCCTGCATATATTACAATCCAGTATGAATAATATAACTCTAACATAAAAGAATGGCATAGCTTATTTCTATTGTTGACTACATATCTGCAGCAGAATTATCTAATCTAATTTATAGTCAGAGCACGTTTCATAATTCTTTATAGAAACGTGTCAGCATTTGTAAACCCTTGTCTTGCTTTCTTTTCACTCATATCGTAGCTATGCATTATCAAACTTTTATCAGTCGGGGTAAACTTTTATCTTTTATGGTAGTTTACACGTGTGCATTAGTCAAATATGCTAACTATTTATCAAGCAACTCTGACAGACACTATAAATTGATTTCTCAGTGAATTTAGCTGATCTACAGAGAACGATACACAGAGTCAATAAAGGTATCACGTTTCCAACCTTCGAATCAGCCAGCATTTTTAATCTTACAAGTTATTGTTACGAGTAGAGGCCCATATCATGCTTAGTCAGCCGCCTAGCGAGCAACAGTCCTCAGTATTGAGATTGATATAAAAATTTATAGAGAAAAAGAGCAAGTAAGACTACCAAGGGGAACGAGATGTTTTCGTGCTTACTGTACAATGAGAAGCATCGCCTGGACCGATTACTAAACCTGGATCCGTAGCAAGGATGTCTTGTCAGTAAAACAAACACTGTAAGACTGTTTACCAGGATTTCCTTAAGACCATGGTGCAACAACGTCTTCCAGGATTCGATGGTAGCTATAAAATTGTTATATTCGAAATTACATCTACGTATTTAATTTTCCTTGAATATTACCTACTTGTTTAATCTTCAAAAAAATTCTTTCAAAGCTGGCAGAGGTGGCCGTAGATTTGTCATAACACTGGCAGCTGGTATGATCTTTGGATTCCTCTCTGCCTGTCTTCTTCTTACTGCCACTCGCGATGCCCACCACATGTTTAATTGGCTACCAGGCAGTCAAAAGACCTCTTCCAGAGATCCTCATCACTACTCCGAAATGGCGCTTGAGGTATGAACTAGAGGATTCCATGCAAGAGCCAGAAAAGATTGATTAAACTATCTGTACTTCCGTTACTAAAGTCAGGACCGGATACGGAAGTGATGTTTCACGGAAAGGACGAGGATTTCCACAAAGGAGAAGACAAAGTCGCCCAGGATCTCGCGAAGAAGGTTCGTATCCTCTGTTGGGTGATGACAGGTCCAAAGAATCATCAGAGCAAAGCCCGTCACGTGAAGGCAACCTGGGGAAAGCGTTGTAACATCCTTTTATTTATGAGCTCCGCCGAAGGTGACTAAAAATAAAGTAAACTCCATACACCTGCAAGCAAATCTAATCAATCGATCGTATCTCCACAACAATAGATACCAGCCTGCCGACCGTAGTCTTACCCGTGAAAGAAGGTCGAGACAATCTCTGGGCGAAGACGAAGGAGGCGTTCAAATATTCCTACCAGAAGTACAAGGATGAAGCGGATTGGTTTATGAAAGCCGACGACGACACGTGAGTAATCCTTACAAATAGTAATCCCTTCGATTATCAGACTGTCAAAAATAATTCGTTATCTCAATCCCATTTTCCAGATACGTAATAGTTGAGAATCTACGTTACATGCTATCATCGTACGATCCATCCTCGCCGCTTTATTTCGGCTGTAGGTTCAAGCCTTTTGTCAAGCAGGGCTACATGAGCGGCGGTGCCGGGTACGTCCTTAGCAAAAAGGGTTTGGAGATGCTGATAGAGGAGGGTCTGCCAGACAGAACAAAGTGTAGATCAGACCACGGGGGTGCGGAGGACGTAGAGATGGGCAAATGCTTGGAGAACGTCGGCGTGCGCGCCATGGATTCCAGGGACCCTCATGGTCGCGGTAGGTTCTTCCCATTCGTACCGGAACATCATCTGATACCAAATCACGTGGACAAGAATTTCTGGTACTGGAAGTACATCTACTACGATACCAAAGATGGTCTTGATTGCTGTTCCGACAGTGCTATATCCTTTCACTATGTGTCACCCAACATGATGTACGTGCTAGAGTACTTAATTTATCATTTACGTCCGTACGGTATTACGCACGGATTGGAAAAGATTTCGGCCGAGGACCACTCGACTGAGCCTACCGAGTACTAGTCGAATATATAAATATAATATATACGTACGCAGTTATAAAATACACCTACGCAAGATACTAGTCAGTATAAGCCAACGATCTGTACGTAAATCCTGACAGAAGTAACATACGTACAGATAGTAACCAGAAGTGATAGTTATCGTACCATTATTATCGTATCTATTCTATAAAACTCATTTCTTTTTTTCATTTACAATAATCAAGTAAGCTCTAAGCTCCGTGATTATAGCCATGAGTCGATGAGAGCTCGAGAATTGACCTTAGTCGGATGCATTTAATGCTTTGGTTCGTTTAAGATTAGTTGCTGCCTTTTGCAAGCATGGAAGAAGAAGAAGAAGAACGATCAATTCCCTCTGGGTCTCTCCCGAAGCTCAAAAGACTCGTTATCAATCATGTGTCAAACGCAAAAGAAGATTACTCTTTGCATTTAATAATCGTGCCATGACACTGAAGGCTTTTGCACAATGAGAAGATTATGTCACAATTATTATTATATATAAACTGACTGTGGCGATTGTCAATTTATTACGTCGAATCGCCACAATAAAATCAATCGGTGCTGATCGAACGTCAATCCGTTCTGGATCTACCGTATTGATTGATCATGAATATTATTAAACAGTATATGTATACGTATTATATATATTTTGTACAACTAGCTTTAAGAGATGCACCGGCGACCCGCCCGGATGTTTCGTAGAATCGAATGGCGCCATGAACACAATTATTCGTAACGAAAATGTATTAAAATGAAAAAGAAATACCATCAAATATACGTATCTCAAAGAAACGTTATGGAAACACTTTTATACGCGTCTCCGTTAATAACTAAAAACGTAAAGCTACGCAAGTGGTAATATCGGAAAGAGTGGAAGGGAAGGTGGGAGGTACAAAATACAGCAAAGAGCCAAAAGTCTCGATCCATATGCTTGCGTGAACCGTACAAAGAGAAATTTCAAAGACACCGCTTGAATGCAGAATGGGGTATATAATTATATATACACGTAAAACTGTATTTCGTAATATTAATATAATAATAATAATAGTAATAATAATAATAATAATAATAATCCCAATAATGACGTACTACCCAAGTAATAAATACTATAGATACAGAGTGAGTGTGGGTGGTGTGTGAGTCAATTAATTAACCAATTAATCAGGGTAGGGGAATTGAGAATGGTGTCTCGAGTCTAGGAGATAGGGAGACATTTGGAAGGTATCATCGATGGAGAATTGGGCGAGGGTGATAAGGGATTGATAAGGGACGGGAATTGTGGGATAACCTATGTACAATTCATATTTGTACTATGCGACTGACGCAATTTCGCCACCGTGATCTCCGCTCATGCGCGTGCGCGCCGCGTTTTCTCTCTCTCTCTCTTATTATATTTATTCTTTGAGATTATTATTTCCTTTACAAAGTTTAGCTGTTCGTTAGATTTTCCTTTAATTCTACAATCCGCTCGATTCTTCCTGATGACATTGAAAGGACATAGGAATAGCGTTGGTGGTTTAAGCATAAGATGGTTGGTGGTGCTGCTGGTTTTTTTTTTTGGTGTCTGGATAATGGACGCTGGTCAGAATCAATGGATGACTATGGTGTCTCTTGTGATTTCTTTCATTTTTTTTTCTCTTTGTCGTCGCAGTCGCCGGTAACAAAACCTCTCCGATACATTATTTAAAATTAGCTAATTCTCGACGAAGAAAGGATCGTCTCGTCGTGTCCCTCTTCGTTTGATAAATTATTTTAAAAACAATATATATTTTACACTATTAAACGTTAACGCATCATGAGTCGGCCAGCGAGGCCTTGTCACGCCGACTTCTTCGACGACGACCCGGAGGAGCCGTCAATCGCATTTCGGAGTTATTGTCGCTCGAAGCCCGACGGCTGCTTGCGAATTGGACTTTATACACGTGACAACAATAAACAACGGGATGGAGCGACAGGATTTAATAATTTGTTTAAACTGTTACGTTATTAAGAAGTGGGGCGGGGGATAACCTCGCTCAGGGCTATCTGCATATATTTCTTTTTTCTTCTTCTTTCATTCGCACGACGAACTTGCCTTTTCTATTTCACGTCTTTTCATTTCCTTTGCTTTAACTATTTTTACTTTTCGACGCGATTATCGCCGGGGCTTGTACGAGGCGTATCCCTTGGTGTAGAGAGACAGAAAATTAATTACACGTGTCTGTGTGTATATATGTATATATATAACAATTAATTATATATAATTAATATTATATATACATATATATCATTGCTGTGTATAATATATATATAATGGGAGGTAATATATACGAGTGTCTTTAACCTGTGTGTCTGGCTGCGTGTATAATCAGTGTCGGAGTGTCGGAGTGTCGGAGTGTCGGTAGTAGTGTCTGACAGGAAACGGCAAATTCCGTCCCCGTCGTCGCATTATCTATATAAAATTAAAAAACAACGTAATATCATTATATTACTTCGTCGCTATCGATAATAAAAGCTCTGTACAAAATTCAATTTACAATTAAAAACATTCGGATACCGTTTTTAATACCATTTACTTTTCATTTATGTTTTCTTTTTTTCCTTTTTCTTTTTTTTATATAATGATCCCTACGCGAATCTCCGACTCGTTCAATTGGACTATCTATGCGACACGACTGAGAGACTACATTAAGAGCTCTATATTTTTAAAAGTCATCCCTACTGTTATTAACTTCTCTTATGCGCGTTCTACATTTTCTTTCTCTCCTTCCGTTTAATTCTCTCTTTATCGACGTCGCGTGAGTTCCACTCCGCTCGCATACGGCCACCCTTACGCGTTGCTGCACAACAATCTTTGCCTACATTCTTCCCTAAGTCACGTCCATTCGCGTGCGAAGTTAATTTTTTTTTTATTTTCCCATAAAGAGCAGAAGAATGGTCCGAGAGTAGCGTCTAAGACGCTACCGCCATCTTGCGAATTTTCGGCGCTTAGAAAAAGGATGAATGGAATCGGGCAGTGACCGACAATCATTGCCCTTTATCGCATCGGGTAATCTATCTATTCCTTATCTAGTGGCCACTTGTCATCCTTTCTCGTTCTTGACTATCACGCGTGATAAATTTCCACATATTATCCTTACCCTTCGTCTTGGTCTGTCATGTCTCTCTCTCTCTCTCTCTCTCTCTTTTAACCTCGTACTATTCCTACGCAATGTTCCTTAAGACGCCGACGAAGATGGAACGCATGAATCCAGTGATCGCAGCACTCGTAAAGCCCCAGACGACGTTACGATAACGAATGCGAGAGAGAGGAGCGCGTGATGCGCTACTAAAGGATAAGGTGTGGGTCAGACGAGGGCTGCCGCAGCGTGGTAGAGCTGCATGAGCGCCTGGACGTGCACCGGGAGGCAGGAGAGTCGATCTTTCGTGTTTGCGTCTACTGCCAGCCAGGATAGAGCATTGTAACCCTCTAGCACGTATCTGTAATTGTTATATGATTTCAAATCTGATCCCAGGTTACGTCGTCGTTACAATGTCCAGGTAGAAGGAACGCAAGGAACCTACCTGAGCACATCGGTGGTGTACTGCGAATCTAAGGGATGAGCAGTAAGTGCGCTCTGCTGTTGCAGCAGATCATCGCTATTCTGCTGGATGGCGGGACTGTGCAGATGCAAGGCATTCTTCAAGAATACAGGACAGACGCCCTCGAGGTGAGGACAGGCTGCCCAGAACCAGGGTGGCATCCTTCCGGTAGGTGCGGTCGACACGAGATAACCGAGAGCCAGCGGTTGTTGTAAAAGCGTACCCACCTCTTCTGTTTGATCGGCAACGGCCGCCTGGAGGAGGATTTAAAGTTCGGAATTGATGTTTCTGCGGGGTCGAATTTCTTTACCATGAAAAATGGACGGGAGAAGACATACCCTTGGTGTATTGACCGGTGGGAATGGACTACCGGTACCATCGTGATTCCCTAGACTAGATCCGCCGCCATCTCCTCCGAGAGGAGAGCCCTCTGGACGATGAGGACTTCCTCCAGGACTTTGACCTCCACCCGCACCGGGTTCAGGCCATAGGCTGAAGATGTCATTAAAATCTCCCATACCCTCCATACCTTCAGGCATATCGTCATTCAGCGCAGAGAACATTTCTTCGTCCCCTAATTCCGGTCCATTGATGTGTTGTTCTTGGAACGCGGTTTGGGACGACTGAATTCGTACAAAGGAAATACACGGAGCGATAAGAAGGGCGACGCCATTAATTTTCTGGACATTCTAGAGATACCGAAAAAAAATATTAGACTTACCTGAGTAGTCGCGGATGTTGGAAACACGAGTATATGAGTGCAGGTAACGTCTTGCGGGGTCGAAAGTTGGCAGTTGACTGAGGCTTGACTGAACCTCTCGTCCGGAGTAAATTGGTCGGCCATTAAACGAAGGGTAGAGTCCGGTTCGAGGGAGACCAAGCAAGCGCTGAGAACACAGGGTGCGGCAGAGGGATAGAGTAGACTGCATTGGCCACAAATTTCCTTGAGATGCTTGGACGCCTTGAGAAGAGCTTTGCGAGATAACAACCAACTCCAGCCCTTGAGTTCACCGTGACCAATGCGTCCAACTCGACCAACAACGAGTCTCCATGGTTGTACCTGTTAAGGGTTACACGAAAACGTCAATGAAGAAGCTGTTGACCATCTTGTTACATCTGAGAAATGAATACCGACCCCTTGCGACATAACGCTGAGTATGAAGTCCATGAGCTTCTGGAGACCGACTCGTCGAGCAGAGGCTCGTTTCCTTCGTCTTCTATTCGGCACGTCAATGTTGATGGTTGCCGTTTCGAATATCTCACCTCGATCATCCGTAGCGACAGCCAGCAGCCACGATTGATCCTCGCTTAGACAATAACTCAGGTAAAGCACCGCGCATTCCTCGGGACCTGCCATTCCAAAGGATTCGGGTGCTTCGCTTTTGGATCTGAGTGGAGCCAGCACGTATGCTGGCGCATAAAGCCTGTAGGGTGCCTTGTTTCTATCCTGATAAGAAAATTGTATGAGTCGGTACGATATGACAGAGAATAAGAATGAATTAGAATAAATATTCGAGACATACATCTTTGCTCTTGAGAAATAGATCAGCGGCTGCTGCGGTTCCGAATCCGGTGAGACTTTTCACTGTTGAATTGTGATTCAAGAGTCGCCGGCCTTGAAGGAAAACGTTCAAAGCCAGTGCTCTCATTTCGTCTTGGATTTTTCGTCTCTCGCGAGCCCGTCCCAACTCCATTATACTTTCCAAGGATATCAGCTAAAATTTTAATCACAGTTATTAATAATCATTCTCTCGAAGGATCTTAGGATTCGAGGTATCTCCTATGACTCTGGGGAATATCTACCTGAACGTTAATATTTGATCGAATATTTTCTGGCATGCTGTTAACAGCAGCGGAGTAAGCACGCAGCAATGCCAGGATGGCCAGTCGTCGACGATCGGGATTCTCAGCTCCTCCTAGAGAGAACGGTTCCACCAGATACACGACAACGGCTGGTGGTTCTACCTCCTCTTCGTCGGGACCTACGGTAGTTGTGGTGGTGGTTGTCGTGGTCGTCGTTTGGGACGTAGGCGTCGTGTTACCCATATTTGAATTAGTATTTGGTGTCGTATTCGAGGATGGCGTTTCGCTTCTAGTATTTTCTCCTTCTGTAACAGTAGAGTATAAAATGTAATTTCTAATGTTTCGAGTAACGAGGAAAATTCTTTAAAGGTTAGCCCACGTACCAACTGGTTCTGGTTTCGGTGTTGTTCCATCCGGTGTGGCCGGTGGCGCCTCTGGAGTTGGAGCGGCAGTCTGTTGTTGCTGTTTATTCGCAGGCTGCACGTCACCAGGGTCCAATAGACTACGGTCCTGTATGACCTGGGTCAAGTACGGTGCTAGCCGATGGTTACAAACTTGGGCATATAACCCTAACAATTCGCCTATTTGGTTCTCGCCGAGTAACTTGAACCATTCGTCGATCGGTTGCTTGGTCAATTTTTGGGCAGCCGATTTGCCCACGCGAAGAATTCCGTCGCGCAGAGCTTTCGAAATAGGAGTGTGTCTACCTAGTCGACAGATCTGAAGAGAGGAGCGTGCAATGAGAGTACTTGATACTTTGGAATCAAAAATGAGATCGTATGAAATAAGATCATTACCTCGTAGGTAGTAGAGAGTTCTCGGAAGAATGAACGAACGTTGTTAATAACTGGATCACTGTCTGGTGCTACGACGATGTAAGCAACGTCCCTAGGTCCAGCGTAAGGCTCCAGAAGAAGCTTCTCCCAGTAGCTCAGGGCGTAGGGCGATAGGGACAACCAATCCCTGTCGTAGCCAACAACGAGGGCCGGAATGGGTTGGGGTTCACAGCGATCATCCGTTCCACGTCCAGCTAGACGATGGAATTGCCTCCAGGTCAGTGGTCCAGCTACAGTGTACGGCGCCTCCCACATTCTGGTCGTACATTTCCTTTGCACTGCTTCTTGAAGAAGAGGCTGAAGAGACCTCATCATCCGGACGATGTCGCCGCTACATTGAGGACCTCTGGCTCTGAGGAAAGCCCATCGATGTACTCCGTTCACACGATTTGTCCTTTCGTTTTGCGAACCGTCTACCTTGCCCTGGTCAAGGGCGGCCAGGGACACTTCGTTCCCATCGTTGAACTCGAGGGTATTCACCGTGGGCGCGAGAGGCAGGAAACTCTTGGAGCTGGCGTATATTCTAGCGGCTCTGTAGAGACTACTGGCAGAACTCTGAACTATCAGACACTGTTCCCTAAGAAGTTCTAGGACACTGGGTGGTATAGAGTCTAGACCCTCGGGACATTTTCCTCCTCCGCAGGCCACGGCGGCCAAAGAACCCTTCTTCTTCTCTGCGGGATCCTCCGCAATTCCAGTGATTTCCATCTCGTCTTCGTAGAAGAGTCCAGCTCTGTGCGCCAGTCGTCTGTTTACCACAGCGCTGAACCCACAGCTGCACCTAATCTGATCGTCATCCTGGAAAAGAGCACTACCGGAACCCCAGGAACCAGCCAGATAGACACCGGCATCCGCACCCTTAATATTCCCGACGACTTTCGGCCCGGCATTACAGACGCAGAGACTGCAGCTATCGAAATTGTGATCCCGGAAGATATTGAGAGCCGTGTCACCAAGTAGAATGTTGACCACCAGTGAATTCGATTCGGGAGCTCGGGTTGGTCCTGGCGTGTCAGCCTCGATGCTATTCAGATTCTTATTGAGATACGACGACGTCGTAGACGTAGCAGGACTGGGTTGGTCGTATGGTGGCGGTGGTGGTCTTCCAGACATCGTCGTCGAACGGTAGGGTGCACCAAGAGGTGCTGGACTCGGAGAACATGGCTGTTGAACCGAGCCTGGCCTGGTAGGCGGAAGAGTCTTCTCAGGATTGCTGGAAGTAGGATTGCACTGCCAGGAGGGTCTGTACACGCAGTGCGACGGCAGTGTCACGGGTGGCAGGGATTGGCTGGGCAGATTCGTCAGCGGAGCATATTTGGAAGAACCGACGAGCTTGCAGATCGACGCTGGCTTGAACACGTAGGACCAGTCCTCGATGGGTTCCTCTGGTGGAGACCCCATGTTAGGATAAATGTCCGGTAGATGTCGCAGAGGACGCTGGGGAGCAGATAATTCGGTCTGATCCATGGGAGGATCGCTAAGCTGACAGGGAGAGGCTACCGGGTTGTGCTCCAGGGACGGTGGAGTAGGGAACATCTTTGAGAGTTCCTCAGGACGAAGTACGCCTACCCCTCGGTTGTTATGCTTGTTCGTCCCGTCCAGCCTGGTTTCTTCGTGAAGGCCGCCGGACTTATTCGAGCCTGGCGGTGTTTGTACTTGAAGCTGGTTTAAATTCTGTACAAAAGAAAAGAGAACTCTTATAGAGCTAACAATCTTCAATGATTCGCTCGAGGGAGATATACATATTCTATTAGACTAATGTATTATTGTTGTACTGCCATGCTTAGGGGTTATTGAGTCATATTGGTCTTCTAATAACGACACTTACGGTTTCATCGCTGGAAGTATCAGGATCGGAATTATCAAATATCTGATCGAGGTCCTTATACGAGGCCTGGAGTCCCTCGCTGGTAAATAGGGAACCAGGCTTCGGAGGATCGTCCCTCTGCCGTCTGAGTCCATCTACTCCCGTGCCATTCTCCTCACCCGCTACGTCAAACTCATACGGATCTGTTCTACCCCCAATACACTCACCCTACAAGAAAGACATGAAAACGCACCATTGACAAAAAAACCACTAAACATTCACTAGCACGCGACAACATATACAAGAGAACTAGAGAAAAAGGACAAAGGCCGAAGTAGTACATGGGATACTCACAGGCGCGGCATTGGGTTCCTGCTTGATCTCCAACTTCGGAGCCTGTGCCTGATGCACCTGATTGCTCGTTGGCGGATAGAGATTGTTGCTGCGTAAATTCGTAGGTCCGGTTGGCGAGCCCTTGAATCGCTTCACGGGATGATTGAGCCAGGCTTCCTGGGTTGAATAGTCGTAGAGCCAGGAGAGCGGTTGCTCGTCTTCCAGGAGAGCACCCTCGTACTCTCTCGAAGCCAGAACGGGTCGCTTCAAGGTAGGACCAGGTGCTGGACTGAGCACTTGGTTGTTGCAGGCCGACGAAGCCGTGGACTTCGGTCCTTGAGGAGGTGTCAGAGGTGGCGCAGTGTTCGGCTGACTTGGAGGCGGCTGCGGACTGAGGGTCGGCATCGTTGGATCAGCTGGTGGAACGGAAGCTGGTTCCGAATGCGGCGTAGGAAGTGGCGACGGGGCCGGTGATCCTGGTGAACCCACGGATGGAACTGGCAGACAATCGCCTCCCGTGGGAGGACCTCTTGGGTACGAGGGTGGCCCACCAGGTGGTGTACTAGGTGCTTCCGTTCTGTTCAGCACGGACCTATTACAGTAAAAAAGTTTAATATTTCTTAGCCGGAAGTCAGGCCAACGCCTGAGTATATATCTATTTTTTTTTTCTATCAAAGCTAAGTGATTTGATCCTTTGATGATGATCAACGTGTAGAAGCAAAGCAGTATGCCAGAATTTCCATTAACCTCAGCCAATAAACCATGATTCAGAGCGACATAGAGGACCAAGTAGGCAAACTTAATACATGAGGATCTGTGAAGAGGAAGTCATGCACAGGCACACAGAGCGAACACGAGAGCCGCATGAATCTAGATCACTGACACGTATCTGATATTAAGATATACCACAACAGCGTACAACAGCAAAGAAGCTGCTCCCTTTCGTGCTAGAGAGTTTAAAGAGCCTGAAAGTAAATTAATGATAACCGAAAAGCGTTAGCCCAGTGATTAAAGAAAGTAAAAAAAAAAAGGAAAAGAAAACAACATGCACCCAGAAACATCTACCGCTACCTCACAGAATTGATTTTGAGTCTAATCGACGTCACTACATAAAAAAAAAGTTCAATAATCACTTAAGTAATTTTTTACTTCCAAGAGATTCTCGTATCGTTCACGACTCGTTACTTGCGACGTTAAAGATACAAATTAATTTCGAGTGATGATTCCTGCCCAGGTATGCCGGGTCTGTTATCGTTGTTCCTGGTTATTCTTGCAAGCCAAATTCCCACAGCGTGATTCGCGTCGACGTGAAGACAGAGAGAAAGAGTGAGTGAGTGAGTGAGGAAAGGTGTAGAGCGAGTTAAGACGTATTAGAAGCAATTAATGATTCCAGAGCGATGATCCGGAGACGTTTCATTACGAATGGGGCGTTCGGTGACGATGATGACTCAATGATGGATGATTGGTGGTGTGTTACTGTTATCATTGCAGTCTTGAGACGTGAGGTGAAAAGATGGTATTTGATATCGAGGGAGGGGTCAGAGGTTACCCACCTGGGGGCATTGGCAGGGACAGAGGAACAAACGTCCCACTGGGTGGTAGAGCGTCGATGGAACGGTACGACCCTCCGCCCACCTTTATCTACTCTTTCCCTCTGAACCTGAGAGGAGACCAGGCCCTTCCAACCCCCGGGGGTGGCACACCTGTAACCGATGCATTTAACATCTCCTTTCCCTTCGTGTCTCAGTCTAGGAGCTCATCCTCATCAGCATACAGAGTCCTGAAGCATCCTGAACTAAATTAGTATTAGCAAAATTTGTATCCCAGGTCAAAAGACTTGGTTCTTGGTTGGGCCTACACTTCAGGACTCTGTATAGATTTGTATCCAATGGATAAAAATCTATAGTGACAGTCTGTACAAGGTCATCCAGCTGAGACGTGACCAGTCAGACTTGGCAACATTCCACTGATTTGACTATCAAATCTAACTGGAGCGTCGCACGTGGATGGCCCTGTACGATGAGAATGATCAGCTGTAAAAATATAATAAAACAGTCAAAATTAATGCAGAGGTACCGGCTACCATGAGTTCTCGCGTTACTTTCGCATTCAGCTACGTCTTTTAAGATCTCAATTTCTCTTGGCATGCACACATTGCGACAGACAATAGGAGCTACCGTTTGCGTGGTCACTGACTGACTGTCCCAATAATAATTGACATACCACTGGTTAAATCCTAACATGCATAAACACGGACCAGTACGTGTCGAAATATCGTTGCTCCGTCGCTGGAAAATCCGGCAAACAATTACAAGAGTCTACTAGAAAAGATATTGAATGGGCACCGCTGTGCTTAGGCGATAAGAGGGCATCACACGTGACAAACGATAAAATATTAAAAGTATATTTGCTTCAAGGTAGAAGAAGCATTACTACATGGATCAAGTGCTCTATTGGTTGTCACGTGTGATACTTACCTTCAAAGATTACAAACACTATGTATTATATGGATTCATGCCACTAGCAAATTCGACTAACTACAAAACGGCGACTAGTAGAGCCTCTCTTGTATCTGGCGTGACAAACAAGACAGTTCCAAACGTATGAAGGTAGGAAAAAAAAGAAATACAATAGATATACAAAAAGTGGCAGAGCTCCAGTACAGAGTAACACGTTCGACTAAAAGTTATATCGTTCTTATCTGTGCAGGAAGACAGTAGTTTTTCTTTACGCCTAACGTATCGTGCGCTCCTTGTATTTCTAGTCACAGAATAGTGAGTCGCTCGCGAATGTCGCGGATGAACTCACTTGGTACAGCTGCAGGAAGACTTTTGCGTCGGGTCGACGAAGGTCCAGGTGCCAGGTTCCGGGGAAGATTCCGTCATCTTGGAAGTAGGTAGAGGCGAGCTGAGAGTGCACTCGGCCCATACGCGTTCCGGCAATTCGGTTGCCGCCTTCAAATCGCGTTGAGTCGAAAGTGGATGATCGTAGCTGGCAGGACTGCTGGGCGGCGATAAGGGAGTCTCGATCGGCGTATCATCCATATCCGTAACGAGGACGTAGCAGGATGGATATCGCATCCGAACACCGCCAACGAGCACCTCCACCAACGGCGGCAATCCTGATTCGCTGCTGGTGCCATTGATCGGATAGAAATGCTTCCACTCTTCGAGAAGCTGACTGTCCACTCTTCCGACCTGACCGATCAACGTGCCAGCTAACCCGTAAGGTGCAAGGATCACTGTGAAATCAGAAGACAGAATTATAAACATATGACACACGATCATGACTCTTATTGAGAATTTTGAGTCTCAGGCCAAGTTCGCTAACGTCAAAGATCCTTCAATATAAAAGCCCAAGTCCAACGAATCCTCTAATTTAACCATGAGCTACGTCAACAAAGAGTCCTTACCCTTGACCCCAGACTGGGAGGTTTGCGTCTTCTGCAAGCAGGCCCTAGTGAGATGACGAACAGCAGGATGTTGCCTGACGTCGACACTAGCGCAGACTGTGCTCTCGCCGTGAACGAAGAACGCGAAGGAGAAGGACAAGTGACTGCTGAAAGAAACAAAGCACGGCCTATCATTAATTCGAATCCACTGGGAGTGTCCTTGGCACGCAATTCTAATATCTAATAAAATGATCGTACTCGATGCGACGACCACCAAATAAATACCTGTTACAGCGATGTTTCTCAAAGCCATCGTAAGGCTGCACGAACCACTTGCCAAGCCGTACGAAATCACGGGACAGCAGACAGCGTTCAATAAGATTGTGCAGCGCCTTGAAGAGAAGTGACCGGCACTCGTAAGACAGTCCGCTCTCCCAAGCTCCTTGTTCGCTCTCTGTAAACAGACAAAAGGAGAAAAAATATAGTAAAATCCAAAGATACGAATGAAGCTTGAAAAGCATGAAAGACTGTCACGAGAAAAAGAAAAATTTCACGAAGATCGTGCACGGTACGTAATGTTATTCCGTGCACGACTTTCGTCCTGGGTTTTGTTCCCGTCTGTCGGCTTCTTCGAGTCTTCAAGTTCTTGAGGTCGTTAGCCACCATCTGAACTGGAAGCCGTCGACAGTCCTCAGGGACACGTCGCATTTGAATCATTACAATGGAAGGGTAAGCCACGTCTCCCGGTGGCACTCAAGATAATTCAGGGGCGACTATCTTTATAGAAACATGTGAAGATAACGTCTCCTGGGATTACGTTGGATCAAATATTATGCAATTAGGTACGGGCCGTGATATATCTGTATCCAGAAGCAATAATCCTGGCTGCTCTAATTGACGCGCCCGAGGTAGAGTGTTTTTGCTAGAGATGGTAGGGCCACTCGAAGAACGTGGCCAAGTTTGGAAATCAATCCTAGGATCGGAAAGGCAAGCAAGCAGGTAGCAGGTAGGAGTAGCAGTGGGCTGTTACGCGGAACAGCCCTCGTTATGGATCGCTGGGCGTTTCACTGCGTTTTTGGGGTAGTGGGTCCTGCCGGAACGTGGCCACGAATTATGGGGATGGGACAGATGAGACGTAGGAGGAAGCGAGACAGAGAGACAGGGAGAATAAAGGACGAATAGGGATTTAGGGTCGAGAGCAACGTAAGGGCAGTTCTCATGTAGATGGTTCGTTCGACGACCGTTGGCCTCGAGCGGACACATGTTCATCCGCTCGATCGATAAACGAAAAGCAAAAGAGTCATCGAACTGCGCGATACGAAACTTTACAATTTTTCTTTACGTTACCCACTGGTATGGCCGAGTGGAAGAAAAAGTCTAAGTACGAGAGCGCAAAAAAAGTAATCGAGTCACCGGAACGTTACCCAAAACACTGACGGATTGCGAAATCGACAATCTGCAGGATCGGTACGAGCTAATCGCGACGGCATTGAGTAAGCATGCTGACGCGTTTCGATCTACTTTTCGACGGCTGTTCAATAATTTCCGACACGTTCCGTCCGAGCGGATTGACTGTAAACAGTCTACGGCAACGCCATCTGGACGAAACTACGTGAATCAATTATCGCGATCATTTGCGCTTAGCTCGAGCACACTCTTCCTTTAAAATTTATCTCCCCAGGCGTGCGATATTCGAAAACGAAGAGCGCCAGAAAAATACTCGTGACTCTGTTTACATCCTGTTATCTAGAGATGACTCGACGCACCCAACCGACCCCCAACGTTCTGCTATAATACCACTGGATACGTCGACTCCTTCCTAAGACGCAACTTGAGTACCCTCGCGGAGTAAGAATCCTTCTGTATCATCCACACTGCGGTGGCGGCCACAGAAAATCGTGGGGCTCTCGACGCCAAGATCCGATACGTTTACGAGGCACGCAGTCGCGTTCGCCATTACTGGGTCATTCATCCAAATCAGCTGAATGGCACGGGGCAAACGGGGTATCGTGCAGCCCAATAAGAGGCGATCGATTTTCGTACAAAGATGAGGGATTGTCATAGCGCGATAGAAGCGAAAAACAATGCACGAGTGAAACCTGACGAGTGCAAAATTTAAAAAGGAAACTCGAGCCACGCACGGGTTCGTGGGATTTCCTAATATTCGTGACTACGTGGCGTAATTGCCGTAGCGCCTCTGGTTGTATCTTTCGTAAACGCAAATTATCGTGATTTTTTTAAACAAACGCTCGAAAATCCCATTCGATCCGTTTCTAGCTGCACAGTCGGGGCCAAAGATACCGAAATCCAAGATCACGGCGGTACCAAAGAGAGCCTGGTGTTTTCTCTAAAGGCAACGGTGTATTCTCGAACGAAGAGACAGTTAACGTTTTAGATTTAACGGTTAGTCGCTGGTTCCGCAATTGGTTCGGTCGGCGCGGAACAACAACGGCAAGTCTATACGTAGAGGCAGCCAGGCAAGCAGCATGAGGAACGGCGCAGTTCAGCGACCCCATGTTGGAACACAGTCTCCGTGTGTACTGTCCGCTCGACGTTACCGGTTCGCCGATACGCCTTGATCCTCTCTTGTGGTACAGGTCGTTTCCGAGTGCTAGGAACAAGGAAAAGGAAGAAGGATAAGACAGGGTTGATATCAGTAATCAGGACAAGCCCATTATCCCCTTGGGCCAGTGATTAGTAACCTCCGATGCTAATCGGTCGACTGATCACCAAGATCCGTACCCGGGTTAGAAAACCCGCCGGGAGATCTCGACTTGAAGATCGGCCGATTCGCAATCCCAAACAAAGAAGCCGTCGCTCGCGCAATCAGCTGATCGTTACTTAATAGACATCGAAATACGAGCCTAGACGTGGGGAGGCAGTGGTTTCCGCTGTGAAAAAAATCAGAGCCAAATCGGCCGTTCGGTTGATTTCATTTTCTTACTCTTTCGTACTAGCTGGATCTGTATTTCTATTTTGAAAAAGATGAAATAAAAAGAAGGTAAAGCGACAGATAGAAAGAGATGAACCAAGACAACAAATAAAATAAAAAAAAGTGTTTGACTTACCGCAGGCGATAAGTTCCGGTGAAACGAGTCCGGAGAGATCAGGTTCCTCGCCGTACCAGAAAATCCAAAGTTCCTTGGCTGCGGTGAGGGAGAGGGGCGGGGGTGCCGGAGAGGGTGCGATGCCCAGGTCGAAGATACCGCCGCCCCCACCGGTAGCCCCGGATCCTCCTGAGGGCGGTGAGGCAGCCACCCTTCGCCATACGCAGAGAATGTCACCCGCGAGACACCGTGAGAAACTCGACAGTACCGGATCTTCAAGGGGGGTGCCCCCGAAGCCACCGGCCACCTCGCCCCACACGAGTTTCCTCCATTTGATGCCGCAGAGGTCCGTCTGTTTAGAAAATAACCAAAAATATATATACACGCATCACACGGTGACATATCAAGTAAAAGATTCCACCAGGTCGATCAAAATCAAATTGAAGAAATTCACGAGGCGAGTCAGCCTTGATTATTTCATTGGCGACAGTCCGACACAATTGGAACCCACTGGCGTAACCTGACTTAAGGGTTCGTACATAACATAAAAATAAAATTCAATATCAACGATCCACGTATCTCTAGCGATTCAATATTAAAAATAAAGATCAATCTCAAGTTGAGGAAGGTTCAAAAAAACCGGTGGGATTCGTAATCGGGATAAATGCGTCACGTGGCACGCACGTGGATTCGTATCAGTGACGTCTCTAGCAAGTGCATCGTGGGTACCAAAGGTAAGATAGCCAAGGCCACAGGAACCCGGCCTTCGATCCGCTTTACAATCCTATCGGAAAGCCTGTGAAAAAAAAGCTAAAAATAAATCTTTCATATTTCCCATGAACCCCCTGGGACTACCCGGATGAAGATTTCCTAGTGGCTGCCCTGACATTAAAAGCATTCAGGTATCGCGGATTCTACCAGGTATCGAAGAGAGACCTGCGTAGCCAGTCGCAATCCAGAGAAACGACAGCACCTGTTACGCCTTCGTTTCCAGTCTTCGTCCTTTCATTCGTTCCCATGGAGCTGCACGTGTTAATTCAACACGCGTTCGCACTCCGTCATGCCGTCACAGTCAGGCCCCCTCGAGGACTCGTTCGGCACTGACGTCGACGTCACCGCCTTAATGCATAATACCAAGTGGTACAGGAGTCGGTAGTCGCATTCCTATGTATTCGCAGGCAAGTAACAAGATACAAGGAGAGAGGGAGAGAGAGAAGCAAGAAGAAGACCAGAGTCAACCTGGTCCAAATACATTGTGGGCGTCTGCGCGTTCGACTCGACCAGTCTACCTCCTGTTCTCCTTTTTCAAATCTTTCCTCCTTCGTTCGGGCGGGCCCGCGGGGTCCGTGCTAAAATGCAGAGCGAGCGTCGGGACGCTCGTACCAAAGAACAGACGGCCACCCCGAGAGCGGGGCAAAGGCGCACGCCGTACTACGGGGCTGTCAAGCTGCTCCTGATCAATACAAGCAAGGCGACGTGCAAGGCCGCCCGCGTGGGTTCAACGCGGACCTCCTATCCCACTAGAGGCTCCTGCTATGTGCCGATACACACACGTATATACCCTCTCTCTCTCTCTCTCTCTCTCTCTCCTAACTCTCTATTCCTCCAGTTCAACCTCTCAACTCCTCTAACCGACTCTGCGCCGCTTCTCCCCGAGCGTCCCGTGCGTTTCTCCCTGACGCGCGCGCCAAACACTTGGCTATCCTTCTGTCTCTGTCTCCAGCATCATCATCAGCCACGAGCACACGCAGCCAAGACAGCGAGAGAGTGACAAAGAGAAAAATATAAGCACGCGACGCCGATCGAAATCCCTGGCAAGCACTCGGGCAAGTAAGGTCGAGGAATATCGCACGATAAGACTCCAGCTTGTTTACGTTCCGATCGTTACAAAGAAATACGACATGCTTCGACTGCCGTTAACGTAGACTCCGTAAATCAGCTGTTCGTCCTTGATACCCGGAGGGGCGCATCACGACTCCCATTGACTTTTGGAAGATATGCTGATGATCGTCTGGGTAATATCGTAAGGAAGCGTCTGGCTCTGGTAATAGCAGGAAGAACTGGGGTTGGGTCAGCTCACTCGGAAGTCTCGGTGCCACCGCGTATTGAACGGCGATCGATATACCCTCTGGTTTCTCGCTCGTGAAACTGTATTTTCGTTGGGACGGACGTGACGACAGCGCAGCTCCTGCCGACGACCAGTGGTTGACGGGACTTAAGGAACGAAAGATCGAGCACCTTTGGGGTTCAGGAAGCTAACGGTTATTGCTGTCGATTCCCTGGGACACGGTTAGTTCTTGTCGATATTGTCGTCGGTCGACCGATGGGTCGCCGGTGTCACTTTACTCTTCTTTGGACACCCTGGGTCTACGAGCTTGTCCCTGGTACATGGAAGGAACTTCGTCAGACTCTACGGAATGCCAGCGGGAGCCGCTGGTTATTTGAGTCGGTATATGTATTATATACATGGAGCGCGTACGCCGGTTACTATTTTGTTTACAAATCGAGCGTTTCGGTACAGATGCATTTTTCGTGTCTGGTCATGGAACTCTGGAGTTCCTCTCGCGGCTATGACTCAGGAAGATACGCAACAGTGGGACTGCGGCCAATATTATTTCCAGGAAGCAGCGCGCTCTCTCGGTCGGCCTTACGTTATACGCTGAGAGTCAAAACAAACGTGATCTCAGGTGGCACTCGTGCGAGGATACGTCGCCATTTTGATTAATTCAAAATAGCTAATAATCTCGCAGGTAGGTTAATGGTACATAGCGGCGCATAACGTACCAAGGTAGTGATCAATGTATTCTCGATGAGAACACGCCATTTTTAAGCTACGCTTTTGCTTTTCACTCTCTTTCCGCGGTACGTCGCTCTATTCTCGTCCCTCTGGGTTCCTGGCTCTTGCATAGAATCGCAAACGGCCGAATGCAGTTCGGACTGAGTATTTCTGACTAGGACGAGACTCCTCGGGTAATGGACGCAGGCAGCTACCTGACTTGGTCAGGGCCAACTGAAAGAGGAAGAAGACCAGGGGATGATACTTCACTGAGAAAGTAACGAATCTCGTCTCTCCTGATCCTCGGCAATCGCCGAGCGAACGCACCCATTGAAATCGGCCCTGAGGTTTAACACGCAGGCGTGGTAACCGCGCGTCGTTCCGCTTGGCCTTTGGGATAGACGTTCATGAACAACTGAAGGGAGAAGGAGGAAATCCGCTGAAGGAAGAGTCACCCCCCAAAGGACCATGAAGCAGTCCCAGTAGCTTGAGGTAGTGGTGTCATCCTCGAAACAATTGAAAATTTTGAGAAACGATCAACGACAGGAATTTTGGTGAGGCAATGATAAAAAAGAAATTTAGAAAATATCTTTAAAAAATCACAGATTCCAGGAAGGTGGAAGTGAGAAGGATGCCGGCGGCAGCGGGAGTAGCTGTGGAATCCAGGGTGTCCCAGCTGGGTCTACCAGGCGCAGCGGGATATCCTATGGTATGAAAAAAAAATAATATGTAAGAAGACGAAGGCCGTCTTGCCGCACTGGCTACGAGTTCTGCTCTAGCATGAGCCAACCGAGAGTACGGTTAACGTAACGTCGTCCTTAGTGCAAGGCTTTCACCTGGCAGCAGGCAGGCAGCCAGGCAACATGGAACCGTCGAGGCTTGTCTGCGCTCACGTAGCACCAGTTTCAGCGTATAATCTAGTCGAGTGACTTTGGCTCGGTTGGCCGTGTCGTCCGGCGTGCGCTGGGCTTTGTATGGGATTATGGTAAAGCAGACTGGCGGCGCACAGAAGAGCCAAGGAAAGAAAGAGTCTCCGGTCGTGGACTAACGTGTCTATACGCGTTTCTCGCGCGCGACCACCGATATAGTTACATACCTGAAACACTCCTACCAACTAAAAGGAGAATATAATACGCATCAACCTCTACTACCAAAGTATCTACCTGACTGCGTATTACAAGCCTAACCTCGTATCATACGAAGTTGAGTTCGAAGAAATCGTAAGCAGAACGGACTGATACTATTTACAACTGGACATTTTAGGTTATACATTGTCGGTATATGTAAAATGACGAGTAAAAACTCTACCGAATGGAATGGCGATACGTAGACTTATTGAACGCCTTTGGAAAAATAGAATAAAACTAAAATAGGGTACGATCTCGATTCTTAAGTATTTCTGTGAAAGTCCGAGCGAACTAACGGACCTGTGGTAACCAAGGGAAAACTGTTGTCTGAAGTTGGCTGCGTGTGGGTACGGGTATGACTGGTTCGAATTTCCCTTCCAACAAAAAATTCAATACCGACGGCAATATTAGCGAGGGTGAATTTCTGTATCTGATATTCGGATATACCGGGTGGGTCGGTTCACGTTTAAATCTTCGTGCTTCTATGTTTATCGAATCACAGTTAATCGCGGCGTGTAAACAATCGAATGAGACACTCGTTAACCGGCTATGCATGTTCCTGTATGTTCCTGACGACAGTACCTGTAAACGCTGACAGTTTTAACACGGGAGGATTTACTAGCCGACGGACGGGGTTAGTCCCTCGCGAAAATCGGACTAACAAGGGGTGGCTGTGAGAACGGATGGATGGCGGTTAGAAGAGGTGGTGAAAATTAATGGCGCGTTCTCAACGTCCGTTACTAGGTGACTCGGCCGAGCTGATTCCGAGTGGCGTTAAGCAGCGCGCGATTTTCTCCGATAAGAATTGCTTATCGGAGGCTTCCGAAAATATTTTCACCACGTGCTCGCTCTTTGCTAATTAAGTGGATTAAAGGATGGGAGGAGATATGAAAGGAAGAAATCGACAAGAAACGCGTTTGAAATTCCTAAAATAACTCGCTAGTAAATTTAACATTACCAATTGTAATTAATTGCGCGACTAATTCAATCGTTTCGATAATAACGAGCGTAACGAGATCCCTCGGTGTCTAGTCAACAGTCGTGTCTGATTAAGAAGCTCTTAGATAAGATACTCGATCGTTATTAATTATACCAATTAGTCAGAACGACATTAGGAATTTTTCAAGAAACGAGAAATCTACGTCGATCTACATGAATGTCAATTTACATACCAGACGCGTCTAGAGACACACGACAGTGGACGAAAATCAACTGTACAGCCAAGTGAATATAGTTACTTTTATGATTTTTCGATATAAAAATATCCAGCATTAAACCCTCCATCCCCAACTGTTATCTAATCGTATAATAAATATTTTTCCTATCAAGTGCAAAATTTATTCCTGTTACTGTCAAATGTTAAAATTAACACGTTGAGGGATACTAGTTTCTCCTGGGATATCGATTATCGATTATTTAACCGCGCGCGAGTTCATGCCGCTGGCGCTTCGATGACGACTGGTCGTGCATAACGCGATAAAGGCGCCTGGACAGGATGAGTGACTAACAAGAGAAGCTCACTTGGTCCGATTAAGTATCGAGAAGGGAGAAGATTGATTTTTGTAAGATTTGAGGTATTTCGAAAAGGGTTGAAGTAGTGTGATAGGGAGTGAGTGAGTAAGATCGAAGGTTTTGAGGAAGAGAGAGAGAGAGAGAGGGGGGAGAAGCGAGTTGAGGTCGAGAGGGAGAAGGCGGCAATGCCGCTTTGAATTTAAGCGCGCTACGAAAATATCGATTCCATCCGAGAGAAGAGCAGAAAGGGTCACGGTGTGTCGGAGGTGTACGTGAGTCCTGCGAGGTAAATTCCTTGTGGAAAAAAAATGGCGCGAGGTACGTCGAAGACGACGAGAATGTTTTCAATGAGAAATTTATGTGGAAAAACCCGTTTCCTTGCATTACCTTTTATTTTACGTCACGCCGATAAAGATTACTCCATTGTACACGATGAGCAACGTAAGTGGCTGACTTGGGCCGTGTTTGGGAGAGAAAGGAAACGAGAGCCAGGAAAGAGGAGACTGGCGAGAGCATCTACAGTCATCGTATGCGTTCCTATACGTGGGATATATTGTGGCTCCAAAAATCCCTAGGCGTAACTTCTTCTGATTCTGGCTTGATCCTTGCGGAGGTTTATTCGGCACTGACTTGGTCATTCAGAGACTCGCCTCATTCAGTCAATGCTTGGGGTCTTTCTTGTGTCTCTTGGTATGTCTGTCTCTGTTGGTGGTTGGTCAGTGTGTTCCTTTGTATACAGAAAGCGCAACTAAGCTAAGACAGTGTAACCGGGATAGGCAAAAGAGAGACTTTTCGAGAGAGTACAAGCAACGGGCAGAGAGCACAGCCGGCTTGACACAGTTTCCGCACGACGACTCCCTCGCAACTTGCCGGCGAAAGGAATGTTACGAGAGAGGGAGACGATGACGAGCATGACGTGAATGACGAGGAACTCGCTTGCATGATCTTTTTCGCAAAAGGTACTCGGCGAGAACGAGCACGGAATAAAAGGGGAAGGGTCGTGGCGCGGCGAGCGAGGAAACAGAGATTAGATGCAGAATCGAGCAGAGTATAGCACGATGGACGTGTCGGGAGTACTGTAGCGCGTAGTATAGCGAGACGGAATGGAGAGTAGAGTAGAAACCGTAATGGAATTGTGTAGAGGAGCAGCGGCTAGATGCTGCGATGATTCCCTAGGTCATGTTCCCGTGAACGAAGCGAGTTTATTTGGCGCGTATGCGAGGTAAAATATATAAGGTGCGTGGCGTGCGCGGTATGCATTCCTGGGATTGGCGGCTGCCGTCCTTGCAACCTTCTCCGATTGAAACTCCACGGGTGACGTGAATCAGGCATGACATTGGGCACACAACAAACTTCAAATCCACTAAGGCACACGCGTATATATAGACACAGAGAGTGGCTGAGTGGGCCAGAGAACAGCGAGAGAGTGAGCGAGCGATACACAAACACCCGCGGAGAATGAAGGACTCCTCTCGGAGTAACGGGGATGATGACGAATATACTCCGATCCTGTTAGGGGTGTTGGCACGTTACCGTAAAGGGTTCCCTTATCGTCGAAGCAGGCGTATCACGCTCGTGTCGAGCCACTTTCCCACGGGAGGTTTCCTTTAGTCTAGAAGAAGACATTCCCGAGTCGGAGTCGGGCTCACTCACCAGAGCGAAGAAATTCGTGTGGCAGTCCTCCAAGCTGGCGCCGTTCGTTTGATGCGACGGGTGCGTCATGGCTTCTCCATCGTACACCGTATCACTAGCAACACCAGGCGCGCCGATCAAGCCCGAAATTCCACCGCGAGACCGCTGTTATTCGAGAACATTTAGGAGGGTTTTCACCTTTCAATGGCGACCGTAAAATGGCGGATGATGGGAAACAACACAAGCGCAATCGCCAATGCGCCCTCTAGTCCTCACTCCCGAAGTTCCGTTCGAAGAGCAACAAGATGGCGGCGCTCACGAGGCATGGTTTTCTCCTGAATTCAGTCAGAAATAATCCGGCTATTCTCACCACGTTCACGGTTAGTTCACTATTATTTGATATAAAGCACAGCACTTCTCTAGAGGACATAATACGCGAGAGAGACGCACTTTCGGGCGTACCCGATCATCCCGAGTAACGACACCACCTTCATCACCTTACAGGCCACCACTGTACGCCGAGATATCCTTCGTTATAAGACCAAATGGAACAAGACCGTCAAAGTGCAGAGCTTCGAGAATACAAGCAAGTCCCTTGCCGCAAGAGGGTAAGCAGTCAATTCATAACCGGATCCGTATCTACTAGCCAAACAGCCAAAACTCACTTTACGTCGCGCCGCTGGTAAACTAGCAGGGGACAAACTGCGGCCATATTGCTATTTCCTACCTCCCCCTACTCTGCCGACAGCTTTGACAGCTCCAGGGACGGCCAAAGGTACCCTGACTAAGGTGCCTCGTGCCCCACGTAGTACAACGCCCCCTTTCTCCATACTCATTCTTTCCTTCCTGACACTACCTTTTCCTAGACTCGCTGCTGTTGCTGCTGCTTCTGGTGTCGCTTGCTAAATCACCAGCCCGACATCCTCTGACGTAACGGATTCGCCTCACGCTCTCTTATACCGCTATACAAGGAGGTTTCTTAGCTTCGCGTAGAACCGCAACAAGACTTTTTAAACTTGGTTTGCCACTCTCGTACAGCCACTGTCGTTATACACTTTAGAGAATATATTTTCTATCTGCATCATAGCTAAGAATTGTCACGGCTGACTCGAGAAAAACTACAACATGTTTGTCAGCATTGGGCCCTGCTGTTTATAAACGATATCATCTCTTTGCCGTATAGAAAGTTTCAACAATTTCAGTATGAGCTGTGTGCTGCTGTAGCCAATCACGAAAGAACTTCCAGCTACGTTAATGCAATCTAGTTGTTTTCTAGTGCGTGCGCGAAGCAGCTCGCGACATTGCCATATACTATCAAATTTTTTGCACTTCGACCTCCTTATTATTTGTGTCCTAATTTTATCACTAACGAATATTTTCATAACTATCGACAGTATCTCAAGTTTATCATTTTATTCTGCTTTGGGTAACCACCAAGGACCCCTTCGTTGAGACGGGACTGCGGCAAACGTCCTCTTTTTACCCCTACTTTCCAGCCGCCACGCGCTCACCACACCTACCCTTGAAGTAAAGATATTCTTATATACGGTAAAGAGTTATGCGGAAAAGTCACTCGACATTATACAGTCCAAACACCGTTTTAGATAATGGAGGTACTCCGTGGGGAGTAGTAGGCAGCAGGAAATAATTTGACTCACAGAAGAAAAAAAATAACATGTGTAAATTCAAGTTTGAGGTAGACGTGCGATAAACCAGCTGTATTATAAGTCAGTACTTAACTACTGACTGTTACCTTATAACCATACTCTAAGTGACTTTTGTTTCTTTGTAGAAAACACAGGAGACCGTTTCCCCTTGGTATTCCATTCAAGTTATACAATCCCTGCCCTTGTAGTACTCCAAGCTCAAGATAGATAGTAGACGAGTAAACAATGATCTTGAGGAATCTTGTTTAGCATGTAGTGACGTTCGACCTAGTCAATCGGCAGTACTTGAAATAATCTTTTTATATTCTTAAATCTGGTCTCTTCGTTCAATTGCAATTCTCTGTAAAGGGAAAAAGTATTTGAGTAAATTTTAAGTATTCGGTCGCGTTCCTCATTAATGCAGCTTGTCATTATCAGTCTGATAAATAATTATGCAAAAGATCTAAGCTTGAAAATTCTTCAATATTTTACCGCATGGCATTGACAGCAATAAAGGTTACCAGTCGTATGTTTAAATGTTATCATAGTGTGTCTGGATAACAAGGGGATTTTGGAGATTTAAAGAAATTTTCATTTTCTAACGTTTGTTTATTCAGCTAAACATGCCGTTCTGAGGTTTGTCTGTCTTACCGCAATTGACTGTTTTGTCATCCGCTTATAGATTAGAATTTCCTGAATAATATCTTCAGGATGTCCATAGTCTTTTTCTGGCGGGTTACTCAAAATATTCTACGTATACACTGCGAGTCCCGGTGCCGAGGGCCCATTCACCCTGAGAGACGGGAATGCCGAGTAACCGTAACTGCCGAGATGTGAATTGGTGGCAGCACCGTACGGCGTTCTTGGACATCGATCTCCAGATTCCCCATACCGTCTACCTGAACCCCTGTACTCTTTTTCGGCGTAGTACGAAAACTTTGGCGCGAGCCGTGCCGAGATAATCTCGAGGAGGGAATATTGATTGGAAGCGCACAAAATCAATGGGGTATACCCTTGTTCCAGAAGACGGCGACCTGCTGGCACCTACGTGACTCCGTTTAACGCCGTTTAACCGGCATGACCGTACGATTGGAACCACGTCAAGAGTTAACTTACCCTTACCGTGATTCTAACCCTCCGGCTTTCTTAAGGGTAAACGAAAGGCGTCCTTTTTTTTTGGTAATTAAAGAGATTGGTCGATTATCACGCGGTCTGTTCAATTTACTATTAACCACCAGTCTCAAGACAGGATTTGGGTTTATTCTAAGATTATTTTGATACTTTAGGAATTTACAAAATTGTAAAAAAAAACATACTTGTCAATCCGAAGCTCGACCTTTATATTTTAAATATCTTATTGACGTGTCTTTTTTTTTCCTCATTTGTATAAGGTCGACGAGCTCTTATCGATTGGCTGTGTGTGATATTATGCTGTTTACGACCACTACCTCTGAACTCGGTAATTACCATTTGACGTGGTGCTATGACCACCATTTCTTTACACGGCTGTGTGATAGATCGTTGCATATTATCTTTTCCTTGTTTCTGCACTAGAAACGCTTTGAGACTCCAGGGAAGTCTTTTCTAGGACTCCTTTAGGTCTGTGGTTTCTTTATCTGTCAGGATACCAGGGTTTGGTACACTTGTACCTGTTGACTAACCAGTCTCTTAGTTCTTTTTTTTGTATCTGCTGAGAACCCTTGGCTATTGCTTTGAGCACCTCTGTCATGACGCTTTTAACGCCATAAAGCTTAAGGGATTTTCCATAGTCGTTTCCCTATGCAAATTGAAAGACATAATTCCTCCATTGTCTTGTATAATCGTGGTTCACTTGCTCGATAGTTCAGACATCTTCAAGAACATTGAGCCCGGGTACTTAGGTGCCTGCTGAGTGAATCCTTAAATCTGTTGATTACTTGAAAAAAAAATCTTAGTCAATTCTGAACTAAATTTAATTATATCTTTTAATGTTACAGATTCTTACGGCCATTAAAACCCTACGAGGTACCTGGTGACGTTTCCGAACGATTTGTCAAAGTTTGCCAGGCCGAAGGCTTCTCCGTCGATGACAACGCTACGATCGAAGATCCCGTTTCGCGATTCAAACTTTTTGTCGCCTGTGAGAAAGAATTCAAACACTCCGTGCCAAATTCAATGCTGGTTGACATTGAGACTATTGGTGGGTTGCCTTTATAGCTTACATAGAATCCTAATAATTAGATACGTTTGATCGTTCTAATGAATAATTTGTCACAGGGCAATTAAGGAATTTTTACGAGACACCTGTAAACACTACAACACCTCTGGAAGTATTGGGTAAAATAAAATTGCCAAAGAATCTGCACATTGAACAGAATTATCATAGATTTAATCCTGGTTAGTAAATTGATACCAAGCAAGAATACTTTGACAAATTTGAAAATATGACTATTTTAATTTCAGAAACTGACACAATGTTCGGTGGGAAAACTGCTTTTCCAAAGAGTTCCACTCTCGTTACTGGTCTTACGTACAAGAAGAAGTATCCTAGCCACATACAAAAGACCAGCTTCCCTTGAAGATTTCTTCGAATATTTCGTTAGCCAATTTTCAGTCTCGTGTATCTGATCAATAAACCATAATAGAAGTACTACAAGTAAGCGTTGTCTGTTATTCTCTTTGCACCACCCTGCAGATCACGCAATACCCAGACACGGCAACCTGGATCCTCGAGCAACAATTGAACTCTGTAACTGAATGGCATGTCAAAATTGACTGCGAATTAAACAGTGTCTCAATATATAGTCTTCCTTGTCAGTCTTTGCTCAGGTAACCATGAAGCTATAGTTTGCTTTGGGAATGCACTGGTGAGCTAAGAGACACGCACGTGCCCTGTACACGTCACTCGATCGATCCATCAGATCCGTAGCAACGTCTTTGGAAAAGCAAGGAACCTGTTAAGACGCTATTTGCTCACTGACAGCCGTGGAACACGAGCGCACCAAGGTGTCCATCTTCTCCTTGACTTGGTATACCTGGCGATAGTCGCTGGAATAATAATTCAGTCGATAGTTGACTGCGATGGGAGAATGCCGGGAAACGCCAGCGCCACTGGGCTCATCGCCGCGCGAGTTCAACCTGTTTATAGGCCGAAGCCAAAGGTACATTAATTATGAATAAACTCTTAATTAAAATATAGAGTTTGAAGTAGGTACCAATTTGTTATCTCGATAAGACGTAAATAAGGACTATTTCTTTATAATTAATTATCCACTTTTCCTATTAACCTTCTCATCGTTTTCAGAGGATTGAACTCTCTGGGTCAGCTAGACCAGCACCTTTTACTCTACGACCCTTTGCTGGTCTCTTTAACCCTTATCCTTATGGCTGCTCGGTGCTGTGCAATCATCCAGCAGATTGCGAAGCCAAGGAGGTGGTGCGACGCGCTAAGGATACCTGGGTAATGAAACTATTATACATTCTAAGGAACCTGGAGAGTTCAGTGTCTCCTGAGAAGACTGGCTCACTCGTTAGACACCGATTAAATATTTAGGCTACAGAGGGAAAGGCGTTGCTACTACCTGCGGAAATGGAGATGATCCGTGCGACGCTGTTGGCCGGTGCTGGTGGTGTCGAGGCTGCTGGTACAGGAGGACCAGGGAACGTAGCTGGTGGAACCGAAGCAACGGCCGTCCCTGAGGAACTGTTTCGCAAATATACTGAAACGGACTCACGACCTCTGACCCCAGCTCCTACTCTTGCTAGTGGTCCAGCACTCACGTGTAGACCCAGCCCGGAAACTCCTGCGACCTGTAACCCTCGGGAGCGAACCACTCTCGTATTGGACCTCAGAACCAACTCGCAGGATCAGGTTATTCATTTCAATGGCACTCTAGAGAAGGGAGGAGTACCGTCTCTGGGACATTTAGCTCAAGGATACTTGCTAGAAATTTATCCTTCACATTTTTCGGATAACCATTCAAATTCATTATTAACGAACCAACTTATTTCTTCTCTGAACTGAAGTCGTACCACTGGAAGCTGTACAGGAAAATTTAACAGTTTGAAATATTTATGTAATCTAAAACTGGATTCCTATTACCTTCTGTTGTGTCCCTGCATATTTCACAAAGGTACCCAGGGGTAGTTCAAACGATACATTTCTACAGGAGACCGACACCCTGAGCTGGCATGCACTTACTTTGGAACCAGCACCTGCCACTAGAAAGAATGAGATATCAGTATCTAAGCCAACCCCACATCATCAGAGTTCCTCAGCCAGGTCGCCAGATCGTCTGTTGCCACACGTGGAAGTTAGTGACACGGTACGATAAGGGTGCTTATCTATTATTAAACTTGTTACTATACAAATTTCGTAACCATAGTAGCATTTATATCAAAAAATCAGCACTGTCCAGTCTCTAGTCTTCCAAGTGATGAGGTCCGTCAAATCCCTATTTAAAGTACGACGTCTAACGTGGTCCTTTATTATTGTACGGCTGAAGGTATAACCCTTTCTTTTTTTAGGCCTCCATAAAAAATTCTCCAGCAGAACTTGACAGTGCGAGTGACGAGCCGCCGATGAGACGCAGAGGGAAACGATTGCGTAAAAGAAAATGTCGCAGAGGCTCGACCTACGGACAGCAAACGGAAGTGCGTGATCCACCTGAACCATTGGAAACTCAAGTGTCCCAAATAGGCGACGGTTCTAGACGCGATTCGTTAGTTTTTTATAATACAAGCTCAGAGTGGATCTATTAGAAATTGACATAATAAATGAATCTCTGAAATATTTCCAGAGCTAGACCATTCCTTGGCGACGTCGGAGGACCAGAGTCACCACCTCAGAAAATAACATCATCACTGGATCACAATTTGCCGTCGAGTTTCATCGACTCTGACCTTCTGAGACACTTGAGTCGTGAACTGGACCGGGAGGCTGTGGAGAGTGAATTTTCAACAAAGGTAATTAAATTTGAAACAATAAGTACCTTGGATTCTTCACAATCTCTGATACAGTCTAATTATCCTAGAGAAAAATCGCCTTGGAGGAGGCTCTGCGGATCAAGGGTGATCCTCATCCAGGTACAAGAGGAAGTCGTCCTTCTGCACAACCACCATCGCAAAGCGTACCACGGGTCTTCTCCAGACAAAGTGCCCGTTTCGAGGTGCTGGATAGTCTGACACTGTCAGGTAGTGAAATCAAAATAATTTTAATACAAGAATGTAAATAAAATTCCAGGAGTACCGACCAATGATCGTTCCAGGTCTGAGTCCCCTTGAGTACCTGGGTAAACACGTGTTCGTGACAGCAGGACGGAAGCTCATATTTGGCAGAGCGTTCAACAGGTACTACGAGGAGACCCTCGAGGGTGCTAGGTACATTCAGCCTAAGGATATCTGGTCAGCCATGGAGGAAGTGACAGGAAAGCCATTGACGCCGGAACAGGAAGTAAGATTTAAGGATCTCATAGGGGAGATCCAGAAGCCAATGAATTTTCGGCTCTGGTGCGGCGTCTGTGCAGTCATCGAACGATTACTGTGTCCACTTCCGCCAGTGGACGTTGATCCTCCGACGTGGATCGAGAGGGCGGACTTTGAGGGTTTGGAAAGAAGACTTTGCTCCGGAGGGATCGATCCGAAGTTAGCCTCGTTGCTTCGTGAGATTCGTGATCGTTGACGGGAGGGCATGAAATTAAAAGAATAAAAG
Source organism: Trachelus troglodyta (assembly GCA_030142635.1). Lineage (NCBI taxonomy): Eukaryota > Metazoa > Arthropoda > Insecta > Hymenoptera > Cephidae > Trachelus > Trachelus troglodyta. Next base: position 420,346 of record JARQTJ010000808.1, read on the forward strand.
AATTAAAGATAATAATAAAGAGCGCCGAAAACCATTAAAGAAGTTCCGCTGCGTTCATCGCACATTTTATTGCCGGAGCGGACTGCGCGTGTCTGCCCGGACGTACACAGTTATAACAATATTCAATGTTTTCCTGTCAATATACAAACGACCGTTTTTCTTTCGTTTCTCATCGCTGATACAATAATAACATAATAAATAAAATCGATTTCGTATTGTTATCATCGTAAAGGGGATTCTCTAGTTTATGACTCTCTGTGTATAACGCTGTGTATCTGTCCATATGCAGAAGGAGGTCCGAATGCAACCATTGTACATGAAAGGGAGACAGGTCCTAAGGATGTATCGGGGTATCCGTAAAATTGGCGAGAATAAAAAAAAACGGCTGATAACTAGTAAATAAATTAAGTAAACAAGTAATAGGATGCGAATAGATGCAAGAGAATAAAGGATGCGGTTAGGGTGGAGCAAGGGGAGGAATCTGTATCTGTTGTTTGTCGGAAATATCTTATCAGGGTCAATGATAATTCTGTAAGTAGTAATATTAATGAATAATACACTACCGGTGTGTCCGTGGCTCAGACGCTAATCGCTAACGCCACTCTCCACATACAGCTAACGTACAAATATAACGACGTGACGCTACGCATCCGTGTTTCGCCCCGGGTGCCCGGATTAGGTTTAGAGCGTCTCCCGGGACTAAGGTGCGACGACGCTACTCGCTAGAGTCTCTATACAGCGCGGCGCTACCCGCCGTACAAGGGGATGATCCCTTACCCTTCCTCCTTCACCTTCCTAATAACCATCCTCGGCATCAATCCACCTCCGTCCTTACATTCGTGCTCCTCTTCTTCTCATTCAGTCTGCGGTTCTTGTGTCTTCCTATCTTATTATCCCTTTGTTCGTACTCTTCGGACTCGTTCCTCTAGGTATCCAGGGTGTTTCGTTGAGGAGGGCAGGGCTAGAGAATTGTCGGGGGGGTCAAAGGGCAGAAAGGGTTGAGTGATCGTCAAACGAGCGAGTCTAGGGAAGAGGCCCACGCTATCTCAGTACCGCTGGGCGTCGCTCGCTTCTCTATCTCTTAGTAGTATAAAAAAACGTTGTTGTTGTTCCTGTTATTGATGCCGATGATGCTGCTGCGGGGCAGTGGACCTGGAGTACGACGACCTATCGATTTTGGCAAGGGGTTAGTTCCCGTTCGTTGATCGCTGCATCGGTGGAATCACTGGGTCACGTTCAGTCCCGTAAATCTTTCCAGCTTTTCTTGCCATGTTCCCAAGCATCTCCATCGAGCACTTGTGCGCCGATCTTAACGACAATGCCCATTCTTTTAGACCTATTTCGTCCTGCGTTATTTAAATAGCGTTAGGATCAGTGCTGACGAATTTTAGATACAATTCAGAATTTGTTAACGGAGATTTTACTCACTGGATTGGTGAGTACAATTTTGGCGTCTCGCGTGCGAACAACGATGCACTGTTCGCTCTTAACGTGCTGGAGATCCGCTCCGACTTCCTCTACCTGAATAAATTTTTGGACAATTTAAATAAAAGTGGTCGTATCTATTGGTATACATTTTTAGATTGTTCATACGCTTTACCTGGTCCAGGAAGACGAGTTCGGGCTTAGTAGTGGACTCAGGATAAAGTTCTAGTCTATTTGGATATAATTTCGCGTAGCGCGTCTGCCACGCGCTTGCGAACGGACCGCCCAATTTCTTTATGTACCCGTGTAAAATACAATCCGATCCTAAGATACAGTTAAAGTTACAATACCAAATTTACACTCTTGAACGTACCAATATCTATCTCAATCTCCCAATTTACCTTTTTCATCGGCATCGAATCGCAGTTTCTGTTTGGCCTTCCTCTTGTTCTCCACCTGCGCAAAGGAAAGCAACGAATGAATAATAAATGCCTCGTTAATTTGTTTTCTAAAACTTATCCAAAGCATTAAAAGAACCGCTCACCTTATCCGCTTCGTTATTGATTGTCTCGAACACCGTTTCAGCCACTTCGGCCTGCCATCTTTCCGAGATGACTAGAGGAAAATTTTTATACAGATCCTGATCGGCATCCGTCAACTTGATACCCTTGGTGTCCTCCTCGTCGAAGGAGCCGATGTCGAAAGCATCCGCGGCATTGACTTCCCCGCGTGGCGGTATAAGCGGCGGTGTGTACTTTTGAAGGTAAACCTGCTGCCAATCGATACCACTGAAAAATGGGTGCTCTTTTAGCTCGTCAGCCCCACCTCCCCGGCACCCGAGCCTGTTGTTGATATCTCGTTGTAGCAAACCTTCCAAAAGCGACCGCAACTCCCGTGAGAAAGTCTCTGGTAACTCAACATTCTAGAACAGGTCGTTTTGAGTTTAAGTACACAAAGGTCATACGTACTACAGAAAGCGGACGCGCCAGGTCACACCAATGTTAGATTAGAAAAGAACAATCGCGAGTAAATTTCAATAAGCGTCACGCAGCAGATAGCTGCGCTTATGCGATTGAAAAGAGATTAAATTTTAGTATAAAGATTACATAGATAATTGTTAGGCAAACGAAAAAGCGTACAAAGACTCGCGTCTGTTTTCAGAAGGATGAACAGCAGCCTAAGAGTCATCCCAGATGAAATCTCCGCACTGTGCGTAGACACGACAAGAGATACAGATAAAACTTTATAAAAGAAAAGTTTGGAGAACATAACCAAACGTACAGACGTAAGAGAGACTGAGATATAGCAAGAGAAAAGACCAAAAATAATAAAAGAAAAATCTAAATCAAATATATTTACACCAACCATGGTGAGCGTCATACGATCTATCTCGTGTTTGTCCTTAGTTTTGTGCTGTCTGAAGGGACTGTGACCTTTCAAGAGCTTGTAGAGCATACATCCAAAGGAGAACCAGTCCGCGCTTGAATCGTACGCTGTACCCTTAGAAAGGACTTCCGGGGCCATGTAGCCGTGAGTACCACTAGGAAAAAAAATTAAATTAAACCTTGTTAAAAATTTCTAGTAGGACAGATGCTGGTCTCATTTCTGAGCACGAAGAAATATACAAAGCCGCTAACTAAGCTACTTACACGCTCGCGTGGGGTTTCTTCTTGGAGAAGTCGCAGGCCAGTCCAAGATCAGATATTCTGACGTGACCATGTTCGTCAAGGAGTATATTGGCTGGCTTGAGGTCCCGGTAAACGATATATCTACGATGCATGTGCTCCAAGCCGAGGATCACCTCGGCTGCGTAAAACTTCATTTCCGGTTCGTTGAAGACACCGTGCTGACTGAGATGATAGTGAAGGTCTCCGCCGTTCATGAGGTCCAGGATGAAGCAGAGTTTGTCAGGCGTATGGAAGGCGTAGGTCATGCACACTATGAAGGGGCAGTCGACCTGTAGCAATTGGATTAACGTTTCCTCGGTCAATTGATACACACCTATATACCATCAAGATAAAGAGAAAGAAATTGTGAATGAATAAATAACACAAATATCTTACACTCACCCCTGTACTGACTAGCGAGAGCATTATCCTTTCGTTCAGTGCCAGCGTTTCACCCTGCTTCATCTTTATACGCTTCTTATCGAGGCACTTCATCGCGTACATCTTTCCAGTGTCGGCCTTCCGGCATCCGTAGACTTCACCGAAGCCACCCCTACCGATTATTCGATGCACGCTGAAGTCGTTCATCGTCAACTGAAACACAAGTTCATCAGGATGCTAGGGGTCGAGTGTCCAGGATTTTCTTATAGTTATATCAATCAACGAGTACCATCATATTCAAAATGAATGTTCTAGGTCGGGTCTTTAATAAGATTTTTTTTTAAACTCAAATCTATGGACCTCTTGTTAACTGAGATATCGGTGAAGGAGAATCTAACCTAAAAATTATTTTATGATCTGCATAAGTATCTAGTGAATTTGAGGTTAATTCAAGCCAGTTGTGTACAGCGATTCATTCGCAGATCGCGATGTCAACGCTTGTAAATTATATTCCCCAACCCTTATACGTGATATCACGATTAATCCTTATCATACGTGATATATAGATATATCCCAAGGTACCGTTAACATTTTTCTCAGCTCGACGCAGTTCGGCATCGTATATAATCGTGCTTCCCTTCTGATTCTCTAGGCGCATGCAGATACGTGTCGTAAGTGATGATTTTTTCGTGATTTTCGTACCTGTATGTTCAGCTCGAGATTCTTCCATTGGCAGAAACGAGTGTACTTGTCGCTGAAAGGTTTCACGTTAGTCCAGTGAACTCGAGAGTGAAATACGCGAAGTAAATTTTCAAATCGAAGCGCTTTTAATAAAAGGCTCGTAATAATTTCTTTTTTTTTTTTCATCGATAACTCGCACAAGGCTTACCTCTCCAGGAACTTTTTGAACGGCTCCCCTCGCAGATGATTGAAGATCTCCTCGATGTACGGCTGCAATAGTTACGATATAATTATTGAACAAGATACAATGGTATTGAGAAATAAACGAAAAAATTAAAATAAAATCTATTCCAAAATCTAGTACCAACCTCGAATAAATTAACAGGAACCTCGTTCTTCATTAGATATTTCTGTACATGTGCCACAGCATCTTTGGAGTATTCCTGTAAAACAAGCAGAAAGTCAGCTATTGGCAGGTCTAAGGCTGGACGCGATACACGTTTCGATTGACGGATTGAAAAATTCAAAAAAAAAATTCAAAAGACTCACGTGCGCATGCGCCAGTAATTCTTTCATGATGAAATTGTCATATATTTCACGAGCGAGCTTTCTCCTCTCCTCAGGACATTCCAGCTTCTCGTACGCCTTGATCTACGAGCGGATATAATAAAGGAAAAGAAAGGACGTTAGCGACTTATTCTTTATAGAGAAGTTTCCTTTCGGTAAGAGCAAAAGGACGTAAGGATCAAGTGTATAAGGAGCAGTGCAGCGGTACGAGTAGTACGGTGAAGTTTACGAACCTCTTCGTAAAACCTAAGTTGCGGAATTGGTTCCTCCGCTACAGTCTCGCAGAAGTCTTTAAATAAAAGGTACCCTGCGAAGCAGACAAAAAAGCCAAATTGAGTCAATAAAAAGAAAAGACAAAACGTCGAGTAAAACTCGGGATAACTTTGTAACGCGTTATTGATGGTACATAAAAAAAAAAGAAGTAAATAGAGATTAAAAATAAATAAAATGAACTAAAAATACCAATAAATCACTCCGTATTCTTACCTAGCATTTGATTGAATATTTTATCGAAATTCACTTCGTTCTTCTTCTCCAAATATTTGTGCATGACACTCCTTACGCTGTAACAAAAAAAAAATCATAAGGATACTCATTAGCACTTTACTCCTGGTTATAAGAGTCGCGTCTAACGTCACGGATACGTTGAATTTACATAATACCGGAATTCGAATTGAATTACTTCCTGGAAGGTCCTAAGACTGGGAAACTATAGAAAGCAACACGAGTAAAAGATGTGATGAAAGGATATGCAATATTAATATTGATAATAATAATAAATAAAAATATGGAAATATCTACAGACGTCAATCTGTTTGATGGTAGTTTACATGCTTTATTTTTCCTATGCATAAAAGATGCACAGGTATACCGGGTGTACCGTGCAAAAAAGTATAGACTTTGGAAAACGGTACCACTGAAAGGTGCCGTTTAAAGTCTGGTACACGTCGCCTTTAGTGTCCTACACATCTATCAAGCATCAAGCGGCCGTAATGTATAGTAATACCAAGTAATTGGGTACAGCCACTTGACTGACATTGCGGTCAAGTGCTTTGCAGTATGAAGAAGCACTGAGAAAGAGAGAGAGAATTACGTTCCAAAGAAAGATGAGAGCAGAAGAGAGCAAATCTCTTGAAACAGATAACCAGTTATTGTCGTTTGAACGACGTCAGTTTTTCTCTTCCCGTCTAGCAGCTTGAGCCATCCTGAATGACTCCGATCGGCCGGACGTTTGACGCTTCGGTTAAAATTTTCAAATTTCCCGCCCATTTCCTTCCCTTGGCAAAGTATCCGTGAACCAGCTGTCAGAATAAAACGTCCAGAGAGACAGGTGGGTGTGAATAAATTTTTTTTCTCCCAAAATGGAACGTCGATCGAGTTAAGACTGACTTGAGGAGGGGAGAGGCGAGGAGGAGGTAATCGGCCGACCTAGAGATGAACAGAGAAAGAATCAGGAGAGAAGGTGATTGAAGAAAGAGCGAGAAGAATAAAAAAAAAGTCAACCAAGGTAACAAGAATAATTTGTTCTCTCTTTTCAACAGTCGACATCGACGACTGCTATCGATTGATGTCGATCGCTTAATTATAACGATGCCAGACAAGTATTCGGCAAGGCAGACATTATTGGAAGGCTGCCCGCGTAGAGCGTCGTAAGCGTAAAGCAAAAGTAAAGAACGTTATCGCCTTACTACCTGCATTGTATATTTTTTTTCTAAATATAACCAAAGTACCATTATAAAGCCCGACTAAATTTCGTAGTGGACGCGTAACGATTTCGTAGGATCGATATTTCTTCTATTTCGATAAAAGAAAGGAAAAAAGAAGAGAGAAAAAATTAATTTAATCCTGACACAAACCCAATGCATTTTGGGACGTCGAATGATCCTTTGTATCACAACAAGGATGATCCGTGCCAGGTTTCTATCGTCGTTATTGCCCAGCAAGACTCCTTGATCGCCGACGGCGAAGACACAACGTGTTTGTCCCCGTTGCGTCTGCACGCTTGCCTCTTTTCTTCCTGCGGCGTCTTCGTTACGTAGGTTACGTACGGCGCCTTCGTAGTATTACGGACACTAACGACTGAGTGTATCGTACGACTTATTTAGCCGTCCAGTCGCGTACACAATACGTCAGTCGAGTTTTCCCACTGGGGGCCGCAAGTTGCGTCGCAGCATTTCAGCAAAACATACGAGGATAAAGCGCCTGGCGACGTGCATAATTCCATACTTGTATTCCAAAAGCTTCCTAACCTCTCCGCGCCGCGCGCTCCTTGTCTTAAAGAAGGAGGGGCCGCCCCTCTTCTCTTTTGCGCTTCACCAAACTTATCTCGTAGCCGTCCTGGTGCAGTTTACAGATATATACATGCAACTATATACATTGGATGTGCTCGAATGAAAATACCACGTCGGAATAAGTATTTCTCTTTCTGCGTTGCTCCTGTATTACTGGCCCCCGAGTTTGGCACTTGGCTCGAGGAGAAGCTCCTACAGAATAAGGCACTACCGGAAATAACTCGAATAGAATAAAAGTCCGTAGTGATAGTACCGATGACGAGATGGATATAAGGATGGAAGAACGTTAAGGATTACCGGATCGATGCAATATCCCTGGGTGGTGGCCATTTTACTTCGTGAATCCATGGCATCTCGTATTTCGTTTCAATGTCCGTTCTTTTCTCTCTCTCTATCCCATATTCTTTCCGCATTCTTTCTCACTTATCAACTTCCTTCGTTCCTCTTCGCGAAGCTCGCTGGCTTATTTCTCGTTAGCTACTTCTATCTTCTCCCTGACCCGAAAGCATCCTCTTCTACGGGGATGTTTGTTGAAAGTAAAAGAATTCATTGATGGGATTACTGAAATAGATGAAACTTTTGCTCCGCTGGTGCTCAACCTCTTCTTACGTGATTGATCGAATAGTTTTTGACTGTGGAGGTAAGAAATTGGTGGTTTTGAAAAATGATAAGAACCAAGGTTATGAAACTTTTTATAGCTCTCACTCTCTCTACTCCATTCAATTCTTACGATAATCTTACTCTCTTACTCTGTAATACCTTTCACTGCCCACAGGCAAAAATCATGGCTAATTCCGAAGTGGTCTCGTCCTTCGGTAACGTGTGCCAAAGTCTCCGATATTAGAAAGCAGATTCAGAAGCAGAAACAGCACCCACTTCGCGAAATGGATGATTAATGGCCGACGGGTAACGTCTCCGTTTCTCGTCGGAATTGCGATAAAATTGAACAGTGCATCGTAAAACGATTTTAAAAATGTTTTTCCGAACGATGCCCATTCGGTAACATTCTTATTCCAAGCATCCGTTGGCTATCCAAGTAGTAAATACAAGAAGGCAGCATGCTCTACTCCTGATAAAATTAAATAGCCTTAACGACGTAGTCGAAGGAATTTTCATCTCTCTGTCTAATGGCGCGGACATTGAAATATTTTCGAATTAAATGAGAATATCCAGCCCCGATTAAATTGGCTTGTCTGTATCTCTAACGGTCAGAGATATATCATGTTAATGGGAATAAATTTCATTGGAAATTCTCGGAAGGACTCGACGAAAATTTCAAACTGGTTCCCATCGATATTTTCCAGCTTTGAAATTTATACGGCCTTGAGATTATACGAGCACGTTCGACGACTGATGTCTTGAAATTGGGTAAATCAGCATTTATTTTTTCCTCTCTGCCCTTCACAAGCGACATTACTAAAGCGCTAATAAAGAATCTAAGCCGTCTCGACTTAATCGTTCACTCGTCGATATCGACCAGCGCCGAAGGACTCCTTGCTCTTTTGAGCAGCAATAAAGGTGCCAGTGTACACAGTCGCGTGCATTACTCCCCAAAGTTTGATGATAAAAATGAAAAATTACGAACCAAGTCGGACACAGGATCAGGATAAAAATTCATAAATTACAGTCTTAGGACGAAATCTACTTGTACGTAAGAAAAAGACGTTAGAATATTTAAGAACCCACTCCCGTGTTTACATCCTAGACGAACAAGGCACTCCGTGACTCTAGACATAATAATGGCCGCGTTTGCTCGATTTTCAAGAACAGGACGAGCCTCCGCGTCGCCAGGGTACGCAGCAGATAAAATAGGATTCGGATAAAAAATAGACTAAATTATTACTATCAGATAAAATCCGAATTTTTTAGCGTTCACTGTGGTCGCTATAAAAACTTGAATCTACACGGTTCCGAAGGTTAGGTACGTACAATTACTCGTGAAACAAAATCCGACGAATTAAAGATTGGTAGATATTTTATGCACGTTCTAATGGTGAATAACGAATATTAATTGCACGAGGAAAATTCTTCACAGGAGTCTTGTCTCTTTCGTTGAGCTTGCCTGTACGTACAGGTTAATAACGGAATTTACGATGACGCTGCTGTCACGTACCTTATTGGTCGGTGAAAGCCGTTCGGTCGTTAAAGTCAGTGTGATCGTTTTAAAGTGTTCAGACATTGGGTACAAGAAGTAAAGAGTGAGAGTAAGTTGTTTCTAGGGGGTCCAATTTGATTTCGATGGAACACGTGCTGGAGTTTCGATATTAGAACCGTGCGTTAGATGGTCGCTGAGTAATCGTAAATTATTCTATTTTTGGATCTATCAAGTTCGCGATAGTGACGCAACCAAATGAGACTTCCTGGAGCTACAGACGCTTATAAGTGGTCTGCTGATTTCTCTCAGGGAAAATTCGGGGAGAGTAAACTGAATCAAGTTTAGAGGCTGAGAGTCTTATAAACTTTTTGTCTACCACTGACGAATTTCGTACAACTGTGGATTATATCGCGCACCCTTAGGAGATCCGAACCAATCATGTGTAGGAAGAGACTGCGGAAAGATGGCGCTGGATTCCACCCACTAGATTGTACCACTTCACAGGCTCCCTAGATCCAGGATTGAACTCGTTAAATCTTCAGGATACCCCCGAGGTATTGTGGCGTGGATCGTAGGAAAGTTATGAAACTTCGATAAATCGTAACGAGGTTAAGTGGTTCCTGATAAAAATATCCAGGCGCCGGAAACGGGTCACTGGACAATGGATGTTGACAGAGAAAACAATGGAAGGACTTTGCGTCGTTCCATCGTGAAATTGAATAACGATGAAAGAAGAATTTCGATAAAACAAAATTTAAAGATGAAGGAATAAATAGTAAGTCAAAAAATTACGTGAGAAATCCTCGAGACTCGTGCTATCTCTCTTTCTGCAGACATGGAGGAAACGACGCCTAAGCAGTGACACCGTAAATCCAACGGATTTAATACCAGTCCTGCAAGAGGAGTACCGGGTGAAAAAGGGAATAAAGAAGAAGAGAAAAAAAAAACAGTAACACTTTGTCTCTTCCGGACGTTCCTGAGCTCTCCTTGACTACTCGTTCTTAATGTGAACAGGACTAACCGTGATACCCGTGACACCAGCAACACGGAAAGCAACGTACGTAGCAGCGTGTGAAACTAGCGAAAGAGCATAAAGGATCCTAGAGAAATATAGCAAAGAAAAAAGATTCCTTCCTTCCTTTCCTTATGGCTGTATCCCCAATGGGAGACATGTGCCAGAAGAAAAAAGATTGGATGGGATATGCTCGACGTATTCGCGCACCGGGTATTTGTCTAGAGTGGTACAAAAGAGTGTGCAAAGATACAGAAGAGGGTGGAAGAAGGTGGGGAAATAAAAGACAGGACACCAGGACAAGGCGATGCTATCGCAGCAAGTGCGACAAGCGATGGAAGTGAACCGTAACTATTTCGCTACTCTGGAAAGCCGAGAATTTTCACAGCGTACGTCAAGCCTGCGGGATTTCACGAGGGATGGCGCTGTCGTTCGCCTTGGAAGGAAAGGAAGGAAGGAAGGAAGGAAGGTTATCTTGAATCCTCGAAAGACTATTCTGCCTTTTTCTTTTTTCTCACTTTATTCGCGTCCTTTTTCGTTCCTTCTATCTCTCTTTTTCCCCCTTCGATTCCGACTCTACCGTACATCTGATATTCTGGCTCCGCCAAGCGGGACAAAGAGGGATCTAGTTTCGTCAGAGAGAAAACGGGGCTGAATGCCAGAATTCTGGAACACAGAGATTACACGGCTAAGGCAAACAACCGACGCCGGCGCGATGCCTTGCGTCGTTCTTTGTATACAACGTCCCACCCACACATAACCCTCTTTCTCCCTCAGTCTGATTCACTATCCATCTATCCACCACTCTTTTTTTCCTCGCATACGACCCCTCAACTCTTCCTCTCTCTCCCTTGACCACCAACCGTATTCTCTTCAGCCTGGTCCTCTTTTCTCGTCTCTTTCAGAGAGCCAGGGTGGTCACTCGGCCTGGATTCTCTCTATGACAGCATTACCCGACCAGGATTCCCAACACGAGCACAAGAGGTTGAACGATCCGCTAAGAGACGTATAGAAGAGAAGACGAACTACCCAGATTGTAATGGAGAAGAAGAGAGAGATCGGATAGTGGGAATGGAGGCATAAAGCAAAACATTAGGTCAGAGTTTCTCAACTGTAAGATAATACCCCATAGCCAATCAGAGACACGAGCTCAGCGTTTAATCCATGAAATCCCCCGAGAGTTCCCGTCGAGTGAGAACCCAAGAGGATAAAATCAGGGAAGCTCGCAGCGACTACGGTCGAGGGTAATCGAATTTCTCACAAAACACCATAAAGTCTATCTGGTCATTGGCGACCATTAGGGACTCGGAGTAATCTGATTCGAGTGGTAGAAATCTATTTATCTCATCCTGCAAGCTCAGTGCAACCAACGTCCGCGCCATTACGAACCGCATTAAATTAGCTACCTAGTGTACAGTGTGAACATTTATGTATCCTAAGAGTGTCCAATGCGCGGCTATTGTCTTACGTCTATCCGTTGCAAGCATCCAGATTGTATCCGATAAGCCATAGAAGCCATTTGAGAAAGAAAGAAACAGTATTTATGTATTAGGTAGCCAGATATAACTCAGGTTGCCAATCGGTACAAGATAAGCCATAGTTATACTAGAGCTGAAGTTATGTAGCTGCCGTTTCAGATGTAAAGGAGGAATGCCGGGTACTTTAAACTCTACTTTACTTGCCGATGCCGTATAGTCTCCATTTATTAAATAAAGTCACCGACGCAGAAGTGAACAGGGTTTTACGCTGGATGGTTAACTATGTATATTTCCTGAGAGTCGGAAGAGCGAAAGAGACGAAAAAGTTACATGCAAACTAAGAGTGACGAAGATGGCGTTACAGAAGCGTGGGAAGGCTTTAAAAAATATATATGCACGGGATTATATACGAGAGGGTCTCGCGTATTTAAGTAGTTTCGGAAGTTTAATCGAACTTTCGAAACGTACCGGGTTTATCGGGAAGAGGATAGGAAGTGTAGGAGGTTACGGGTCGAAGTCCGCCATTGGCATAGTTTTTCAGTTCAGACCACCTAGTTCTAGGTTAACTATAGCTATACTTACTATGTAGCCTACGTATCCTAGATATCCAAGTAGAGTTACCAATAATTCTCAAGCTGTTCTCTCTTTCTCTCTCTCTTCTGCACTGGAACACTCTTCCGGTATCCTACTCCCGTAACTCCTTCACTTCTATCTCCATCCACCCTTTTACATTCTGGGACTTCTTCCTCCAAATAACTCAACCTGGTTCAAACTATCCACCATCTGCTCCCGGCGTAGCTATGCTTTCTGCACCAGCTCTCTCTTTCTCCATTTATCTAGTGGATAACGATAATAGCGATGATGGAGGTCCGGGCGCAGTTCCAACTTCCGTGGATTGACTTTCGAAATTACAAGGCCTAGACCTCACGGATTGGACTCGTATACCCTATTCCGCATGTAGTTTAGCTTGGCTCCATTGTTCTCGTGCTCCCCTTTAAATTGCCGTCGCATCAACGTCTCATTACCGACATTAACCCGTCGGTAATCGTACCGATTGATTTTATCGGTAGCTAAACCCAACTCTACTTGGTCGGATTCCATGTATACTATTCAAATTCTCTATATAGAATCCTAGTGATGTATCATGACTCTCTTACTCCTTATTTCCTTCTAGCAAGACTACTGGACACTGTGCTCGTACGAACGTCTATACCCAACCGACGGCCAAGAAGTCAGCAGATCGTAACGGCTTACGTTTGTTATTCGTTTTGAGCGACGGGTAGACGTCCAAGTGGGATAGAAAATGGCCGCGTTGCGAAAGAGCAGTCAGGACGGAGTCCGTACTGTATGAAGGATGCCCTCGAGGTCCTCTCGGGCCGTCAAGGAAGTGAGGTATAAGGTACGAAGTCGAGGTAAGAGTTTAAACGAAATAATTAGAAGAAGCAGGGAGTCGTAAGAATGTTGGAGGATTTCACGAAAAGCTCTGAAGGGCTGAGGTCGCTTCCTGTTGCAGGCGATAAAGACTCCGTCGGAAGGAGAGGAGGTGGAAGGCAGTGTTGCCGAGGTAGACAAATAACCAAGATAGTCTGGTGAGAAAGACAGAAAGCCCTATATATATACACACGCAGAGTTCAAAGAGCAAGAGAGAGTTCAGGGAGCGAAAAAAAAAGTAAGAGTCAGGAGAAGAAAAGCTCTTCAGCTTTTTATCAAGCCTCAAAGAGGTTGGTACGGCAACTTTGTACTACGTGACTTCGTTTACTATCTCAGCGACGGGTAGTAGTCGGTGTCGTCGGGACTTAAGAGCTAATGCAGGGAGGATGCCGTCCCGTCGGGTAAGGAAGGAAACGTCGCGGAACATCTAAATGACAATGGCGTGCGTCATGCTGTCAAAAGGAGGTAAGAAATGCCGTGTGGCTATGAGCTATTCGAGAATTTGCAAAGTCACCGAATCACTGACTGAGAGGAGCGAGAGAGACGAAAGAAAAAGAATCGAGAGGAGGAAGATAAAGAAGAAAAAAACAAGAATTCTTCCTTTACGTCATAGATTCTCTGAACGGATACACGGCACCATTTTGCGTGTTCTCTTGTGCGTACAATTACGTGCACGTATATCTTCATTATTTTCTCCACGCAATACGTACGCACAGTAGCAGCCGACATGCCGATGAATCCTTCAGTATTTTTTTTTTTTTCGTTGATTTCACGAAGCGAGATAGCCTCTTGTAGTGAGATGAGTTATATATACATATTTTTTGTTACAATTTTCTCAACGCGTGACGTCAGGCCATCGCATGCGATGTCACGTCACGATAAGCCGATATTCTGTTATGTTGATTTGACGTCAGCCAACAGACGATATGCATAAAGTGTGTCGACGCTGCAGCCGATGCATGTTGACTTTGAATTGTGCACGAAATACGTTCGCCGCGACGCTAGAGAATAATCAAGAAACTAAGAGCGTCTGCCTTGGCGTCAATAAGATCCCGTCTACTAATACCTCTGCTGGACGCATTACGTAGGAATAGTTAGCGACGTCTCGTTACGCAGCTACGTATGTACGGCTAGAGTCGAATTGACCGGAAGTGGGCTAAGGGAAGAAGGAAGATTAAAAATTCTAGTCTTCTTGGAGTTCCGCGAGAATTAAAATTAGAAGGAAAATCATTTTTATTCAGTTACCGGAACACCTCTTCCTCGTGTACTCTTGGAGAGGGATTGTAAATGTGAATGGGTCGATGGATGATGAAAGGGGATTTTTTGGGATGCTGTAAATTTATCTGATTAACGGAACCAACTGTTTCTGGGAAGTCCTGGATCTTGCTAAGATGACTTCTATGTACGCCATATAGAACTTCCGGGCGGTAGCCGATTTGACGTAGTTTGGATGGAGGTTTAGTAAAGCTTCCGGGTAATATGCGGTTACAAGTGCGTCACGACGAAATGAAATCTAGCTATGAGGTTTGCCGATCCTTGAAACCAAAGTAAATTTTATTTTTGTTTGCTGGTTATGCGGTTGACGAATTCCTTGGTCGATCGAGTAAGACTCTGAGAGTATCGGTGAGCCGCTATTTGCGTTTACTAATTTGCACTGGATTAAGGCGACAGTCCCAGGGACAAATTTCTAGGGTTTCCTTGAAGAAAAAGAAAAAATAGGAAAATATTCGCCGCCATCTTATTACCCGATTAGGTGCAATTTAATTAGAGCAAGCGTTACTAGACGCTTTGGGTCAAATAGATTCGTGAGGGATATATGATAAAATTTGATTAACGTAGTATTCGTATAGACCCTGTGTATACTCTAGGGGATAGATAACAGCGTGACCGATATGAGGGTGAGAAAAAAAAGTGAATAAATCTCGCAGGTTAGCATCCCTCTCGATTCTCTAGGTTTTGTTCACGGAATTTCATTTGTAAAAAACGTCAAGCTTGACACAAGGCCATGGGGACGTTACTATAGAAAAAAATTGCGAACACGGAGAAAATGAAGTTTCCCTGCTGGTAATCCCGAGTGATGTAGTTACGAAGATACAGCTACATACATAAAGGGTATACGCACGGAAAAGAGGAGAGGTAATTAAAACATTATATATATTATACCAGAGATGAAAAAGGATAATGCCGAGCACTGCAGTCCGTGACGTAGAGAATAATTGTAATTTGAAAATTCATTCTCAGACTTCCACATAAAATTCCGAACTGTCTGGATTAAAATTACAAAAGAAAAAAGCTAACGAAAATTAATTATTCAATTCACTAGCTATTCAAATTCCAAAAATTACTTGGGTCTAGTCCGCGAACGATACGTAGAAAAATTTGAGCCAGGACTTGATGAAACATTTTGGAATTTGACTGGTGGTAAACCGACGGTGCCGGCCATTCCATCTCTGCTCCATTTATTACACCGACCTACATTTGGCCGCCCTGGCGTTTACGAGGAGCCAGTGCCGCCTCCCTTGGATGTGAATTTGCTTCCGCGCACTCGAGCATTTCTCGTATGAATCGCCCTTACTGGTTGCTTTTCGTGTAGGAGTCTTCGAAAAAGCGTACATACCCGTCAGGCCTTATGTCTGTGAAGTTAGCATATCAAGTTCTAGCATATCAAAAATAAAATGGAGTTCTATTCGCATACAGTCGAGTT
>JARQTJ010000808.1:436177-499118 GCA_030142635.1 Trachelus troglodyta
AGAACTCGACTGTATGCGAATAGAACTCCATTTTATTTTTGATATGCTAGAACTTGATATGCTAACTTCACAGACATTCAGGCCTTCTTGGCTATTGTACGATTAGCTAAAAGTAAGGCGTGGAAAATGATCCTGATCATTTTTAGGTTAGACATTGTCAGTGTCTGTTTTAATCATAATCAACAATTTATCTTGCTGATTTCACCTTGATAGTCAGTAGTTTTAATGTCTTCAGAGTGCAATTATTCCAGCGTATCAGAATTGGTACTCGAAGAACCAGTAACTCCTACTGTTATTACGCGCACGAGTTATTTGTCCTGATATAAAAACGTAGCATAGCATAAAGGAGGTTCACTTGTCGGTTGACAGGACGTTGAGGATGGACGATATTGTCATTGTAAAATGCTGGCATAAAGGAGCCACGATTTCTTCGAGCATGCAGAGTAGAATGTAGGAGTAGTACGATGAGCTTATCGTGGTAAAAAAAAAGCGAGGACTCAGGAAGTGATAAGCGAGGAAACTCGCGAAGTTAAAGTCGCCAGCGCTCGTGCAGCACATTTCGTAAATGAGAAGTGGAGATAAGGTTAGAGACCTGGGTAGAGTGACATCAATCTGATTTGTAGTGTGGAGGAAGGAGGTCTAACGACGAGGGAGACGTCTATGACCTATCTACCGGAAGTCAGGGAGGTTCGACGGGAGGACCACCCGGGAGGGAATGATCGTGAAGCATAAGAGGGAACTCGTGTTGTACAGAGGAATGCAGTCAGAGATCTGGTTCCGCAATAAAAAGAAAGGCCATGAGAGGGATATAGAAAGAGAGTGATATAAGGAAGGATATGAATGTAAAAGTGAAAGAGAGAGTTTTCAATAGGATACTCAGTTTGTAAACATTAGTTTTCTTTTCCTTTCTCCTCGTCAAACAAGGTATAAGAGGCGACCCTGTGCACAAGATTCGAATGACGCTTGGATAGGGTAAGACTGCTAGTAGAATGTATAAGCTGCAAAGAAAATAGGAGAAGGCAGTGGATAGAGGTGGCAGAGGGTGAAGAAGGTGAAGAGGGTGGCCGAGGGTGTCGAGAAGGATAGGGCAGCGGCGAAGGAACAGGAAGGAGGAGGAAGTAATGGTAGGACTGCCGGAGAGAAGAATATTGAGAGCGAGTGAGTGAGCGAGCGAGCGAGAGAGGGGAGCATAGGAAGAGAATGGGAGAGCGAGAGGGAAAATGTGAGAGAGATAGAGAGTTGCTTATCGCGATGTGACATTTGCACGCAGCGTAGCGCGTGTAGATGTCGTAGGACAGGAAGATGGTTAATACCTAGGATCCGGCAGGACGATCTTCTTGCTGGCTCGAGCCGCCGGCGTGCACTTGCTCTTCTCCATGGCCATCAAGTAGCTGACGTCGGCCAGCACCGCCTCGAGGTCCGCCATTTTGCTCGGTTCCTCGGGTACCTCGAGCTCTTCGTCACGGCAGGTTTACACTCAGCAGCCAGCAGCTAGCCTCGCCGGGTCTACACGGCCACGCAACACGTTCCTTCGCCACTGACAGCCCTCCTTACTGCATATTTTTAGCCCGATACCAACATTGCCGCGCACGCACGGAACAACGTATTTCCTCGATACGGAACTGACCGACCGACTGATTGATTGGTTGACTGACAGACGGAGACGTACAAATTGACAGAACTATGGACTTTCACTGATCTCTTTACCCCTTAACCTTCTAGCTCGTTCACAGCGTTCCGTTTGGCTCCTTCGATTATTCACCCGCGAGGCAGTAAAACGACGACGTATCCGATGGACGCGAACGTCCCGGTTATCGCCGTTGGAAGCGTTAGATTATTATTTTCTTTCGTCTCTAAGGTCCCTCTCGCTAAAGGCCACGGTAGTCTTGCACTCCGGGCCCTTGGCGCGCCACTGAAATGCTACGCACCGCGCACCACTTGCTTTCGTTCCCCAACGCTCATTTTACCCGGGCACACTATGCCTGCATTCTCGCACTGATCGACCCTATCATCGCGCGACTACACCGTCTGCTGTCTGTCCTCTCCGACCTTAGGAGATGCACCAGCGCCGACACCAGACTTCAATTAGATACGCGCGCACCGTTGCTCTATGATACTGCGAGAAGCCTTCTCTGCTTTGCTTCACTAACTGACAGCCAGCGAGCCAGCCACTACGACTCGAGGATCATCTACACGTTCATTGGCTGCCTTCAGCTGCCTTCCTTCCCCACTTGCGGAATGGAGCATGATTTCAGCGCCTTTACTTTCCTTCGGTCGACGGTGATAACGCTCCGTTCTTTTATCAGTCGGTCAGATAGTTTGTAGTAGTCTTGTTTCGGATCATTTCCCAGCTGATGATCGGGAACAATGATCTTGATTTTTTTTCGTTCAATTATCCTATACTTTAACCGTTAGACCTGTCCTCTGTGACTCCACGAATTCTTTGGTAGCTTAAATGAAGAAAACCTTATTTTGAATTCTTTTAGCTTATATTAATTATGTTCAACTGGATAAGATAAAATTGTGTCACACCTTTGACGGAATTAAAATTGTTATCCCATATGCCTGGTATACTTACTCGTTCTGTCAACGGTCACACATTCTTTGTATCATACTATGGTATATTGTATAATTTGAATGATAAACTGTTAGATGGCGTAAGATTATACCAATTGTAGTAAGGTGTTGTAGAAACAGGTGTTTTAATCTTAAAATGCAGATTAAAATATTTAATGTCCAGCCAATATCACTACAATAAAGGGAAAATTGTTCTTGGATCCGGTAACTTTAAATGTCTCTTATTTCTATAGTACGTTAGACATACTGGTGGTGGCGCCTCTGCCTGACACACATTTCCCATGATGCATTGCAGTATTGGAAAACCTGTTTCTAAAGTTTCAATGGTAGATGTCCTAAATCTTTCTTTTTGATCTATGACCATGTGCTTTGGATATTTTATCTCAATATTCTGACAGCTAAATAATCATGGCTTCTTTGCCGAATATGTCAGTAAATGATGCAGCAGCTAAATTTACGATGATCACGAAAAAGTTACTTAGCGCGACTGATGATAGGGTTTGTGATAAGAAAACGATACAGACTTATCTGAGTGAATTAAATGGAATCGACTACAGGACTCCAATCGTATCTGATAGTGATGTGAGTAACCTGTATGACTCATATGAAAATATTTATCAGATTTTATACAAATTTACTTCATGACATATAATTATAAAGCATGTACAATGAAGTGTATACTCTTCTTGATATTACAGATATACAGAGCGCCTATTTTGTTTTATTTAAAAATATTTCTTTTTTAGGCTGCTATGCTTCTCGTTAATCAGTTGTGCACCCTCATACAACCATTAGAAACTTCACTGGTTAAAAGTAACTGTCAGGTTCTTGTTAACCTGGTTAAAGGTGGTGTCAGACTACAAGGCCGCACATATACAGTGTGCAAAAGATGGTTGTCGGAAGCTTTAGAATTTTCTGAACAAGATGCTCACAAGGATATCCTTCTTGCTCTAGAGAATCTTCTCAGTACCGGACCATTTGATACCATAAACCAAGTAAATTTTGTAAAATTGCTCATGACTTTTCATATTTATTTATTTTCCATTGGTGATTAAAACAATTTTTAGGATCTGCGAAATTTATTAGGTGATAAGGGTCTGTTGCGAAAGCATTTAAACTTTGAAGGTGGCAAATGTTGCGAAACAAATTGCCTTGCAATATATTGTATCGAGGCTCTTCTGCTGAATAAGGAGACTAGTAGTGCTAGTATTCCACATGAATTTATGCTCATAATGAAAGACATTGTTCTAAATGTCATTTCGACACTGTCTTATGAGAATCAAGACAAGCAATTTTACAATAGGGTAAATAAAAAATATTTTAATTATTGGTTTTTCATATTCGTCACATAAATATTAAAATTTTCACTATTCTCAGATCGTAAGTTCTTGTCTAAGAATTCTTCGAGTCGTCATATCGGATAACACAGTATCCAAGGGTCCAGACTTGATAGGCGAAGTATTAGGAGTAATACAGTCCTTTTTATTCCATGGCATAAAAGGCTATTTACCTATGCAACCACGAATACTTCGACCAGCGGCAATGAACCTTCCTGAACCAGTGCATGCTATACCAAGAGAGCGAAATTTCGGTACCCATAAAACAAAATCTCGAAGACCACAATCAAAAAAGAGCAATAATGCTACAGAAAAGTCAAATAGCGCTTTAGCTGACTGCAAATCAATGAGGCAATCAAGCGATTCGGATACCTCGGATAATGAAACCTTCAATGCCGCTCAGGTAGAGGCAAAAGTTCGCGCAGAAACTGTGCACTTACTCTATACAATAGTGCAAAATACACCGAGTCGCGAAATATTTGGTTACTGGTCCCAAATAGTAGCCAGTGGTTCGAGAAACGATGCACGCGTCTTGTCAAAATGTATATTGAGAGAACCAGTTTCGAAAATTCGACAAAAAGCACTCAGTACCATCATAGAACTTTTACTAGGCGCGCGACTCTTTCTCGTTCACGCAGAAGACGTCGAACACTCTTCATTCATTACTTTCTTTGGTACTGTTGGTGCAATGATTCGTGAATTGCATTTCGCTATCTCGTTGCTCCTGAGCACCGAAAAAAACGTGGCTGTTCTAACACAAGCTCTAAAATGTGCTGCAGCACTGGCACAATCTACACCCTACGCAAGACTTAAGACTGGACTGGCTACTAAACTCACAAGAAATTGTAGACCGCAGATATTTCATAAAGGTCTGGTGCTGTTCCGATACTGGAAAATTTGATATTTACTAGGAACCCATATAAAGATTCTTTTTTTTTCAGATCCTACTGTGAGGGTTCAAGCTTTGTCAGTTTTCGAAGCATTGTCTTCGTCAGACCCTATCACTCCTGAAATATTATCTATCCTTGCAAAACAAACTAGGACTGGTACAGACAGTGAATTACCTTGTACAAATATCAGTGCAACTAGTGACATTGGCACAGAGGAGGAAGTAGAATTTGAAGATATAAATTATGAAGACAGTGAAACAGATTACAACTGTTCCGATGCGAATCTCCAGGACAGAGAAATCAGTTCGCTGCTTAATATTTGTCTCAAGAATGTTTCCAACGAGGTTAGTTATCTTTGGGGTCAATTCTCTACAAAGGAATATTAAGAAAACGTTTCTTTCAGACAGCAAATATTCCTGTGCGGCTTCAGTCTTTAAAGCTTATTGGTGTTCTGGCATTTAATGCTCGAAATATCGTGTTCAATCACTTGGAAGTCGTCGCGACAGCGTTAGTCAAATCGACCCGCGATGCTGATACACAGATATCCTTGCAAGCTTGCAAAGTCATTGAAACCATTGCTGGTTGTCTAGGAAATTCGCAGATAGACAATGATACTAATCTAGTTCCTTTTTGGAATATTGTCTTCGATCCTGTCATTTCCTTGATTCAGCATGAGCAAACCTTTTTGAGAGAAGTTGCTTGTGACTG
This sequence comes from Trachelus troglodyta, assembly GCA_030142635.1. Taxonomy (NCBI): domain Eukaryota; kingdom Metazoa; phylum Arthropoda; class Insecta; order Hymenoptera; family Cephidae; genus Trachelus; species Trachelus troglodyta. Next base: position 441,690 of record JARQTJ010000808.1, read on the forward strand.
TCTAGGAAATATAGGTTCAAAAATGTTCGCAGAATTGTCGGTAAGACTATATTTTTAATTTAAACTTTTATAAAAAAGAGATAACAAATAATTAATTTAACCACAGAGACAACAGAGTATATTAGTGATCACTATACTATTCGGTACGGTTCGCGACGAAGAGAGTGCTGTAAGGGCAGCTGCTCTACGAGCACTGGGGATGCTTGTAACTCTACCAACCCTTGAAGACGACACTGGGTTTCTTATGGATTTGGCGGATATCGTTTGCACTGGTTTAGATGACAAAAATCTTGGAGTCCGTGTTAAAGCTGCATGGACGCTTGCGAATTTATGTGACTGCTTAGTTAGGCAAGAGTAAGTTATCTGTTTACAAGGATTGTATAATTTTATTTTGAATTATTGAAAGCCTCAATGTCTATTATTAATTAGAGATAATAAGGAGGTAGAGCAAATACCTGCGGAGACTGTTTTGCCTAAACTATACCAGGCCAGTGTAAAGGCAGCTAAGGATAGCGATAAGGTTAAGTGTAATGCAGTGAGAGCATTGGGATGCATATTGCACTTGTGTCCAGATTCACAAATTTTACAAGATACCACGTCAGGATTAGATGCCCTTATCAGTTGTGCTACATTAGGGAATGATATGAAGGTAATTATTAATTTAGAGCGGATTACTGTCATTTTGAAAGTATCCTAAAAACAGTTTTTATTATCAGGTACGGTGGAATGCTTGTCGCGCCTTGGGTTTTGTTCTTAGTGAAAATCCTGATCGGATTCTACCCCAACCTTGGAGGGTACGCATCTAAATTATTTTTGTAGAGTCTTAGTATATTTTGTATAATTTTTAAGTGACTCATTGGTTTCTTTTTTAAAGGATCAGGTATTTCCAGCGTTGTGCAATCTTATTTGCCATAGTCCAAATTTCAAAGTGCGAACTAACGCCGCTTGGGCACTTTCCGTATGTGACACTTATGAAAAGCATACATTTACAGTTTGGAAGAGTATTATTTTAGCCTTTGAAAATTCGCAACATGTGCCTAGATACGTTGAGTATCCTCATCAGGATGCACTTGTGCAGCAAGTATGTATTTTCACTTGGTTTTATCACTACTATGTACTATTTCAATTTTGTCAATCTTTTAGCTGTGCCTTACGTTTGCTCATTTAATTCTACGCACCGACATGTCTGAAATTTCTAATATTTGGACAGAAGTTGGTGACCACATAGAAGATATTGCAATTTACATGAAACCATTTCAGGTAGGTCGAATACTATTGGAATTAAGAGACAAATATTACAGAATAAATATGTATTATGTGTTGTATACTTAGGAACGGATTCTGCCTGAAAAATCAGGAGATTTGATGAAAGCAAAAATGCAACTAAGGAAATACGCACAAAATGCATTGAACTCTGTGGAACGACAAACAGCAAGTTCATTGGCAGAATTATTTGAAAGGTCGGATCAATATGATAATTTAAGTGCGACGTCGCACTTGTGTTAATGAGCACCACTTTGAAAAGTCAATGAATTGCCATATTTTCAATTTTTATATTTTTTTAAAAAAGAAGGTGCTAGTTAAATTTGAATAGAATAAATGAAATAGGAATTGTTATAATTATTTTACTCACGTTTATTGTATAAATATGTTTCTTCGTCAAATTCACAATGTATAGCAATCTTGAGTGCTGGTACATGTCGATGTAGCCTTAATGCTTTTTAAATGTACAGTAATTGTAATTATATGAAAAGATTTTATATGCTATCACGTGTTATCATTACTTTCACCTTCGTTATCAATTTTTTTACTTTCGTTATCACAGACTTCTTCGTTATTAGATTTTGATGTTTCCGTCTGATCGGTATTGGGTTCGTTGCTTTTATCATTATCATCTACTTTTTTCTCGCTACAATCTTTTGTTACTGTATTTGAGTCATCCTTTTCATCATCCGCATCTTTTCTTTCATCTTCAGAGTCTTCCTCTGTATCAGTCTGTTCGTTCTGGTTACTTTGAATATCTTTTGATTTGTCCTCTGGTTTGAGCTTCTTTCTTTGCTTAGACTTCTGTTTCTTCTTCAGCCTCTTCGCACGTCTCTTTGCTGTCAATTCCTCAGCTTTTCTTTTATTTTCTTCTAATTTCCTGTGGTACTCCTCATCCATAAGTTCCTAGCAATGTATAACGAATTACATTTTTAACGCATCCCACGAAGTGTTGATCTTTTTTAAACAAATTGCCAAAAAGTGTTTAAGTACCTTTCGACCTTTTTCTTGTATAAATTTTTGTCGTGAATATTCCTTACGGCGAAGATGCCTGTAGACGTGAAATTCGCCGCTGCCGGCGCCGGCACTGCTTCCCATAACATTCCTCACGAATTCCGGGACGCTCGGTGTATTCTTCGACTTTGGACGCTCTGGCAATAAAACTGGCTTCTCCTGTAGAAGATAAGAATATTCGACAAGGAAACCTCAAGCAGATGATCGTGAGTTTGAATTTTTATAATGCCAGCTTACAGGATTTTTCATAAGTTTCATGAGCTTCAATCTTTGAAGATCAACTGCGCTTTTTGCCACAAATGGTTTATCCTGATCCTTATTTTCCTTTTTATTGTCCGACATGTCTATCCTTATTCGAAAAACTCAAATTAAACGTGAAAATGATTGATTACACTTTTATTCAAGTTTTTGTTGTTCAAGAAAACATTAAAATGTAAATTAGGTTATATGTATTACCCGGAGAATAGACAAGCGAAGTTTGCTACGGTACGAGTAGAGACGAATAAGAACTAAAAAAAATAATGGACTTGCGCAAGTGATCTTTCTTATTTGAAAGTATCCTAATTAATTAAATCTCCGGGAATCCGTACAAACTGATATCGTGATACGAAGGCGAGAAACAGAGAAGATATTTGTGATATGATTTTGTATATTTGATTACTAATTCTTCAGAGGTACCAACGTTTAGAATAAAAAACTTCAATTTGCGCAGAGATTGCTGCTCCGTTTAGTTATTCGCACTTTTGGGGCGTTTCACGATATTTTCGGATAGTGACGTTTACGTTTATAAAAAGTTAAACGAATGCCTCATATTGTTGTGTAAATAAACATTGTTATATTCACGTAATGAAGAGATATATTCATTTATGGTGACGATATATACTTGAGAAGTTTCTCTCTGCTTGGAGAATGGCAGGTGGTTGTTGTAGGTCAGATCTTTTTTACAAGAAGATAGAAAGGACAGAAGGATTTTACGTGTCGGGTTTGTTAGTCTGAGACTCTAAATCCATCTGTTAATATTGTGCTATTCAAGGATGGACAATTTCTCAGACTCCTCCAGGTACGAGCTAGACTCGATCACTTCTACAGATTCTTTACAATTGATTACGGATGAGTTTCGCTTGCGGCACTTGTCTACACCTGATACCTCCAGTGTAGAACTCTCAAAACGTGTAGCCTCTCTGGAGCTGGATAATGAAAGGCTACGAGTTGATCTGGAAAACGTTCGCATAGAACTCAATGCAAAGATAGCAGCAAATCAGGGCCTCAAAGATAAGATCACCGAACTTTATATAGAGGCTCAGGCTGCACTACAAGAACGCCAGAAGCTGCAGAATGCTATAAAGGATGCCAATAGTCGGTGTACAATTGCTGAGAATTCCACAAAATGGTATCAGGGACAACTGCACGAGCTGCAAGCTATGAGAAAGTCTTTGCAATCTGAAATAGATACTTATCAAGGAATTGCTAGACATAGACAGCAAACAGTATTGAATTTAACGGCGCGATGCAATCAATTGAATACAGATTATTCTGAACTTGTACAGAAGTTTAAAAATCAGAAGCATGAATTCGAAGAGAAACTCTATGTATTACAAGGCAAAAGTAAACCAAATAGCGTGCCTACAGGAATGATACCAATGATACAAGCTTCGCCTGATTTGTCTACCAAATTGGAAGCCACAGAAGAAGAGCTGCGTGATACTAAAGCAAAACTGAAGGCAACGGAGCAACAGTTATTAAGTTGTCAAGTGGAAAAGACTTCAGTAGAAAATGCTTTAAGCAAGCATCGTATGTTCATATCTTCAATGGAGGAGAGTATACAAAAGTATGAAGCAGATAAAAATGAAATCACCCTGCACTTGAGTGAATCTCGATTCGAAATGCAGAAACTGAGAGCAGAGAACGATATGTTGCAAGCAACCTTGTTAACGTCTAAGCAAGAACAGGGACAAGTGGAGCAGGCGATAATACAGTTGCGGTCACAGCTGAATAAAATGCTTGCTCAGCATAAACTGTTTAAGACCCGGAATTCAGAACTCGAGTTAGAGCTCACTGCCATGCAGGAGATTAAAAGCGAAAATAAGCGTTTGAAAAGTTTGTCCTTCGCAGCCAATAGTTCTCTTTTTAAAAAGCTACGGGAAGCCAAGCACAAGGCAAAGTCTCTTGAAAATCAACTTCGTCGAGAACGAACGAAGCATCAACTCCACGACGCGGTACGATAACACTAGATAATTTTGCGTCCCAATAAGATTCGCTGTCAAATAAAAATATTCCATTTTTTCCTTAGAAAACGGAAACAGATGCCTCGATAAGAGAGTGTCTTAAACGTGCATTGGAAAGAAACAAGGTGATTAAATTTTCACTAGGTACCTTACAGAGTATATCTACAGTCAGCTCGATATCTAATACGATTGTATTTTCATCCAGGACCTTAAGGATCAATTAAAATCAATGTCTGTGAGCAAGATATCAGAAGGAAGTATCGATGAGGGCTATGGCGATAGTGGAGCTTCCAGTAGAATATTGGCTGATCTACCATCACCACCACCACTTAATCCAGTGTTATTAGAGTCGGTCGCAGAAGTCCTGTCAAAGAGTAGAAACTTTCTCGATCCTGTGCAAATTGGTCTTAACGAATTACGCTTGAAGCTTGAAAACTTCAAGGAAGAAAAGTATTTACAAGCAATTAGAACTGCTCAGCCAGCTTCCCATTACGACACAAGACGAATGACCCTCGCGTCTCCACAAAATATAGCCGGCTCGGTGGCCTGAAGTGTTCATAGTAATATATGTAAAGTCTAAAAAGAATTTTATTGCAATTATCTCTACGTGATCGTAGAATATACTTTCATGGTATGACGAATAATTAAAAAAAAGTCAACAGCTATATTTAGGCAATTACAGAAAGTTTAATTAGCAATGTCCCGGTCAATTGGCCGTAACGATCTTATCGCACGGTCCGTTATCAAACGGATATTTCTGTTGCATCACCGAGAATAATTACAGGTGATTATTTTTGCCGAAGCCGGCTTTGTGCAAAAAATTACTCCATTATTCTGTATTTCGTTATTGTACGCGAGTAAGCAGTAATTTACAGGACGCCTTGCAGGTCAAGAAAAATGGTCCTTCCTGTCCGGGTAGGAATGTCGAAGGAACAATCTCGTATGTTCCAGCAGGCACATTTTCCAGTTCAAGCTGTACAAAACCAGACCTGAAATTTTTTTATAAATAGTAAACTTTGTATAAAGACTAGAGGATAATTATTAACGTATAAAAACGGAAATTAATTTTTTTTATACACAAACGTATTACAGTATTTACCGAAAAGGTCCGGATGACTTGGTTTTGAAAGCATTTGATACTTCCGGATCGTTTAGCTGCACAGTAATTAATTCAAAACCAATTTGATACTGCTTTGGACCCTTTAGTATTATAAGTAGACAATTATTGTTATTGGGACTCTCGAGGATTAATTGATAACGTGGATTATTTGGATAAGTCTCAGGATGATTTCCACATCCACCAGCAGTGATTCCTTTCCACTGTCCATCGGTGACCTTAGAAAAGTCTTATTTGTATTATTTGTATACTTTGTGAAAGAATAAAAATATTAACAATTATTTAATTATCACCATTGTAACAGTTTTACCTCTTTTTCATATTTATACGGCTCAGCCATTTTTCGTAACGTGAAGACACACGTTCCGTACGCCCGCAAAGTGTAATAAATAGTATTTGTTTTCTCGTACTGAGACACGACTAGAGTATAACGCGAGGCACTTCCTGGCCCGAGTTTTATTTTGCAAAGATAGTGAGGACTATTTATTCGCACGCCATCGATATAAGGCGGTGGATCGTCTAGAAGAAATGAATAATTGTGATAAGGAAAATCACAGGAATTTATAAATGTCAAATATAATAGATAATTTAACTGACGTGGATAATATACGCGTTTTCCATCATTTTTATAAACCAGAATCGTTATGTATTCCTGATTTTGTCGGAAATCTGCTATATCCGTTATGTGTCTAGTGAGTAGAATCCAAATTGCACCAGAGACATCCGGTTGCACTTCCAATGAAAATTGTGGATTGTCTCCAATATTATATGCATCCTTAACAGGACCCATTCCTGCATTCCACTTTCTAAAATTCAAAATTTTTAATGGAAGCGATGATCGCATGCATAATTGTCAATTAAGCTCATATCCTTATGAACTCACTGATGTATACAGTAGGTGTAATTGAATAATCCAGGATTCCAATTCAGATAAAAGACATCGAAATAACGGCAAATACTGTTATAATCGATCCAAAAAATTCCATTGTCAAATTGCGATGCGGAATCTGGATCATAATTCAAGGCCTGCTTTAATTCTGGAGTCCAATGTCTAGTGTCCAACTCTGAATAATTTCCTCGCCATCTTAAATGGGACCAAGGATTTTTTAATTGTAAAAGTCTTTCTCCCTGTAAAAGCAAAGTGATAGTTAACAAACAAAAACTCTATAGAAGATATAGAAATACTCACGTCTACGTTTCGGACATCTAGAACCGCATAAGCATGCGTCGGTACCAGGCCGGTACGCTCGGCGTCGGCGTCGGATAGTTCACCAGTCGCTACCGTAACGAGAACGTCACCCTTATGCAATCTTAATAAAAGGGTATCAAAGAGGCTGTCTTTATTGAAATCAGGATCGTTTGGTCTTATCGCCCATCTTTCTGGTATCCATCCAGTTAGAGCATGCAGATCGATATTCTGGGAATGAAAGAATCTTAGTGATCCTACTAGAATTTTAGTCAGTGTCAGATTTTTTAATAAAAAGATTGCTGAGGCTGGGTAAAAGAACTTACACTGTTGGAGCCTGGAAAGTCATAACCTCCCATGACTTTCATGTATGCCTTCTCGAGCAAGGATATCCAAAGTTCACCACGATTGCTAGAGTAGGAACAGAGCAATTGGTTGTAACGACTCACTGGCAACTGATCGTCTATTATTACTTTTCGTGGTATACCATTGATGTGTAGCTTCACCATGTACTTTCCTATTCCAGGTGGAAGAATATGGATTATTGTAATTTTTTTTTACTTTTTAAAATTGCTCTTACCAAACGGATTGTACATTGGTTCTTTCTTTCTATTCTTGGGATAAATAATGGATGTAACCAGTCTACGACCAAACTTCTTCTCGTACTGAGCACTCACAGCCAATGATGCAACGAAGGAGCAATCTGAGACTACCTGAAAAATTATATAGAAGCTTTTTTATGGTACGAAGCCTGATTTTTTGTAGGGAATTATATTGACTAACCGTTTGTTTTATACTGTAGTAATCCACGTGGTTTCCCATAACCATTTTTGGCTCGGAGAATAATTCCTCTGGCCGACTCCATCGTGCGAAATCAGGCTTTTGTTTTGGTGCTAATTCTAACAGTCCATCTTTATCCGTAAATGGAATTGCGTATTGAAATTTCTCAGTAAGATCGACGCTCATGAAAGGCACGAATTCATTGTTATTTATGTGAGAGCTGTGCAGTAGCACGCGTTTTTCTTCCTCGGTGTAACCACTGTTACCACCAGTGACACGTAAATGGGCACTGCTACCGCGATGCAATTGTGGTCTCGTTGGTTTTTCTATAAAGAAGTGAGCTTTCAATTGGGATACGATATAAGATTAGTTTGAGCTATTTTCTATACCTGGTTCTACAGATGTTGACTTTACAGATATCGTAGGACTTGGTAAACTTGTCTCGGGTACTGATGGCAAGTTTGGTATGTCATTTATTTTAACGTTCTTAGCAGCATGAGGTAACTTTATACCTTTGAGAGACTCTGCTCTTTCGACAGCATGCCGAACAAGGTTTGTTAATTTAGCTTTCACCTCAGGATCAGATGTTTTCTAAAGGAGAATAAAGACTGTTGTTTAAATATATTATAATTGAGTATTAAAAGATCTATTGCTTTTCACCGCATTTAGTCCAAGCTCAGCTGCATCTGTATAAAGATTTATGGCAATGTCTTTACAACCTGCTTCATCGGCATCCAGTGCCTGATTCATGAGAAATTTACATCTTTGTAATTCAGTTTCTTTTAAGTTAACAGACTTGCATTTCCTCTCTTCCTCCTCCGCAACTGTAAGAACTTAATTCTTATTAATCCAACTTTCATGATATTAGGAGAATACTCACTAAGTTGTTGTATCGCAGCAATTCGATTTTCGTACTCCTCAGCCTTTTGGGCCAGTAAAGGGTTCGGAGATACTCTACTAAGAAGTTGTCTAGCAACTCCATAATAATATAATGCTTGCTTGTATTGTTTATCAGTGTCAAACTGCACAGCTCGTCGTGCTGCGTTTAAAGCATCATCCAAAGGCTGACCCATTTTTGACACTAATCTCACAAATTGTCATCAAGTGTCATGACTCATACAACACTAGGATTATATTTTTGACTAGATGCGCTTTTGAAAGATTATACAAAAGATACGATTCTGCAATAAAATGCATAATGAATAAATTTACATTACAAGTACTACAAGGAGGCAAATAGTTTTGTTTTGGAGCAATGAAACGTACATTTAACGGGTTAAATGAATAAAAAGAGACAGCTGACGTTGTGCTACAAACTCTACGTTACAAAATACGATCATTTTATCTCAATGCTACCATATGCTGCATAACAGATTTTATAACACCGGATGGAACCTCTAGTATATGATTGTTCCATGCTTTATTATATGTTATTACGACTGTCGTAAATTTGAAGAACCCAGAAGAACCGCTAATGTATATGTATAAACAATCCGGCTAAAATTGCGTTTAAATCCATCGTTTAACCAGATATTGGTATGTCAATATTTATTATGTCATTACTATCCAAAGTTTGAGTGGGAAATTCCTGAATAGTCTGATGACAATGCTATTGACTTATCTTAACAAGATTGACAGTAATTATTTATATTTTCATACGTCTCTTGTCAACAATGAAATCAGTCCTTTCAACTATTTATGTAGCTTGTCAAATTCGACAGACAATATCTTAGAATGTAAATTGGCATGTCAGAAATACGGATGTTGGGTATCTAATACGTTAGATTACGGAAAGTATGCTTCAAAAACGGCAGTAAAAGCAGCTTTGTTTATCTTAATTTATGTCAAAAACATCATGCGAGTCTATCAGATGCTGGGATTGACTTGAAACAATATGCCCCTTGTCGAGAAGATTGGTTACTTTGCAATAGTATATTGGGGATGTTGCTTGTCAAAGAACATTATCTACAGATTATACAAGACATTTTTCAGTTCTCGAATGTCCATCGATCTGTACTCCATGGGAAAATGGGGTGTGGTAACTGGCTGCACTCATGGTATCGGCAAAGCTTATGCAGAGGCACTTGCAAAGCTGGGAATGAACGTTGTCCTAATAAGTCCTAACATTCAAGAATTAGAAGCCATTGCTAATAACATAGAATCCTCGTATAACGTGAAGACTAAATTAATTGAACTCGACTTGGCTAGAGGGTTGGAAGCATATAGCGCTATAGAGAAAGAAATGTTTGGTCTGGAAATTGGGATCCTGGTGAACAGTCTAGGTATGAGTTATCCACATCCTGAATACTTTCTGGACTTGCCGCACAAGGAGAAAATCTACATGAACATAATCCAATGCAACGTAGTCGTTGTGACAAATATGTGCCGTATCCTCTTACCACAAATGGTCGTACGTGGACGTGGTGTAATCGTGAATGTAGCTTCTTCTACAGCCGTAATGCCAAGTCCTCTGTTAACTGTATTCGCTGCAACCAAAGCTTACGTACTAAAATTCAGCAGAGACTTAAGTGTTGAATATGGTAAACGTGGCATCATAATCCAATGTCTACTGCCTGTCAGTGTTACAAATCACACAGCAGACTCTCCTCCGAAAGGATACCTGGTGCCTACTCCAGATAAATATGTCCAGAGTGCAATCAAGACAATTGGCAAAAATAATACTACTACTGGATTCTTCGCACAAGACCTTAACGTCGGTATCATTAGATTTGCTTACCGAATATCATCAACCCTGGTCATCACACTGATGACCAATGCAATGGAAGGAAATCGTAACCGCGCACTTCGCAGATACATTGGCTGAACAACTGTAAATTATCCTGCATCGTACTATTCCTATGAATAAATCCTATAAGGAAGGAAAATCACTTGGACCAACTTTTTAAACATTTCTCTATTCTTCCATACTTTGATACTCTACATTAATATTCGATGTTATATCATAATTCACAATAGTTTTAGAATTTCCGTGGAGGGGTCCGTTATTTTGGTTTGGATTTTTATAATATTTAGATGTATAGATGTGACATAATATCATCCAATTTCCTTCTTCTTTAAAACCCGTTGGTGCGAACATAACATGCAGTGTAAATGAATTTGCACCAACTCCTCCTTCGGTGACATGCATCACAATTTTGGCTGAGCAAGGGGTGCGGTTGGTGCATTTCAGAAAAGTGATTTCACCAAGATTAGAATCAGCAACAGTTGGCCATTTAAATTTTAGTTGCTCGTAAACGTCAAGATTGACTTTTGAGAATGGTCTTTCTTCCTTCAGAACATGATGAACTTCGTTCAATCGATGCCATCCTTGAACGACTTCCCCAAAATTGATGGAGTCGTCGTATTCGTCGCTAATTAATTCCACTCCATTGCAATAATGATACAATAAATGAAGAATGCAAAAGCACTTAATGAACATCCTAGAGGAATTCACAGTATCACTCTTTCCGACTTTTATTTCACAATTTATCCTCTGGCTGTTCTCTTTGCTGTCGTTATTGTCTCATAAAAGATTTCTGCGTTTCTCATACACATCGACTGATTCCATTTAAGACGTTAAATTATCGTTGGCTTAAAATTACGATTGAGAATTGCCTATAAAAGTCAATTGCATTATCAAAGTTTTTTTAATAAATCATATTCATTTTCGTCGTTCAAGCATACTGTATCCCCCAGAATAATACGAGTGGAAGTACAGTTTATAAAGAATTCTTTTTCTTTTAGAAATTATCATCCTTCAAGAATAATTGAATGAATTTTCTTTTTCGTTCTTTGAACAGACAAATTTTCTGCTTGCGCGCTTCCAGGATTTTTTTAAAAATGAGTTCAACAGGATCATCCTCTACTTCCTCGACGGAAAGCTCTAGGCATTATGCCAATCCCTATGACGATTACTCCGGTACAAAACACAACAGTATCGTTGACAAAGATAAGAACATAGTAAGTATTCTATAAGTTTTAAAGTTTCAAAGGCGTTCATTAATTGTACTATGTTATTTATTTATATCAGATCCAAGATATTTTCAAAGAAGAACTCATATCGAACATCAAAGTTTTGATGCAGATGCTGGAAAGGAATGAAAAACATTGGAATTTCGATGATTACTCCATTTATACTGGACTAACAGGAATAGCATACTTGTTTTATCATTATGGAAAATATTTTCATGAAGATGCTTACATCACGGTAATCATAATTATATATCTTTTATATGTATACTTGAGAATATCCTAATATTTGATATACTTTCAGAGAGCTGCAAAATTGATTCGTGGAAGTTTGGAAAAAGCAAAAGGCAAAAGACACGTTACGTTCCTTACCGGAATCGCAGGGCCACTTGCTCTTGGAGCAGTGATCAATCATTTGCACTTTGATCGAGAAGAATCAAAGAATCTAATCGAGAGGTTAGTTTATCATAATGAAACTTACTGGTATGAATATATTTAAAATGATATTTGATTCCAGATTAAGATCCATGTCAAAATACGTATTAGAGGATGATAGCGATTTGCCAGATGAATTGCTTTACGGCAGATCTGGTTATCTCTTTACGATTCTCTACGTAAACTCGCATATTTCTCCTGCTCCGTTCGACGCCGATTTTATTAGGAAGGTACACAGCTGTGTATTCATAGAAAACTAAGATGGAGACTTTTACGAGTCTAGAAAGTGCGACCGATTATCCCTTATTCTTAGGTAATTGCATCTATCATCAAATCAGGCAGGAAATATTCTGCAGCGACAAGATGCGAATCTCCTATAATGTATTCTTGGTACGACAAAGAATACCTTGGCGGTGCTCATGGATTAGCTGGAATTTTGTACATTCTGTTGCAAGTACGTGACTGAAATAGATTAATTGAATCTGCAATAAGCAACAATCCTGCCGGAGTGATTTATTACATTCGAATATTTCAGGCTCGAGAATACTTAACTCAGTCACAGCTATCAGATGTAATTCAACCAGCTTTACGATACCTGTTAAAACTGAAATATCCATCTGGCAATTTTCCATCATCCGTTGGTAGCCAGTCTGATAAATTAGTTCATTGGTGTCACGGTGCACCTTCCATGACCATGTTATTTTGTCTTGCGTACAAGGTAAAATTATTTAGATTAAGATTGCATGGTTCTGATTATCATATTGAGCAGCTGCATCGATGAAATTTATATGTAATTCAGGTATTTCAAGATAAAAAATATCTGGATACAGCCATTCAATGTGGTGAAGTCATTTGGTCGCGTGGATTACTAAAAAAAGGATACGGAATATGCCACGGCGTTTCTGGAAATGCTTATACATTTTTGTATCTCTTTCAAGAGACTAAGGTAACAATTAATCATTTATTTCGAGACATCTGCGAGATGGCGATACGTACAGTTGCCTGAAACACTTCCAGTTTGCGTAATAAAATTATAAATAAATGACCTTTAGGATACAAAGCATCTATACAGAGCCTGCAAATTTGCTGAATGGTGTATGGATTATGGAACTCATCAAAATCGTATACCTGACAGACCATTTTCCCTGTTCGAAGGTGAGTTTCAATTTAGCGAATTTGAATGCTTTCAGAAACTGAAGCGAATGTCTCATGCTCAACGGCGCGATTATTACGCCACGTTAATCCTTTAAGTGTGTAACTTCCAATTCATTAAGTCGTGTAATCATCCAATGTTCTGTACATAATGTTGCAGGCCTCGCTGGCACAATCTACTTTCTTATCGATCTTGGAGAACCTATGCTTGCCAAGTTTCCCGGTTATACTGTTTAAATAAAAATGACAAGGCCTCACGTTTATACATATAAGTGGGATATTTTAAGTCTAAAATATACACCTATTCCTCTTAAAATCCTCTCTATTGTATTACGTTATCACTTAATTCACTAGATATGTCATAAAAATTATATTTTCGAGTAAAACATATTTATGGAGATAGTAAAATATTCTCAAATTTATATTCATTAATTTTTCCAATTTCACATAGCTTTTTTATTTTTAATTATATGCAGCAATGTTGTAAGAGTCATTTGATAATAGGAGATAACTCGGTTCAACCTTTGTACTATATTTATATAAAGATTACACTGGTTTACTGAGCTTGTTGTCCCGCAGTGGGTTTTCAAACTGTTTCGAGTAAACGTGTAACTTAATAGACATGAGTAATAGTACAATAAAAATATTCTTGAGTCAAAGAGTTGTATTTCCTGATAATGTGGAACCAGCTGGTTTGATCGTTCAGGATGAAAAGATACATAAAATTGTGCGTGGGTTAGGGCGACACGAGATTCAGGCTCTACTGGAAGTGAGTAAAAGAATAAAAAAGATCTGATAAAGTTACTCGTTATTGAGTTTCTTAATTCAAATGTTGATCTCATCCCACAGGAATATCCTGATGCATTGGTTGAAGATTTTGCCTCATCGGTCTTAATGCCTGGTGTGATTGACTCCCACGTTCACGTGAACGAGCCAGGTCGTACCGACTGGGAAGGTTTTCGTACTGCAACGAAAGCTGCAGCTGCTGGTGGAGTGACGACAATTGTTGATATGCCTTTGTAAGATTCAATTTACCTTACTCTTGAGGATAGTCAATTGAAATTTGATTGATTTTTTTAATTTTTAGAAATTCCATACCGCCTACTACTACCCTACAAAATTTAAGGGTAAAGGCGAACGAAGCAGAGGGTAAAGTATACGTGGATGTTGGATTCTGGGGTGGTGTGATACCAGGAAATGACGTTAGTACATCTTCAGTGAATTAAAAATGGACCAGCAGGGTTTACTATATTTTTTAATTTTCAATTACATTGACAGAAAGACCTTCGGGAGCTTGTTAATGCTGGAGTTGTTGGTTTCAAATGTTTTTTATGCCCCAGTGGAGTAGATGAATTTCCTCACGTTGATCTTCCTGATGTCGAAAAAGCATTGAAGGAATTAAAATCAACTAATTCTGTTTTGGCGGTAAATACTGGGTAGATACAATTTTTCAGTGTTGATTATAACCTGAGGAATGTCAATTGTTTGAATTTTATTTTAGTTTCATGCAGAAACAGAATTGACGAACCCAGTGGATGTATCGAATGGTAAGTGTATGGATTACTTTTGTCATAAAAAATTCAGTATTTTGCAAAATATTTTTTTTTCCTAGGTGATTCAATGCTTTATGAAACCTTTCTTCGTTCCCGACCTGCCGAGATGGAGGTGAGTGCCATAAAAGCGGTTTCCACGTTGTGCAAATTATATAAGTGAGTATTAAACGAAGACTTTAACTGTCATCGTTGTAATTTACTACTAATTAAATGACATTTTAATGTTCAGGGTACGCTGTCACATAGTTCATTTGTCAGCCAGTGATGCTCTACCATTGATAAAAGATGCTAAAAACAATGGGGCACCGTTAACCGTCGAAACATGTCATCATTACTTGAATCTCTCTGCGGAACAAGTTCCAAAGAATGCAACCGAGTACAAATGCTGTCCACCAATACGTGAAAAATCAAATCAAGTAAGTTCCTACAGTCCTACCAAAAGAAACAATGGTTCAACAGAATAAAGCTTGTTCTTTATTCGAAGGATAAATTATGGAGAGGATTGCAAGACGGTACTTTGGACATGGTAGTGTCAGATCATTCACCGTGCACAGTAGAATTGAAAAGATGTGGTGACTTTCTTGCTGCTTGGGGCGGAATTTCATCATTACAATTCGGTACGTATTTACCTTGATTATTTTAATGAATTAGTCAATAAGATTACCATGCACAGGCCTCTCATTAATGTGGACCGGAGCGAAGGAGAAGGGATTGACTTTACAGGATGTCTCGCGGTTATTGACACGAGTTCCAGCTGAACTTTGCTCCTTAAATAAACGTAAGGGTAGCCTTGAAGAAGGTATGGATGCCGATTTCGTCGTGTGGGATCCAGAAAAAATCATTAAGGTATGTACAACCAATGAAAATGCCGTAAGCAGATTGAAAAAGGAATTTCAATGTCTATAGAACCACTACACTTATTTGCAGATTCAAGAATCCGAGATTCTCCACAAGAACAAGGTTCGCAATTTGACTACTGCTATGATAGCATTAATGATTCCTTTTTTTTTAACCTGCCCGATCTCAACCCTGATTGATCTTTCAGTTAACTCCCTACAAAGACAAGGAATTGTACGGTCGAGTAGTGGCCACGATTCTACGCGGAAACTATATATACAAAGACGATAAGCTCAGCGATAAACCTATTGGAAATTTATTACTAAAGAATGAACATCGTTAGACGAAGGCAAATTGAATCTGGTTTCTTTCCGTTCTTCAAAACCTTAAAATAACGTCTTTTCTACTTAATGGATATACATTAGAGCGATAATTTCTCAAAAACTTTTGCAGCAATGGTATTACAGGGGATAGGACGTTCTGCAATATAATTAGACAATTTCCAATAGACCATGATGAATTCCAAGTTATCTGTTTTCTGTAATCGTTTCCTGGTATCTCGGACCAACGCTACAAAAGTTAAAGCTTCTAGATTTGCTTGCAAAATTTCACTAAATTATAAAAAGAACAAGAAAATGCTGTCGTATCAAAACGCAACGTATTCGACGACTCTTAGTACGACAGTACAGTCCACCTTGAGTGTTACTTGACATCCGCGTGAGTCATTTTACTGGCATGACGTCATTCAGTACGAAATTACGTCAGCCAGAATGTACGTGTGCATGTAGTTCCTGCCCGTAGCGAAGCGATCGATTTTATCGTGCGATCCTGCTCTCCCACGACTAACCAAAAAGTACAATGTAAAATTCCTTGGATACCGTCAGAAACATATATCATTCGATTTCATTACATTGATCTTTTTTTTAATACCCACAAATCAGTATTTTTTCTGTATTCTAAATTTAAAAAATTCAATGAATCCATCCGTACTAACGTGAAATCCAAGGGACACTTTTACATTTAAACTCATAATCAAATGGCCCTTGTAAACATATACTTGCTAACGTACTGTGCACCTGTACAAGTTTTATCTGCTGAATATAAAACATTGTTATTGCTAAGCTATTATTTTATTGAAAGTAGATATAGTTGCCAGACCAGATGCAATAATACATTCAGGAGAGTCAGACAACTGTATACTGTATAGTCGTAGTGCGACAAAGAGAGAGAGACAGTATTTATGAGAAATGAGTATGAGTATGTGTGGATGTACATATATAGGTATATAAATGTGGGGAATGACGTCATCGGATGACGCGAGCAACTCCCCACTGTGCTCATGAGGGCAGGAAAGGACGAGGGCAGCGAAGGGGTCATTTTAGAGCGGACTTCTCTCTTCTATCGCAATAACGAAAGCGGAAAATCACCGTGGCACATAGCGTCGAGTCATCGGGGTACATAGCTCGATGGAATTAACGTTATACATAACGTACGTGGGACCCTTTATGTTTTCCAAGCTGACAAAGTTTATCTGGAAAAATGGGGAGAATTTTAAAAAATGTGAAATAAACAACCACGTCACCATTAGCCTGTATTTTCCTCATTCTTTTAATTTACACGATTCCTTTGTAGTTATATTGGATCTAATTTTGTTTAAGGCTTTTTTATTTTTGACTACTCGTGCCTGTTCCTCGCGCATCGTTTTATCTGATGATTTATTAGAATTTTCATGTGTTTCGTTAATATTTATTCTGAGATCTCCTGAAGCGCGAACGCGCTTTGTTCTGATAACGTTTTAACTGGGACGATTTTAAGCAAAAGTTCACCGAGGCTGGAGTATAAAATATACGAGCTTCTTTTACACTTGGGTCAATTATTGTAATAATTGAGAATCAAGTCTGGCAGAAATTCTGTGGGAAATTCTCTTCTGTCTAAACCTTATTATATCTTCAGATTTGGTTGCATAAGTCGACAATTGATTATATGTTATTGTCAAATGTTGACAATTGGAATTTTGGTATTCATTGTGGAATTTGATTGTATTTAAGTAACCGCTGGCCGTCATTCTCCAATGACGTAGGTTAGCAATGATATGTAACATTAAAATGGAAATGCGATGGAAGATATTTATGAGTAAAAACCTGCGAAATTGAAAATAATATTTAAACACACGATACATGCCTGCAATCGCTTGTTTGATCATATCAGATGGAAATCCCTAATTTTTGTCAATGCTAATCATAATGCAAACAGGATGTTCGCTAAATTAAAATTTGTCGGTTAAGGAATCGTTATTGTGTATTCGTTATAGCACGAGCTATATACATGCACGTTATAAACTATTCATTGGAGGAGGTCGATTTCTTGATGAAAATTAAAATAAAAGTGACCAGCTGTTTTTTATGGTGCATACACAATTCAGTCGGTATTAGTATTTCTACGATATTAAACAATTTAACAAACTGCAACAAATAGTAATTTGACGAAGATAGAAACGTCTGTAGAACGAAATTTTACTATACAGTTCAGTGCAGTACTTTGCCCGAAGTATACGGGGCTGCTGCTTTCGTACTCTGGCGACATTTAGCAATTCCCATGTACATATAAAATGATCTAGAAAATATTAGAAAAATTGAAGTAAAACATTGAAGAATGGACAGTGATTGTGCTAATTTTGAATGGTGCGATACTGGCTGTGGAAAAAAGTAGTCCCTGAGGCACGTGTGGGGCCTCGTGTGTTAAAGCTCGGCTAGTAGATGCGTGATGGAGTGCAGTATGTAATGGAGTGGAAAAATCGTAAGGAACCTGGACGAGAGTCCTTGGTTCGTGTAGATGATTCGTGCGATTTCTTCGAGAAAAGGAATCGGAGAATCGGACGTTTAATCTGGCGTAAAAGTGGGAAAGGTGATGCGCGGGCCGGCCACGAGGGGTCGACGGGGAGCTGGTCGGCCATTTTGGTGGTGACGCGCAGCTCGGAGGTCGTGGGCTCCACCAGTGACGAAGCCACTGGAGTTTTGACGTGGCTGCTACGTACCTGCCCGTTTGCCCACTCCGATTGCAGCAAAGTTGGTGACGAGGAATACGTAACTGGTAAGTACCCAGCTGGAGAATAATAACAAGCGGGCATGGACCACCGCACTTGCAATACACCCGAAATGCCTGCTGACCCGTCCCTGTCGTGTTTCGCGTGGCTAACATCGCGAGTTTCGCGTCTACCGCCGGATAAGCTGTAAAATATGGCGTCTTGAGAAAGATCTTTGCTGGAATTTCTTCAAAAGTGCAGCCGTCCCGTGGATTCGCGCGGCGCGAACTATCCGTTCCTGACTGACCACTTGAATCCTCGACACGTTATTCCCGATCATGGATTCTTCTTGAGTCTCGCTTACGACGCGGTGTTTACCTGCGAGCTACTCGCGGAAAACATCCTCTTTCGGTTTATTGTTCACTTATTATTTTTAGACACACTTATGTAAATGACGCAGTTGCTGCGCCGTGTACTTCACACTGGCGGGAGATTTCGAAACGGTTCGATGATTCCTAATGAGATTTCATTAATTTTTACTCGTTCTTCGTATCCTTTGAATTATTTGTCAGTTTTTATCGTCGTGATTTTTGTACTCTTATTTATTTTTCTACTGGATACTTATAGTGGTGTTTGATAGGTTGACACAGTATTTATGACTGATTTCATAAAAATCTTCTTGGGAATAGTAAATAGTGATGATAAAGATAAGCTCTATCTCTTCGAGAAAGGTTTCTATATTTTGGGCTATCTTTTGTTATATTCATAGTTAATTTACATATCCGCTACGTTGCTAGAGACATTTTTGTTAAGCAGATATATTTTATAAGTGGTATATTTTGTGTCGTATAGTATATCTATATTTGTTTATTGTTACGATAGCTGTGTTATGAGTGATCTCTTATTTTTCTAGGGCTCGAGGTCCCCAGGCTATGGAAAGTATGGTTGAAGAAAACGGATCAGCTGTTGACCCTTTGTCGCAGGGCTCCCAGAGCGGTGATGCTGCACCAGCAATTGCTACATCGGTACAGTCTCTCAGTAGATCCCACCAGCAGCAAACCCACCATCTGGTAGCGTCCACCAGCATTGTGCAACTGACACTCCCTTCTTCAGGGACCACGCAGGTATACAGGAGGTTCTCCTGTGTATCTATGCTCGATAACATATTTGATTTTACTTTTATTTCGGAGCATGCCTCACGATTTATTACAATTGTGCTTTTTGATTTATCAGGTAGACACTCTAATTCCATTCATTTTGCATAATGCTGGTTTTCGTCCCTCAGTGCATCGTAGAATATCTGCCAAGAACGGTACTGGCACAAACCGCTCTTTGCCTTTCAAGAATGTACCTACACCTTATGTTTCACTGATATGCTCGCTACAATGCTACCATTTTAATTCTCAGACAAACTTTATTTCGCAATCACGGTACCGTCTGTGACAAATGTGCACAAGGCCAAGTACAACCATACTAATTGAAAAATAATTTGAATCGTGTTTTGTACTGTGTACACTCATTACCTTCGAATTCTGATAAATACCAAAAGGCTGTGTAAGCAGTACTACATGGAATTAATCAGTTTTTGAGACAGATAGTCTCAGTGGGAAAGTGCAAATATTCACAGATCTATGGTATCCGTGACGTTTTCTTTTCTCTCCAAGTCCACTTTAAAGTCGACTTGATACTATTTTTTTATACTTGTAGTAATCTCCTATCTAAACATTAATACTTACTCTATATGACTATAGCCTATACTTATATTTTTACATTGTCTAGGTACAATCTGTAATACAGCCCAACCAACAGTCTGTTATTCAGACTGCGACAAACATACAACCCGTAGCCATTTCCAAGGGAAATGTCATCCTCGTCAGTAAACCAAATTCCGTCATCCAAACGACGCAAGGCAGTCTACAGACGCTAGAGGTACACACGGGATACAAGGTCTATGTTCATTTTGCTTGAGCTTATTCAATAAGGTTTTTCCTAATCAATATAATTTCACAAAACATTTTGTTCTCATAAAAAGGTCGTGGAAACTGGCAGCGACGACAGCTTCTCCGACGAGGAATCACCCAAGAACAGACGAGACATTCTCACGCGGCGGCCATCCTACAGAAAGATTCTTAACGACTTAGGCGGAGGTGAGATTGCAGGTAAACACCAGGCAATTATTTACAAAACTTCTTCAATCTCACGCCCATAAATAAGTTAGTTAAACGTGCGTACTGCAAGGATAATTGCATTGCGTTGCGAATATTTATATACACAAGTAATCGTATCGAGCCTCGTGAAGGAGATAAGTCCTTAGCTGAATCAATGCCGCGATTCTGTATTATCGCCTGATTAAAGATAAGAACGAAATATAATAAGAGAAGGCAAAGAAAGTGTCTCAATTCGTACGTCGAGCATTTCAAGGATATCTTGCCGCAGTAGTTTCTTTCATTGCTTAAAATCAGGAAGTGCATGTCATTTCATACTTTTTACCAGCCTATCTCGATGACAGTGCAATGGTGGATCGATGACTATGAAAAAAAGTATCAGTTCTTATCATTCAATTGAAGAGGCTCTACGTATACCTGTGCAACACGCCATCCCTACGTATCCAGGATACGTTAGGTTAAAGCCAGGATGCCATGCCAAGCTATTACCAACCTACCTGTGTACATGACGTATGACCATAAGTGCTATTGCGTATTCCTCTTGTTGCATCTTCAGAGCCGCCAGGAGCAGCTTCAATTCTTTAGCGCAACGTGGCGACGACGCTTTGCTTTTTTAGTTACTTAGCGCGAGCAACCTGATAAATTGCCCGACTACGGGACTTGGGTTTTTGTATGATAAGAATATCTGAAAATGATCTACCTGTCGATTCTTCGTAGTACGTTCTAAAGTTATTGGCATGCTACTTCTTTTTTTCAATTACTATTCGCTCTGTGCACCTTTACTTTTTATACTGTTCAATAGCGTACTCCGAGGTGGGACAGGTGGGGCAGTTTATTTAAAATGACAAACAAAATCCAAAGATGAAATTTATACAATCTTATTCTTGTGTTGTTCGCCAATCATGCTTCAGCATATATACAGACATACATTCTGATAATTATCTAATCATAGAATAACGATAGTGTTATCAAAATTTACTTATCTCATAGAATGCTGTTTAATTTCTATTTATAAGCTAGAAGAAGTGCTGCCTTAATTGTCTTTACTTGATACATGTCTTGAGTGCGCAGGACAATTTTTGTTTATTAATATTTATCGAAACGCAAGAATTTTGTAGCCAGAAAGTATGTTTGTACATCCTTTGCTATTAATGTAATTCTAATGAAAACTTTCTGGATGCGAACAATTAGTTGTTGAAAAAAGTCATTGTAATCATTGCCAACAATGAAAGAGCTGCTGCGACTATATTCTTTCGCATAAGTCCTAGAGATTAATATCAATTACTGATGATTAGCCAGATCATTGCTCGCTTTGTTTTAATGGGGGGTTCGATTGATTCGGTGTTACAGAGGGTCGTTTGCCCCCCCTAGAATCCTCCTCGGAGTGTGACTCTAACGTCGACAGTGAAGTGTCTTCCCACTCGCTCCATTACCAGACAGGTTGGTTACTTTTTCTTCTGTATATCTTTCCTGTCGCTCCAACCAATCACTTTCATCTCAGCGGCAACTCCTAATTGCTTATCACAATAAACTTGGCAAAAAAAAATCAAAGCAAGAACATTTATACACCGTGGGGGTCTCTTACGCGTTGCGTTTACCAGTCAATTAATAATAAAAGCAAAAGACAGGAATAAGAGCGACGATAATTACTTATTTATCATCTCGTGCTTTTATTACACTTATTGCGTTCTAAGATATACCGTTATAGTAGTTTTATGCTTGGTGTGGCATCCTAGTTCATGGGATTTTATTTTTTATCGCTACTGACTATCAATCGCACTATGAACGTTTCATTTTTAACGAGCTTTACAAGGGGGTTGAATAATATTTTTCAAGTTTCAAAGAACGATGTAGGATGTTCAGGAGGACTTTGTTACTTCCGGTCATAAGAAACGCCAGTAAATTCTCTTTTATTGTACTTTTTATCAATTTCAAGGCGAGGAGAGGATCAATATCTAATTGAAATTTTTTTTACAGTTATTCCTGCAGGCACTATTCAGATTACTACTCAAGGAGAAGGTGTACCTGGTCTACATACACTAACTATGAGTAATGCAGCGACAGCTGGTGGAGCTATAGTACAATACGCACAGGGTCCGGATGCTCAGTTCTTTGTCCCAGGTTTGTTCTCTACGTTTTATGCAAGGTATACAGTAATTGATCATTTGGAACTCAATGACGCAGTCACTTGTAATTAGTTAGATTTCGTGGACTGTGATAAATTGTATCTTTATTTAATTACGTTTTCTATACGTCTTTTGTACTTTTGCACTATCGGTCGCAACGTTTACTCCAAGTATACAGTTTCCTTCACTGTTACAGCTCACACAGGTCACGGTGTCGTGGTGGAAGATGCAGCCAGGAAGCGGGAACTAAGGCTACTGAAGAACAGGTGAGAATCCTTACGTTTTATCTTAAATTTGTCTTCTCTTTCTCGTATATAGAATTAACCGAAGGAGAAAAGAAAGGAAAGAAACACACGTGACTCACGGCCAATGTGTCTTTCTGCTTACATTAGCGATTTCCGCAATAGTGTGGGAAAAACGGGCTTGATGATTAAACAGAGTGAAATACTTGCAGAGAGGCGGCGCGCGAGTGTAGAAGAAAAAAGAAGGAGTATATAAAGTGTTTAGAGAATCGTGTGGCTGTGCTGGAAAATAGAAATCAGACCCTGATCGACGAACTTAAGTCGCTGAAAGAACTTTACCAGCAAAAGACTGACTGAGGTTGGTACTTCATGCTGGAACGACTTATCAAAGACGCGTTTTGCGACCCTGTACATGTACTGTTACTCGTACGTTATCATAAATGTTGTTAGGTGAACAACGGTGATGTACATGCATTCGTATAGTTAAGTGTCACTTGTAACATATTGTATTTATGTACTACTTACTACTATTACTACCACCCATAACTACTACCACTACTACTACCACCACTACTTCTACTACTACTACTACTACTACTACTACTGCTGCTATCACTACTGCTAATACACTGTTGTTACTATCTACCATCTCAAACTCCACCACCACACTATGACTACTAGTAATACTGTTACGTCGAAGAAGGCTTGTGAAACTTGCTCTGTACTAAAGCAAAGAGAAGCCAAAGGTTTGCGAATTACGCAAACGTTGCTGTAGGCAAGAATTTCGAGGACCCTATTTTTTGTATAAACATCAGGCGGTGGGACAGACGAGAAGAGGTCCTTTTATTGACGATATTTAATAAGACAGTCGGGGCCCGATGTGCGTGACACGAATCTTTAAGTCTGCACGAAGCAATACACTTGTGGCGACTGTTTAAACTGTCCGTTTGTAATATCTCTTTCGTGCTTTCCACATTGTCGAGGGAACGAAAGATTTTTTGGAAATTTTCGTTTGTCCTCTGTGTATCCTGTGCTAAGGGCGAAGGGTGAATTTGCCGACGGCGAGTTATATTTTTGCAAGTGATAATCGCGCGCGAGTCACCCGGGACTCTGGATTCTTCGATCGCGAATCGAATCCTCATGCTATTGGGATAATATTGTATATCGAAAGAGGAAATGTTTAGAATACAATTTGCTTTCCTCTGTCCAGTGCAGGATGCCGAGGAGAAAGAAAGTGCGAGACGAGAGCGAATTGAACGATACCAATGGCAAGATGCGAATAAAAAATGAAAGAGACGGCAAAAGTCAAAATAGTAGTCTGTATTAGATGTTAGTACTGTAACTGATATTTCGCAAATTTTTCAATTCGCCACGTATTCTCTGCGCTGGACGTCACACACATTGTAAAATATAGATGTAATATAAATCTGGAGTGCCTTGCAGATTGCAGTATATACATATAAATATATATATATAATACATATTAATTAATTAGTATGTATCAGATAATAGGATATGGATAGAGACGATATTTTAAAAATATTATTTGTCGCCATGTAAACTTTTTAACAAAATATCTCTCGTTTTACTTCGTTTCACGTCACTCGCTGTAATCGTGGGAAAATATTCGAGTTTTATCCATCCCTTCGGAGCATCGAGGATATTTTTATGTCGTTTACGAGGAACTCAAGAAAAATGATGCAGTTAGACAAACATCAAGAAAACGGATTAACCTGATAATATTCTTATTGTTCACTAACGACTCGTCATTGATTTTTTTAAACTTGATTCAATAATCGTCTGTCAATAATGTGTCTTTAAGAGAAAATGGCATCCAGAAAAAAGTAACATATATATATATATATATATTAAAGTCTTGTCTGTGACACCCGACTTTGTCCATACCTCAGGATTCTCGTGATGACTGTGCTAAATTGTGCTAAGCTTTAGCTCGTATCACAGGACACGCGGGATTCCGTTTAAAAGAAAAGAATTTTCCAATAATACGTAAAATACGCTTTGTACAGGCTGATGATGATTTTAACGAGGGATACTGTTGTAATCGTACAATTTACTTTTAAGTGATTTGTCGCGTTACTCTGTAAATCGATTAATTCGTTTTGGCTGATCCGATGTATTCAAACTTCGAGTTTGATAACAGAATTTATATATTTTCTTTTTCCTCTTATGGTTTCTTATCAATGCTTTTTTGTATGCGAGTAACGCGACGGTCATGGTTTGTCCTCGGTGTCAGTTGTCTTTTAGAGAATCTGGACTGCGGGGCAAGAGAAGAGAAACAAAGAAAAAGAAACGAAATAAATGTGGAGATGACAAAAACTGAAATGCCTCTTATGAGAAATGGTAGTTAGGTGTATAAGTAGTGTGCGCGAAGTCGCAGGGTAAACTTAATGATTGTTAACCTGTTCTTCATTATTTCCTTCTCGTCATTGCAACTTGTTCATTGATAATTGGGTTGATGCGTTCTGATAATTTTATTAGCAAAGCGGAAGAACTTCTTCTCTGAATTCTTGGCGAGTTCCACTCGATATTGCAAATATGAATATATGTATGATATATGTATATCTTGGTTGCTGCACCTATAATATTATAAAGTATTGTATATAGATAATATATGTATTTTTACATATCATTGGCCTTCTTGAGAAAATATAGCTTGTAAATCTATTGATAAAATATGTTTTGTCATTTTTTCCTATTTGTTTCTGAGGATCGAAAGGACTTGCGAACAGGTAACTGCAAGGTAAGGATAATTTTTGTGAAATTTGTAAATTTTATTTGAAGAAAGCTCCAGTATAGGAAGTAATAAGCATGTGTAAAGAGGAACTATTATTTTGCCTAATACGTAGTAGCACAGCTTCTTAATTTAGTATTAAGTTTTATTATTAGCCTGGAAGGTTGAGATACGAGGAACTTGTCGACGCGAAGAGTTTTAGTTTCTTCATTTCTTTTATTTCCAGTATCTGCAAGAATAACGAAAAGGTGATTAATTTTATTGCGACTACATTAAGTTTTTTTTTTTAAGTTGAATATCATTTTTCATTAATATACCTGTTTGTATGGGAAGCACTTTTGTTACTCGTGGGCTGCTGCGACGTAGCGGTACCTGGTACATGAATAATATTTATTAATAAAAGAAATATAATCGAACACAATCAGACTCCATTGAAATTACCTTTGACACGTTTCACGTCGACTGGGCGTTTCGATTTACTTCCGCATATGAGATCATTTATGTATCGCGGTGACTTTGATTCCTTCGTTTTCAAAGGCTTCGAAAGCTTTTCATTTTTCATGTTATACACTGCCGTCTGATAAACTATTTCGATTGGTTTTTTAGATCTGAAAGTAAAAATTATAAAGTAACAAAAATTAATTAATTATATTATTCCCTAGCTTACCTAGTGGACCCATTAAGTTTCTTATCGACGTTAATAGTTCCAGCTAATTCCCTAACTTTATTCGTAGAATTCTTCGATTTTTCTTTACCGACGGAACTTCCTTTGTCACGAGTGACTTTACCGGCCGATACTTCATCCACGACTCTCTTACGATCTCTGCTACCTTCACGCGAATTACCAGACTTGGCGCGAGACTCGGTCGAGTCTCTTGATCCCGTAGACTTGTTATCGTTTCGTTTGGAATTTTGTCTCTTGACAGTTTCACTTGGCATCCGACCAACACTGTCAATACTCGACGTGGACGAGGAGGTGAGTCTTCTCTCTTTACCTTTCAATTTAATCTCCTTCCTTCTACCACGCTTCTCAATGTCGTTTACTCTGCTCTCAGAAATTGTATCCAGCTGATGCTTCTTCACTCTACCAGATTCTCTCACGTTACTTTCGTCCTTGCTATCCTTTCTACTAGAATCAGATCCTGATCCTCTTTCGTTCACAGACCTCAGTGTCTCATTGGTCACTCTCTTTAATTCTGCCAAAGGCGAATCGCGCTCCCCATTGACAGTCTTATCCTTTCTATCTTCCTTGGACTCCTTTTTATTATCAACCTGATAATTCTCATAGAGCGGTACGTCACTCTCAGTAGCATCAAAGACATTAACGTACACAGGATCTAGATTATTGTCCTTTTTATTATATGAATTCTTCATTATTTTTTCTCTGAAATTATCACAGTGATCTTTGGCTTCGTGCTTCGCTCGTCTATCCATTATACCAAGAGTCCTTTGCGATCCTTTTTTATTATGCTCTATAACTCTCTCGTCTTTATTTATAAACTTGGACCTTATCTTTCTCTTGTTAAGATCGGGAGAACGATCGCTCTCCACTATAGCAGTCACTGGCTTGTGAGTAGTCACCACTTTAAGAAGTACAGGATTATTTTCTGTGTCCGAAGATAAAACACTGTTACTATCAATCTTGTTGACTCTTCCTAATACCAGATCTTTCTTATCACAGACTCTCTCGATTGGATCTATCGCTGGATCCTTGCGCCTCCCTTCCGGACTTGGGATCGCTATGGTTTCTGAGATCTCATTGAGCAGGAGTTCATCGACGTTATTCAGACCTGATTCTTCTGTGGGAATGAAAATCATAATCAATTAATAATCAATAAGGTAAATTAATTTAGTTACTTTAAAAGCGGGTCAGTTCTCACGGCTGCGTAAAGCTAGATAATATCTCCTTTTTTTTATTTTATTAAATACTCGAACCTTTGTGATAACAAGATAAATTTTGATAACGACGCACGGAGTTTAAAATGAAGATTGACCATGGAAAAAAAAATGTTAAAAATCAATTGCGCAATGACTGTATGTATAGCGAAGGGAGCAAAAATGAAAATGATCGCAATTATCCTTAAGCCTGCTGCTACCTGTGCAAATATTATCTTCTTTAGTACGAATAATCAGGGGTGGACTTGATTTCCATTTATCGACTCTCTTCGTCTCCTTAAATTCCGCAGGATCGAATTCGTTACGTGAATATTGATCTTCATGAAGATCCGATCCCAGCATGTACGAACGAACTTCCTCGTCGGCTTGTTCACTTCCGGAACTGTACTGCTGCTGATTATCTTGATTTTTTATTATTTTATTAATCGTTCTCTTGCAGCTGGCGCATCCAATACGATTGGGTATTCTCGATGTCGTTATTTTCGTACGATTCGAATAGTAAGGCGCGTTCGCATTGACTCCAGTATTCAATTTTATTTTCATAATGGCGGATGACGTTATCTCGTTCTTCGTAGAAAATACATTTGAAACGTTGCCTGACGTCTTACAATTATTATTCTCCAGATCAAAGTCAGCCTCCTCTCGACGCAGCGTCACTTCCGTGCAGGCAGGAAGCGAGGAGAAGAAATTATCAAAATTCGACGACTGAACTGGAGGATTCTGTACGTTAACGAGGGATAAGAATGGAGTCTTCGTATCATTTGAAATATTCTCTAGCGATTTCAGGCCATTATTATTTATGCTAATCATTGTATTATTTTTCTTCAAGGATGCTGCCGTGTCGCGAAAATCATCTTGGGTTAACCTGTCGTGCGAAATCTCGTCGAAGTTATCATTGATTTTATTCCTGATGACAGCGCTAATGTTATTGGCACTTTTCAGACTCATGACAAGATGAGCGGACTTGAGTCCAGGTTGATGATTCTGGATCAAAGGTCTGGACAGCCTAGACATCCCTGATGGCATCTGGAGTGAAATCTTTCTAGAGTTCTCTAAGTCCTCTAGTTTACTGCTCCTTGTTACGGATCCTAAGGATTCTGGTCGTGCTTCAAAACGCAGATGAATTCCAGTGCTTATAGGATTGCATTTCCCTGGAAATTGTATTTTTTCTCTGCTTTGTTGTTTATCACTTTCTCTCTCGCTCTCTCTCTTTCTCTCACTCTCTCACACTCTATACTCGCGTGCATATGATACTTGCGACTTTGAGACCTTCCCATGCGTGTGATAGATTCGTGTTACTTGGATACATTAGAAAATATTTATTAATTAAATTCGTCAGAGTAGCGTGAAAATGCTCTTTTGTAAACGAGACAACTACGTTTGCGTTACTGTAAGAAGGAGGAGCATAGAATAACCTAAGAATTTAATTTTTTAAATCTATAATACTATAAATCTATTTTTAACGAGAGAGTTCAACGCTCGACAGGCGGTTGGATTATGTCGCTTCGCAATTACGCTGAAGACTTGCTCTAACAGAAGCAGTGTGAAGTGATAGAGCCTTTATTTTGCTATAGCACAAGCTACTACCTATTACAATTGAAAAGTAAAAATTACTTGAAGGTCGAGTTATTATTGTGATTACTGTAGGATAATTTGAGTCGTGGTTGCAGACGACAAGAAGCAGATACGATGTCTTGATAATTTGGTAGAGAACTGCGCAATGAGCTTTTTTGATTTGCAGAGGATATTTTTTCGTTGCTTAAATTCGTTCCTTTTTTTTAAATGATTTTGTGAATTTTAGTAACGAAGCGTTACGTTGTTAATTGCCTTAATTGGCAATTTACGTTCTACCGGGTGGTACAGTGCTTACGGGATGAAAGAGATGAGAAGTGGAGAGCTCGATGCAAGCATATCTTAATTTTTTCTATCTCGTTATTGTAAAGGTTCGAGTTGAATTTTACTGATACTCTCAAAATAAACCAGTCAACTCCCGCGCAGTATTACTGTTAAAATAGTAAAAAAAAATCATATATAGACGCATTAATGATAAGAAGCAGCCGTAGGAAGTAGATTGATGAAATATTGTTATTTTATCATTGGTTAATTCAATTAAAGTCTACTCTACGTATTGTGCATGCACAGTAATAAATAAGGATATAGTAATGCGGTCGCCATTTTGCGAAAAAAGAATTAAATCGTCGATAGACGCGATAAGACGTAGAAATATATTACTCTGCATGCTATAGTATTTTTTGGAAATCAATTTTTCAAATAGTCTTTTATCACTGATAAATACCTTGCTCGATATGCTGCATTTTGGACAGAACGTTAGCACCAAGATTCACCGTAGTAGTGTGACCACGTATCTTTTGATCCATTGTTTTCCCATCGTTATCATAACTGATACCGGAAGTGACGTCAACATTAATACCATTTCTATATTCGGGCTCGAGGATGGATTTCAGTCTTACTCCCCATCCATTTCTCTGATCGAATATCAAATTTGAATCTGTTGGCTTCAATGGTTTCTCAAAGTCACCACGTTTCCGGATGTTACCGAGATCCGGTGACGTAATCTTGTCACCCTGGACAGTATTGCTGCCACCGAATATATATTTTTCATAGGAAGTATCACCGAAATGAATATGAGGCAGATTCTTATTGATTACAGGAATACCCAGAGTGCCACGACGACGTCTACGAAACTTATTAGACGGCGGCGGCTTCCCGTCCGTCTCTACGATATTCACTTTCCCGGAATCCGCAGCGAAATGAACTTCCGTTTTGCAGAAACCCACCTTCTTCGTCGGCCTACCCATAGACACGCCTAGGAAGTCGTCGTGCGTATGATTAATTTTATCTAAAGAATCGACCTGGTTTCTCACGTCTAATTCTTCCTGTAGATGATACTCCTTGTGCCTCTCACGGTCCGGGTCGTTCAAACTCTCATTAGGATGATGAACGCTGGATGACTGAATTCTACACTGAACCACTCCTACAGGAATTGTTCCTACGTTCGGTCCTGATGATCTCACCGTCACTACGTTCTGGTTGGAGAGTAAATGACTATCCTGATCAGACGGAGTACTGCTCAGGTGGACCACAGTAGTATTGGGTTTACCTGAGGTGGTAGATTTGATAGAAGGAACAGAATGAAGTGTCTTGGATATATTAGCAATGCTGGACAATGTCTGTGGCCTGTGATATTGATAGGTGTCAAAGTCTCTGTCACCCTTGTCACGTTTATCAAAAGAGATCTTAGAGGTCCTTCGACTTACTTCGTTATCGTTATCAATAGAGTTATCATTCTTATCTCTGATCGCGTTGGAATCTTTGAAGGAAAGCTTTGAAATTCTACGTGCAGAATTTTCGCTACCACTGTTTGAACTTTCGCTGTCTCTTTCGGTAGTATCTTTGAAGGAAAGCGTAGATAAAATTCTGCGTGTCGTTGCGTCACTGACATTACTAGCAGAACTGTCTGTTTCCTTATCGCTGGAACTTTCCATACCCAGTACGTAAGACCTGAGCTTGTTACGATTAATTCCAACAGTGGAATCAAATTTTTTAACAATATTTTCTCGCTGCACACTTTCGTTCTCTCCTTGGGTGAACGTGCTCCCTTTTCTAGAATAATCATCGGGTTCCTTGATGTCTATCTTGTGTGTACCATTCGTGGTGGCTTTGGATTTCAAACTCAGGTCCGACAGTCTCACACTGCCGGTTCCGTTCATCTTCCCGTTGGCTTCTTTCCTGTCTCTCCAACTTGAATCCGTACTCGAGTTCGTTATCTGCAGAGAACGTCTTGTTCTACAATCTCTGGTGAATTTAGTCTGCGGAACAACCGTATCCTTTTCGTTAATCAAATTCGTTATATCTTCGTTGGACGTGCTCTTTTTTCCGTTCAGCAAACACACGGACCTTCCATCCTCTCTTACTTCTGTTCTCTTCGAACGCCTGTTAGTCACCGGCGAAGAATTCAGCTTGGACGTTGTCAAGGATTTATTATTAAGGGTCTCGTTGTGAATCTGCCTACACAGTCTCGAAACCTGAGACAATCCGTTCAGACCAGGATCCTCTGTCGCCGTGATCGCTCTTCGAAAACCAGCCTTAACCTCAACCTTGCCATCCGCTTCGTTCTTGCGGTGAGTGTCACTCTGTAACACAGACGTTCCTTAAGAAGATGATTTATGGTGCAAGAAAAAATACACGGACAAATTCTATACACTTACAAAAGTGACAGGTACAGGACTGGTGGACGTGGAGTCAGTGACTCTGGAAGATGACCATTGAGAGGCTCTCACGACCTGGAACGACCTGCCACCAGCTGCTTGACTTTGGAATATCTCAACCTGCCTCCTAGCCTTCTGCACGACACTACCGTCTGCGGAATTACGTTCGCGCGAGTCGATCACCTGGTTGGAAGGAATAGCAGTGGTAATACAATCATTTAAATAAATGCTTATCAGAACTCAGAGACCTGGTAATTATCTCTAACCTACCTTGCCGTAAGAATGTGCAGCACCCTGGTTTCTAGTTTGCCATCGACCGGTCTCGATCCTGGCACGTTCTAGCATGCCAGTCAGACGATCGACGTGGGACCACTCGCGTACCTCTTCATTCTGGAAGGGATCACCCTCGTTGTCATTTATCCTACCTGGTGAGAATACCAGTTCCATCTTCCGTTCGTGTGGGCAGACCTTGCTCAATACCGGGGCTTGATCATCTCTTTGCTATTTGCGCTGCAACGCAAATATCACATCGTTAATTCGATTACTCACGTGCTAAAATTACTGCGACTCATTCGAGTTTACTTTATGCATGTAAAGATTTGTATTCCAGTGACACGGATCATGTAGTAATGATTGTAGAGAACTAACTATTACTTGGACAACATTATCATTTCGTTTATACTGCCTCCAGATTTATTTATATGTATGTCTGTGTACATATCCACGTTTGTCGATGGCCACCATTGCAAAAGGACTCTACTACCAAACATTCACCATTATCATGATCTTTCGCATAACGATCCGTTCGATCTCTACCTTTTGTCCACTGACAATTCGTCTAGACCTGAATTCAATCTGGAATCGAGTTCAGGGTATATCTCAAGTATAATTTTTAATACTAAACTTTCCTGCCTATCTTTACAATGTCTTACGACTTCTCAGTATTAGACAGTCTTACGTGTCAACCGTTCTAATAGATCAGTAGGTATAAATATCCATAACCTATTTGTGCTATCTTAATACCCATACGTATATAACTATATATACATCACTTTCGATTTATTTGGGTTGTAGGTAGGCCTACATCACGATTCATGTATTATGCAACGTAGAACGCCCGAGGCTTCTTACGTTCAATAGAAATAGTAGCCTAGTGTTGTGCTTTAAACGATTACGCAGTGATCGAGATAGACCGTGATATTCGGTAAGGCCATTTCGAGCTATGGTAGGGATCTTCATTAAATTTCAATTACGTAGTCAAACAGAGAGAGTGGATTATGATTCGGTATAAAGAAGAAATAATAAAAAAGCAAAGATCACTACGGGTCTTTCGATAAGACTGTAGTAATATAAATTGCATCTTGAGCCAAGATAGTAAATATCATGAATCCCCGTACAAGCTATCATCCTGGAGCTTGATATTATCCTGATTATTCCTCATTAATCTCCAGGGATAATTTTCATCCCCATACTCATCCCTCTGAGTCTCCCCAGCAGCGTAAAAGCACCGGGAATTAATTCCCTCGATAAAACAGACAGAATCTCATAGGATGAGCAACCAGATGGCTGCGTGGCCGCTTCTCCACGAGTGGGTGGACCGTGGACGTGGTTCGTCGAGTCCGTTGGCTGACTTCAAGGACGTATTCGCCCCCGTAAATGCGGCCTGCACGACCCACGATAGCATCTAGGAACAATGCCGTACCGAAATCCTGAAGCCTGGGGTGCAAGAGGGGCCCCCGTGGACACAGTGACAAATAAAATATAACTTCAGTATCCAATCCTGATCTTAGGTCCGTTCCCACGAGTAATCTAGTTGTAAAAAAAGGATAAAGAAATCGTATTAAAAGGAAGGACCGATTCCTCCAGGAATCGACTGTCATCGTACTCTCGGATCTCTTTGCACGGTAGGTCGTTAACGTTTTCATTTAGTTTGGACACTCGAGCGGCAATTAACTCGTTTTTAGCATCAAACTCGATGCGTAACGGTGTCTCACGGCACGTAACACTTTAATTGGCCTTTTAACGGATTCGCCAAACGGTATCCCCGATTATTATTCGCTACCGATTTGTTCTTGGCAGTCGGTCGATATCAGTAGATATAATTTTGTACCGGTTTCTCTACTTTATTCTGCTTTGACTTCTTTAGGGAGAAAGGAATCGTGCATGATACAGTCAGTCGTTTGATTATTCGACTGTTTCATAATTCGAGAGATACTAACTTGACTTCGTTAGTACCTTCAAGCTTCAGTGACGCACTCAACGGTTTCAATAGGGCTACGTGGTAATTTGACTCATTGAGCAAAATCGTAATCGAACGCGTCTTTCTTACTGTTACTTTGGATAAACCCGATCGAACTTGACTCATTGATCAGGTAGATTCCTAAACTACAAGATTATCCTGGTATATAACGGTTTTAAAGTTTTTTCTATCGTGACTCGTTAAAAGTCCGATTCGATCGAGCGATCCACACCGAACAAACCATGACGCACCAAATAATATTAATCCAAAAGTCAGCGGTACTTTCCTCACGGGATTACAGCGGAGATCGCAATCGGAGGAATTGTTTAATAAGAGCAATGTACGGGAATGTCCGTAATATATTTATTTTTCAACATAAACGTAGTCTGGATTATGTATTAATATTCGACTTTTTCTTTCAATACCATTTACGTAGGTGCAACCGTCATCCGGTGTCGTTTAGTCAAGCTTAAAGGATAAGAATTAAGAACGCGTGGGAGGAGATGGAAATGGCGTGGAAAGGTTAGAAAGAGGGTTAAGGTGAGAAGTGGGGCGCGATACGCGTTAGAATGAAAGAGTGCGAGGATGCGGCGTCGAAGACATAATCGGCGTAGCGTGGAGTCGCGGACACCCACGGGATATCTAATACGTCTGTCAGGCGAGAGTCATCCGGCGCGTAAGGAGGCCAACGTATCTCTTCTACTGGTACTCCTTTTACAACGCCTTCAGGCTCCTAGGGATACGTAGGCAAGATAGACGGAGGAGTACGGGGGCCAGGAACGTCATGATTACCTATAGGTACTACCTGGAGGCAGGAGCCCAAAGCACACGGTGCGAAAAGTGTGGGTCGCTGGTAATGCCGCAATGCCGCTAGTCAAGCCGGTTTCTTTGCTGTTTTCGAGGGCACTGCCTGCTGCCCGCCTTAAACTCGAAAGGTGGACGAGAATTACCCACACTTGTGCATCGCGACGACAGGAACGTAGATACGTTTACGGGGTTCCAGTCAGTCTCCCTCATTTGGATAATTCTGGTTAGTCATTGTTCTGCTTTAATCATTTGCGATGGAAAGACGTGCCAGGCACGTCGAGATGTTTTTGTTTTTGTAGCGTTCTGTCACGCGGATCTGTCAATTCGTTGACAGCGCAAGCGGTTGATATCTTAACCTAGAAATTGCATTGATTGTCTTGTTTCTATTGTCTGTTAAGGAGATGCTGTGAAATGGACTGTGGTAACTCAATTCTCGTTGAATCTTCATCAGGACGGTCGTGATTAGTTTCTTTTTAAACAGAAGTCACTCAGAATTTATAGTGGAGATAGAGGGCAAACATTGCAGTGTAGCATAAGTTAAGAAACCTTCTATCCTTAATGCGAACAGGAAAGAAGGTTCCGTTTCGTGGCGTGTCCTTGCCGGTAAAATGGACGCGCTTCGCCGCAATTTCATCGCCTGTCTAGTCTACATGAAAATTAACGGAAGCAGGAGTTTCTGAAAATGACCACTCTCGAGGACGATCTTTATCTACGTTTGACGTTTGTGCTTATGGTCAAAATGCGAGGCAATAACGCATTAAATGCTGACCCTGGGTACGTTTTAAGAAAGTAACGTCTTTTCGTCCTTTCTCCAGAAAAAAGTCATGGACACCTACTCGTTTCACTTAACTGACACGAGATATCTTGTGGAGAAAGTAATTATTATTCGTTTGTACTTGCATATCGTTGAGTGGACTGGAACGAATTTTTCTACATTTTTCATTTACTTTTTTTACACAAGATCAACTGACAAAGCTATCGATAGAGATAAAGACCTTCGGGTACCTGAATCATCTCATATTCAAATCCAAGTATCGATTGACCGATTAACCAATCGATTGATTGATTTTTGAGTAAAACGTCAGAAGAGTCTGTCTTTCTCTAGGATTACTTCTGTTGGGTATCCCGGACCATATATGGAGTCGAAATTCAATGCTGTTCTTTCTGTCAAGGCTTGCTTGAACTCTGCTGCCACTTAATACTGTTTTAATTGGCTCGTTAATATAAGCAGACATGCTTTAGCAATAATTCGCAACGTACGTCTTGAACGACTGATGTATGATTTTTCTTATCAGGGTGAATAATCAAAATATTAAAACCACCTCGATACACCTTCATACATACTAAAGCTATAAGCTCGTACCAGTTAATTTTAATGCATGTACAATCAAACAATTGTTCCTCAAAAAATCAAATTTTCGAACGAAGGAAATAGCGAAAATTTAAACGTACAGTATCCACATCGCATATCCATGCAGTCATAAAAAAGCAACTGCATTCCCAAGTAAATGTTATTGCTGTTACAAAGAGTTTTACTTACTTTGGAATTAATTTATGTACATCCATCCACATTAACTATACCAACTACCATAAGCACACTGCACGGTATATATCAACCAACTCCAAACATGACAAACTAATACTTTACGCACTCTTCCGTTAAGCTAACTATATTCCTCAGGTATACGGGTAAGAAGAAAATTCTTTAAAACAAGAATTCCCAAGAAGTCTTACCCAACGGAACCAGACGGGATACCAGTTTCCAAAAGAATCCTCTGACTCAAGAAAAAATCTTTCAAGTAATTCATCAAAGTAACTGTACTGCACCGATCCGGTACGAAGAAAAACTTGGAAGAGTTTTCCTAAATTTTTAATTGCATCTACAGGTAAATTCATTTATTAAATAACACCCGTAGACCATTCACTACAAACCGTTAATCGTACAATGATATTGTTCTTTCAGAATATACAAGTTGATTGATCACTGTACAAAAATAAAAAGAAAAACGCACCGTTTGCTGACTGAGCGTTAGCTCTCCTTGCGCGAATGTTACTCGCGAGAGCGCCAGTCCTTTACTAGAGAAGGCTTACGGATTGGGGAACCAACTCCAGCGTGCTACCCATGTACCAATCCGGTTCTGCCCGTTCAGGGACTCCAGTGGACAGTTCGCGGGTCAACGTTAAGGTATAGTCCAGTCAGATATGGCCGACGGCTTTGAACAACCCAGTAGATTATAACTATATACATGTTATACGACTATATGCTAAAGGATGAGACACTCCGTTAACTACTGGCAAATCGCCAAATCCACTGACCTCTCAGAGAAAAGTAGAATCCTTTAATATCTTTCTGAGGTTCTATACCTGTCGTGAGTGCGAGAGAGACACACCTATTGGCACTCACGCGCGTAAGAGAAGGACAGACAGAGCGACGATCCGAATAAAAGGATATTATATATTCTTTGTTAAATTAATTATCTTACGAGCACTGTGCTCTAATGACTTTTGAATGGTTCGAGATTTCGAAATAGTTTAGTAACGAGTTTCATTTAGGATTTTGCAAGGACTTTTGGAAAGTTCTTTTTTTTTTAATGACTTTTTCTCAAATGCATACTACGATATTCATCGCGTGTCTTCGGTGTAGTCGATAACAGCGCTGCGCGTGTTTATGATAAAAGATAACTTTCTCCTGTAGTCAATGCAGCGGATATAACGCGTGAAATATAATGCAGATTCGACGAGTAAAAGCTGACGCGTAATTGAATCGTATACTGATTATGTACTGCAGCTAAATTGCGAAGCTATACAGATTCTGCTTTAGATCTTTGCTTTCCTGGTAGCAATTTCACTCCTAACCCTTTCGCAACTCAAAGTTCACTTAACGCGCTATGTTCTATTAAGTGAACTGACTCACTTGATCGTTATTCTGCTATATATCCCGTTTACAGGATCTTAAAAGATATATATATAGGTGCTCGGCGCGATTATGAAAGGTGGACAGACTACAAGGTGAAACCGCAATTGCATTGGACGCTGCTTCATTTTATTTATTAAATCAAGAGCTTCGGACTTTTCTGAAACAATTATACTGTTTTCAATGGATCCGCGTCTTCTTTGGATACGCTGATCTTAATTGTGTCTCCTAGACTCTTTTGTAAGATCTTGCCAAAAACTGGAAGGAAGCCACGTTCAGAATCCGAGTGATTGGTCAGGATGACATTCGTGCCATTGTGAACGGCGTCCAGGACGTCGTGGTGTAACATCTCTCCGGTTAAGAACAGGTCGGCGGATATTCCTTTTAAAACCGAAGTGCCTGATCCTGCGCATATTGCTACAGTTTGCACGGTGCTTTCTGTGGAAGAAAAAGAAATTTAATGATGGATAGTACAGTTTATTGGGTTCAGTAAAAATTTAATAATTCTCTACCTCCGCTCTTTGCCAATCTCACGTAGGGCAATTTTGTACGTTCCTTTACTAATTGCACTGCATCCATTATGCTAATAGGTTGCTTCAATGTGCAAAGTCTTCCTATGCCGTTTTCAGGGTTGTTCGTATCTGGTTCTATCGGTACGTTTTTTGCTAGATCTGTGATAAATGAAATATTGTTTAATGGACATAGATTTTTTATTTAATTTTTTTTTCATACCAAATGATTCTGCTAGCCAATCGTTGACGCCACCTTTGATTGAATCGAAGCTGGTATGTGGTGAATATAGGGCGATTTTGTTTTCCAGGCATTTTGCGGCAATTCGCTCCTATTAGACAAATGAGTTAGAGTTAAATGAAGTGTTTTTAAGGTAAATTTATTTTTTTTCTTTGCCAGTTTATTACCTTCCACGTTCTGTTGGTGATCGATTTTAATGGCGCAAATATTGGAGGATGATATGATATTATTAGGTCGGCTTTCATATTGACTGCTTCAATCATTACTACTTCCGTAAGATCATTCGTTAATAAAACGTGGGAAATATTCTTTGGCTCTGTAGGCTCAATAAGTAATCCAACATTGTCCCAACTGGCTGCTAGACTTTCATCAGCAAAAGTATGCAGAGCGTCCACCACTTTCTGCAAAGGAAGTCCAGCCTGACTGCTCATAGTTTTCAGGAATATTTTCTGTCTTATCAGCGTAGAATTCTTAATCTGCGAAACTACTGTTGATAGCCGGCCAAACATCTAACAGAATCCCTGAAAATAAATATAATTGTTATATGCAAGGTTGGTGTAAAAATATTTGGGTAAGGGTAAAAATAATGGCGTTGGCTCCAATGGTATTGTATAAAATAAAACACTGTATTTATTTAATATTATATTATATATACAATACATCTATTCGCCATAGAACCAGATTTTCACTTGTCCGTCGTCACTGGCGGACGCAAGTTGACCAGGAACTGCAGGATTCCATTGTACAGAATTGACATCCTGAGTATGAGCGTCATCTGCCGCACAGACCATATTGAATGATGGCTGATTTGGATCAGAGTCGTCTTCTTCACGGAATATTCTAATGATGTCATCTCCACAGGCTGTTGCGATCAGTCCAGTTATTTTACACCAGTCAATGTCGTATATCGTTCTTGTGTGATATCCAGACAGTGTGGAGACACATTTCCATACGGATTCGTTGTTAGGTGTAGGAATTCCAGCATTGTTGCCAGGCTTATATTCTTGCCAGATTTTCACAGTTTGGTCATCGCTGCAGGTAGCTAATCGATCTCCTGTACTATTGAAAGACAGACTCCAGACCGTGGAGGTATGCGAAGACAGAGTTGCTATGCAGGACCAGTCACTGTCCGCTATATCTTCCTTAAATATTTTGACAGTGTCATCATAGCTAGCTGATGCTAGGATATCTTCTTGAGGATGCCACCGAACCTGAGGAATTAGTTGTATTGTATCTTCAAAGTCTATTTTAGTGTTGAATTGTATTATTTGTAGGATGTTTTGCTTCATTACCTACCTTTTTTACATCTTGAGTATGAGCATTTATGACAGCCGCACACTCATATTCTTCGTCTGTTACTTCCCATACCCAAACAGATTTGTCACGACTGCATGTGGCAAGTAATTGTCCACTCTTTGACCAGCTGACACTTTTAACTTCATTTTCATGACCTTCTAAAGTCGCGTTACATTCAAATTCGCCAGAACTTTTATCCCAGATCGCTGTAGTTGCATCAAAACTAGCAGATGCGATGTGGCTCCCACAAGGAGACCATGCAATTTCTCTGATAGTTCTTGTGTGACCTTCCGTAAGAATTGTTTTCATTGCCCATTTAGGACCTTCCGGTGCCCAGATTCGAATTGTCTTATCTTCACCACACGATGCAAGACTAGTGCCCTTAGGATGCCAACAAACATTCCACACTCTCCCTTTGTGACCAGTTAGAATTTGCTTTAGTTCCAGCGTACCCATTGTTATCTGAAACAGTGAAATAACTTTCTGAATTTAATATCTTGCTTTTTTTTCCAAAAAATCACTGAACTACCAGTAATAGATAGTCTTACTCCAAAAATGGGATTAGAGTCGGGAAATGTTTGTGCATCCTTACATTAAATATACATCTACACGCAATAGTATAGAAATAAAAATCTTAGCAAAGAAATATAATCTTATAACTCAAATAAAATTATGTAGCAGCACACGTAATCATAGATGAATCACATGATTACAAATAATCCAACTATAACCAGACATTGTTAATATTATTTAAAATCAATATACCCAACGTAGAGAGACAATCATGAACAAAAGCTGCAAACTATAAACAATTATCGAATAGATATAAGAAATGTATTAAAGCAGTAGCACAACTGAGGTTACGTCTCTATTAAAATCCGTCGTAAAAAAAAACTTACGATTAACATTATACGTTAAACAGGCACAGACGTCTATAATAAATCCCACATAAGAAATCGTACAATATACAGTAAAGAAATCCTTTAATATCCCCAAAGAACGATTAAAAATACGTACTCAACCGCCTGCCTAACCAACCAGAATGTCTCAATCGATGTTAAAATTCCCTACTGTATTAACTCATTACCAGCTCATAAGAGTCACAAGAGGGCGACTACACTATGATGACAAAAATCAGAATAACTAATAAATAATCCAACATCCAAATAGGAATACAATTAGCATAATATACGCTATTAAATACATTCAAGGTCTCTTCCATTCAGTTTCTGCAACTTGGCCCTTTCATACACCAAGCATATTATCGCTGCATAATCAGCAAGACTTCACTGTTACTCAACTCCACGTTTTGCTTCTTTTCTTCTTCCCCCCACAACCGAATCCCATGCACAATCTTTTAACTTTACCGCTAAGAGTCTAGTCTGCTCCGGAAGCACAGAATTCTTGAAGTACTAAGTGATGAATTTCTATCGACTTCTAACTTAAATGTTTCTAGTCTCTTTCAGAATGGTGGTCGCAAGTCTGCCGGGTATATCCGTGTGTCTATCTACACAGAGATAGCCAAGGCGGCTTAGTTCCAGCCACTTGTTAGTTAATGGTGTAGTATAGAGGGTTATCCTCCTGCCTCCACGAATGTTAGGATATTCGTCCGCCGTTCGTAGTGCAAGAGTTACGAGTCAGCGTCAGGTATCGGAAGCTGACAGAAGTCGAGGCCGTCACGTAGTGTGCTCAGTGCATTAGTGAATCTTAAAAATAAGGTGAAAAAAAGATTTTTATATCGGCATTCAAGCATGGCTTGCAGTTCTATCATCAGCTGTCTACCATAGAGTGGGCGGTGCCGGGTTAAACGGAAAAAATTAGTAAATTAGAGTTGCGAGCTATTTTAAAGTAATCCAGGAGGAAACGTGATCGCGATTTTTTCTAATATTAATTTATTCCCAGGAGAAATACATACTTTTATTGGAATTAATGGTGATCCATCCTGTGTCTATTATACCTGTTGCTGATACGTCAATTCTCGATACGTACTGCCGAGCAGACTGTATCTTTCTGATACCGTTTATAAACGACGAGGCTATGCCGGTAGGCCTGTAGCCATTTTTGAAATTCTCACAACGTCTTTCCACGTAAAAGTGTCTCTTCCGTTCGAATTGTAGCGTCTCTTTGCTTTTCATAAGATTTTCGTTTTTTTTTTAGTCGTGCGACTTGCTTCTCTCTATGTAAATTTCCAAACGTGAAAACGACTACGTGTTACCAGCATACGATAATTCAAAGTACGCGGGATTTTTGGCAATTCTCATATCATTTATTCGAATCGCTTTTTAATCAATCGACTTCCTCGTTATCGTACAAATTAATTTGTCATATATAAATGGTAATGAGACAGGCATATTGAGTTGATATTTAAAATGTTATAATCCATTTTTCGTTATCGTTCAGCAAACCCAGTGAATTCACAATACATGGAATTATTTGAAATTCTATAAATTCTTTATCTCTCATAATTTTATTAACCTTCTACAACTCTCTACTATTTAATCTTTTTTAGTTTTATCGTTTCACCAATACTATTACTACCCAATGTAACCATCAAGGTTACGTTACAATTTATTGCTCGACTTTGATATCTCCTTCTACCGGTTAATGTCTATCTGAATTCCACGTGTGTTTTGTACCGTTATACTCATGGTAAGACAATTGCTTACCCGGTGTCACAACCAGGACAGTTTTTTAATCCAGTTTCATAGTCAGCTTCATTAATTTTTTAAATCGTGATCCCAAGATAATATCTGCATCATTAACAAAGATAATACATACTATTGTCACGTACAAATACTTCCAGCGATTCGTTTCCTGGAAGAAAATCCAGATACTTCTACCTGTCTTAGCCCTGAAGTATAATAGTTTCTCACTTTCATCTCTTATCTGACTAAACTTGCGCAACAGATAAAGTAAATGTAATCAGTCTTAAGTTTGTATTG
Organism: Trachelus troglodyta; assembly: GCA_030142635.1. Taxonomy (NCBI): domain Eukaryota; kingdom Metazoa; phylum Arthropoda; class Insecta; order Hymenoptera; family Cephidae; genus Trachelus; species Trachelus troglodyta. Next base: position 484,601 of record JARQTJ010000808.1, read on the forward strand.
GACGCTGAATTTAACGTCACGCGCTAGTTTTGTAATAGAAAATCAATTATTTCCTGGCGAAAAGTGCGTTAGTATTTTTTTATATACATATTGCACAATGCAAATTATTAGCCAACAATTTTTGGCTTCCCGGAAATATGTAACATTTGTTATCGTTTTATTTTTATTTAATCGTAATACCGTTAAACCCCAATTCTTTTTCCCTTTGTCGCACCGTACAGTATATGGTGTTACGGTAAATCCAAATGAAGAATATACTGAGACAATTTGAGGTACAATGATTACGTTGAATTCTGAAATGACGGAGGTAAATTTTTTGGATTTTGAATAACGACCATTGACAATTTTCGTTACTCTTTACACGGGTTACGGGGTAGCATTGTTGCGGGTAATATTAGCTTGACGAATCATTATTCGAGTGTCTATTAATCACGTATATCTTATATCAGACCACAAATAGGATTATATCGATACTTAGAGATAACGTATCTCCTTAATTGAGTATTTGAAAGTTTTTGAAAAATTCAACACCTATTATCAACATAGTTCATTTTTGTTTGACCAGAGTCAAACTCAATACTCAAATTAGTAATAAATATTAGACTGTCGTGTAATGATTACAGCATTGAACTTGTATAATTTATATTAAATATCACCTGGCAAAAAATAATTAGTCTGGTCAGAGCTGCGTGCGTATTTTGATAAATGATATAAAGTCTGCGATAAAAGCATCCAGTGAATCCCTGGAAAAATGTGCGCTGTAAAATTCCTGTTATTTATGATTTTTGTTGAAATTTTACTAGCGCGATCAATGAAAGGCCCAGAGTCGACTTAAATGTATTAAATTATCGATAAGAAATTTTTTGTATATATTTTAAGGTAACGCTGAGCGATCGAGGATTAAAATATGTTATCGACTGAAAAGAAAATTTCGGTAGTCACATCTGGGGAGGATGTGGACTGGCTGGAAAACATGCCTTCCGGTGGACCTCTTGATAAATATCGTAAATCCGCTACGTTTTCCTGGAAGAGATTGAGAGTGATTTTAGAGGATCCTGAGAGGCTTCTCTTTAAGGTAAGTAATATTAGGTGAATTCTTTTTAAAGTTTAAAGAAGACGTAACTTTGATTATTATGGATTACAGATGAAAGTATGGAAAGCGATGGAGGCAGATCCGGAATTTCATCCTCAGGATAATGTTACTCCTTCGGCCGATGAGCAGAAGCGGCGAGTAGCACGACAGCTTGCACGTCTCAATCATGTTAATTTGTTACCAGCAAATATTCATCAAGTTACCTACAAGATCAAGGTAGTTAGGTACTATTGATTTTAATTCATAATAAATTTATATACGTACAATAGGAACGTCTTCTGATTGTTTGGATCAGATTCGAGTGCAATCCAATTACTAAGGATTATTATATGATCATGAAATTATTTGCATAGCAACTGATAATACGTCCAGCAAAGATATTTAAAGGATTTATGAAATTATAATATGATTTCTTTCCATAGACAAGGTTCTTGATGACACTCAACGAAGCTACAGCCATTGTCAATACATCACTCTCTGTCAAAATTGCTCTCGGTGTCTATCTTTTTGGAAATACTCTTCTTAGTCTTGGAACCGAGCGTCATTACCCAACGTTCCATGCAGTGTGGAATAAGCAGGTATATTTTGATTCGGTATTGCTGAAGATAAAAGATTATTTGTTACTTGGAAGATAAAGATTAATTAACTCTACAGATTTTGGGAGCATTTGCCCTCACCGAAGTGGGTCATGGTAGCAACACGAAAATGATGAGGACGACAGCTACGTATGATCCAAGCACACAGGAATTTGTGCTCCATACTCCGGATTTTAAAGCTGCCAAGTGTTGGATAGGGAATTTAGGTAATTGGGTGAGGGGTGACTGTTGATTGATAATATTGATTCGGTTCAATAAATATTTCATGATCAATATCGATCAATCTTATAGGTAAAACTTGCACAGTGGCTATAGTCTTCGCACAATTAGTGACACTTGGTGAATGTCATGGGTTACACGCGTTTATTGTGCCTGTCAGAAATCCTCAGACGTATTTTCCATACCCTGGTGTTGTACTGGGAGACATTGGCGAAAAAATGGGACTCAATGGAATTGATAACGGGTAAGATACCCCACAGAAAGATTCTCGAGGATTCTTTATTGAGACAGAAGCTTGAGGAATTATCGGTGGATTTTTTTCTTTCAGATTTCTTATGTTCAATCACTATAGAATACCTAAGGCTAATTTATTGAACAGAACCGGAGATGTCACCCCTGAAGGAGAGTATGAGAGTTCATTTTCCGATCCGCAAAGGATACTTGGTAAATATAATAATGTCCTGTAATAATGTTTGATTTACTTGAATGTAATAATTCTTCCTTCAGGTGCGGCTCTGGAAAATTTATCTGCAGGACGTATGGGTATTTGTCAAGAAGCTACCAATACGCTTGGTGCAGCTGTTGTTATAGCAGTTAGATATGCTGCAGTTCGCACACAATTTGCACCTTCATTATCAAATTCTAGCGAAGAAACAGCCATCATCGAGTACGAGCTTCACGTAAGTTTATTTTCATTCGTCGTTGGAATATTTATATCTCTGTACCTGACTTGTATGTTATATAATAATATTTCAGCAATGGCGTTTATTCCCTTATTTGGCGGCCGCCTGTGTCTTCCGAATTTTTATGTCAGAATTTACCGAAGTATACCTGGAGAATATACAGAAATCCATGGAGGGAGAGAACATACCAAATCTTGTTAGTATTTTTGATACGAATATTTTAATTGGTTACAATATTCATTTTTTTTTTCTCTTTTAGAGTCAAATAGTTTCCGAGATTCATTCCATTGTTTCTGCTATAAAACCACTGATCACGTGGACTTGCCGTGATGCGATACGTGAATGCAGAGAGGCGTGCGGAGGTCACGGTTATCACAAAGGTGGAAGATTTTTAAAAATAACTTCACGTCCTTCGTGTAATAATTATAAGCGTTGTTATTTATATGGGTTATTATTTTATCTAGCTGCTAATCTTGGGGATTTGGGTGTTAATCACGAACCCACAGTAACGTACGAAGGTGATAATAACGTGTTGGTCCAACAAACCAGTAACTGGATATTACGACAATGGTCAGACTCACAAGGAGGATCTATGATAGCGAGTCCTTTGGCATCAGTCAGTTTTCTTACGAATGGACCAGTCATTTTGAAAAATAGATTTCAGGCACAGTCGATACAGGAAATTATGACACTTGATTGTAAGTAAAATGAAATTACCAGATTCTAATAAAATACTATTTGTTTCGCATCTTGTTTTATATTCTAACAATGATCTTCTTTGACTAGTCGTTAGAGCCACTTACGAGTGGCTGATTACATTCTTGGCTATGGAAACATATAAGAAGTTTGAAGAAGGTGTTTCGCAGGGATTGGATAATTTTACAGCACGAAGCAAAACACAGGTTTACAGAGCTGCGAACTTGTCACGAGCTTATGGAGAAGTAAGTACAATTTCAAAAATTGTATTTAAAGCAATGCATCGATATACAACAACTCATATATATTGCAGATGATTGTTTTGAAGTACGCGATAATACGTTTAAACAATCTGCTACCGAATCAACCACAGAGTCAATCATTGAGGGTTGTTTCAGAAAAATTACTTCTATTGTACTCTCTGTCCTGTTTGGAAAAACATTTGGCTACTTTTTATCAAGGTGAGAATTATAATCAATGCGAATTATAATCAATTGATTAATGTTACAACAATCCACAATGTGTCAGTCAGCATTTTTTTGCATCGCTTGGCTATTTGGTAAACCAAGAAACTGTATTGCTCCTCGAGAGGGTGTAAAGGGGACGCTTTAAACAAACGATTGCGCAAGACAATTGAACGTAGCGCTTCTTGCTACATGTCACATCAGTTGCATATTACAACACATCAATAAACCTTTCCCGTGTGAATGAGTCATTAAGTTTTTACATTTTGTCTGCAGGTGGTTACTGTTCTGGTTCGCAAATGGTGAATTTAATACGCGAGAGTATTTTGGAACTGTGCGCACAATTGAAACCGGAAGCCGTCGCCATTTCTGACAGTTTGGCACCACCGGATTTCGTTTTGAATTCCGTATTGGGCATGTCGGATGGGAAGGTAAATTTAACGAATCGTGCAATAAGGAAAAAAAATTTGTCAATGTACATTTTTCTTATAGGTTTATGAAAGACTCGAAGAAGCATTCAGAAGTAATCCTGGTGGCATGGAACGAGCTAGTTGGTGGAAGGAATTACTTCCGGCATCGCAAAATCCTTTGAAAGCACCCCAATCTAAACTTTGACATTAACGACTTGATTTTAGAATTTTATTAATAGATTTTTATTATATATCATGAATATCGAAACGTGTCACACCTCGTGACTTGTTCTTTATCATTTAGTTATGCATACATTGAAATACCTCGAACTTCGAAAATTCTCTCGTCGTACGCACAATCTAGGTATTTTAAACGTACAGGAAGTAATTGCGAACTTAAAAAATGTCTTCACCACTCTCCACATATCATTATTCAACGGTATCAACATTTCTCAAAGTAACAGACACTCGTACATGGGAACAAATGTTTTCTTGAAAAATATGGTGCTTATCTCCCATAGTTAGAAAGAGGAACAAAAAAAAACAAAGTAACGATCAAACGTCCATGATCCGTCGTGCTGTAGGAATAATATAGACATATATTTTTAAACTTATATTATAAAGTATCTCTATAAGCGATTCCTTGTTTTACTTTGTAGACAAGTAAATGATGTTATATTGTTTAAAATATTTAGCTAAAAATCTTTATAACTTCTAATAATCTTGGATACAAGGAATTACCAATTTTATTATATAATTGAAATTTTTTTAATGCTCGAGTATCATCATGAATATAGTTAAGCTATTGAAAAAAACCAAAGCACCGTTTCTCTAATTCCAGTGTTCGACTTGTATTTTTAAGTGTCGCGAATGCAGTATTTTGTAGATGTAGATTAATCTATAAAAAACAAATAAATAAATTACCAGTTTATTATCCAGCGCTGTTCCTTCATCGATATAAGAAATATATCTCCTCCTTAATAAAGTAATACTGATTTATCTAGCAGAATGCGAGATGGCAGGATGTAACCTGCCAGCTAGCCGAGGACGTCGAAGAGGAGCGGCCAAGACTCTGGCAATTTCTCCTACTTGATCTAAATCAAAAAAAAGCTTTAAAAAAATCTTTCTACTTTGATAAAGATCATTTCTCAAAAATTCTCACGAGCATTATGATCATCGGCGAGTCTTATAATAGGAAAAAGCAATGAGAATTCCCGTAATCTTGACAATTGTTCGGATTCCTCTATACCTGTGGTTTCCATCTGTAAACGAGATAAGGAATTTTGAACAATAGGATAAAAAGTTTTATTTTTTTTACTCTCACATCGCTTGCGTTGTCAATTACGTCGTTATCAAAATCTGAATTGACACCAAGTTGTTCTGGGGCTTCAGTTATCAATTCGCTGAATCGAGTTGCAACCTGTTGCCATTTGTTCAAATCCGCAGGCTATAAATAGGTTACAGATTTTATCTGTCTCGTCCTTAAAAAATGTTCGTTTTCAAAACTTACTGTTAACGCAAAAAACACAGGCAGCAGAGCGATAGGCAGCGGCGAACCTTGCAATTCGGAACATTCCGACGGCGGAGCAGCCAAGGTGAGATATCGTAGAAGACACAAAAGGTCAGCCAAGAGTTCACCGTGACGACCTCCGACATCTTGACGAATTAGTCCCAACGCATCCTTAGCAACAGTGTGTGCAGTCACGCCAGGATTATCAGCTTAATGAAATATTAGAAAATGTGAATATCCTATCGCTAAACCAGTACAATTATGAAACTAAGCACGATTGCGTAACGTGACCAGAGTACGTGAACTGCGCTGTCAGACTCTGTGCATTCAAACAAAAAAATACTTTATATAATGCTAGAAATAAAATTTAACATATATTCCAAATTACCCAGAATCAACTGTTGAACGTGCTGAGGCATAACGGGTCTTTTTAGTTGACTCAGAAACAGTTGCAAAGCCGCGGCGCATTCGAGGGCGCCACTTGCGTTTTCAAAATCTGGCTTCTCTCCTCGCGTCAATGCACTCAAAATTTGTTTTCGTAATTCCCGTCGACCTGCTCTACGAAACAGTCCTTCCTCTCTTGCATCTTTATAGAACGAAATTAATTATTTCGAATTTTTCATTATATCATTCTGATATAAATATCTTTCAGTGACTCACGTCGTTTCAAAAAATTTATACTCTCTTTAACGGCCTCTAATGACTTTTTTGATATTATATCATCGCCAGCTTCCTGTCTGATAAGAATAACAAGAATAAATATCTTAAACAAGGAAGTATAATTTTCTATAAAATTCTATGTAAGCACAGTTACAAAAAAATAAGTAAAAAACAACAGTTTGCACGATGAAACTAAAATTATTTTATTTTCTTTATTAATTCATAACGATAGACTCTATTACATAACAATAATAATTTTATTTATCTTAGCCACAAAAAGAAACGTTCCCAAAGTGTCTTCAATGATTTAAAATGGAGGCGGTGGCGGTGGTCCATGAGGTGGCCCATGATGTCTTGGTCCACCAGGTCCCTCAGGACCTCCTGGATGGAAGAATTCAGGACCATCCGGACAAGGGCAATTGAGATCATCACGATTAGCACCAAAGGCAAATCTGGTATGAGCATGATGATTAATGCAGTAAAAGAATGCAGCAGCCGTGCTGCATTTATCAGTAGACATTGATGCCAAATCGTCATTGCACATTTTGTAGGCGTTTTTGGTTCTGTTAACACTGGGTGGATGCATTTTGTCAGCGATTTCATCAATCATGCCGTTGGCAGCTTGCAGGTTGAATTTCCCATCCACCAGGATACCTTGCTTCTCCATACCACAGGCGACGACACAGAATTGTAATGCATCTTTGCCCAATTGCTTCCTGCACTCTTCCTCGTAGTCACGAAGTGATTTGCCATCGGTGAAGCTCCAAATGGCGACCAGGACCAGAATAACCTCCAGGAACTTCATTCTCTAACACCTTCTGTGCTGACGGATGCGGACCCAAACCATTATATAGTCCTGGTCCCATTATGACGAGAGCTGCCATTTTTTGCCCCACTGATCTTCAATTGCGTGTCTATGTATGAATTTCGGAAATAAAATGCGCAAAAAATCCCAAGGCTAAAACGCGGACATAATAGATACTTAATTATCTCTGTAACGTGGTACGAGTTAACCAAATATTTTTTGAATATAGATAAATGTGCACAGTTCGAAGAATCCTAATTGATATAGGATTTTTGAAAATAATTATTACTCTGTATAATTATGCTTAGTCCCTAATGGCATATATGTGCATGTATGTATATACATTTATTTTTCAAATATCATAATGGCACTGCGCACTTTTTTCTTTCAAAAAAACTCTTTTGCATGGGTCATGCATAGTGTTAAGTAGCTTTTGTTGAGTAATATGTCGCTTTGTATCCCACGAGCGGAAGTCAACGAATGACGTTTTAACTACTGTCAGTGATATTCGTTCTGAAAACCCACATGAGTACACCTGACAACAATACTGAATGTGATGAAAGATCATAACGATTAGTAATTTCGTGTAATTTTCAAAGAGATTCAATGTCACTTTAGTTGCTCAATTTTGCTAATCATTTCGAGTCCTACGATGGCAATTAATAATTGTATAGAAGGGCTGGGGTTAAATCGAGCAGCTTCCAGAACACGCTCAGTAACGAGATTACTAGATATGTCGAACGACGTATGCAAAAAATAAATCTCATCTATAAAACAGCTAAATTTGTTTGAAGGATAATAAATTGGGTTAAGGCCATTTACCCAGTATCATAAAAATAGTATACCTATTACGATGAGTACCAGTTATGACGTTCGTTATAAATACATTTCTTACGTAAGGCATTGACTTTGAGAGAAGTGGAATAACAGAGATATGATTTTAAAAAATTCTGATTACATATTGTTTAACCAACATAGTAAAAAAAATGTCCAACAATGATCGAAATTAATTTTTAATTAAAACAATGATATTACGTCAACTTTAATTAGGTAGAAGCTGAGATATTTTGAAAAAAAATAACTATCTTAACATATGAAGTATATCTATATAGTGCAGCTTTTATTATTTTCATTTAGTATATCTCGCGAAATATGGTAAATAATTTTGAAAGTACTCTCATTCTCGTGGCGCGTTAACAGTGACTCGTTCGAAATTGTAAAATATTTATTTTTTTGTCATATATCGCGAATCGTGTCGACATTACACCTGACGTGTCCCACAACAATGAAAGATGTTATTTAAATAAAAAAACCTCGAGTAAAGCATTGCGTCAGCCCTGGGAACTGGTCCGAAGTTATAAAGACTCGTGAATTGAGAAGCATCGTGAATCGACAAGTGTAAATGATGCGGCGTGTTAATCTCGTGACTTTTCTTTGCCTCTGCGCGGCGATTTTCTGCCGCGTCGCCTCCTTCGAGGCATCCTGGGACAAGAAGCTAAATGACGATCGTGAAATTTCACCATACTCGGAATACCAGAAGACCTTATGGTAAGAAACGATATTCATCGGACATTTCTAACCTATAAATCGGCACGTTTAAGCGAAAGATAAAACATAACCTGTAAATGGAAGATGGCTACCATAATAGAACTGGTAGATAAAATGCCGTTGAGATTCAAAAATTTAAAAGCAATTATTCGAATTGCTGACTAATAATAATGATACGTCCGATGAGTATTGCGCAATAGATTTAACAAAGCGTAAAGATTGCTGAAGCCTAACGATAATTAATTTAGAATAACGATAATTATTTATTGCAGGTATAGAAAGCCAAGGTACTCAGGGTCATCTGTAAGAAATTATGGTAATTTTGGAATTGCCGGCTCGTCTCCTTCAAGGATCCAGGATTACAGTCAACTTCGCTCTATAGATCCTTACAGTTCGAATTTGGGTTACAACAGTTACAATAGACCCGCCAGGAGCAGGGACGCCTCGTATTATTCCCAAGGGTCGTCCGCTCTCGAGGATGATCCTTATGGGAATTTGGATTCGTTCACTGACAGGTCACTTCGTGAAATGAGTCATTATGCTTCTATGGGTCCTTCCTGGTCTGGATCGAACGATCGTAAACTCCACGATGAAAATTTTTATGATAGGTCTGACTCCAGAGTCCGATTATACGACATGGATTCGATCGAGGACCCTTATCAGTCAAAGGGTTACAAAATTCAGGAAGAGTACAAGACACAGCCTCAAACTAGAGGAAGGAAGATTTACGTGGTGCCGAGAGGTGATTCCAAAAAATCTGATCTCTACCTCAGGGATGCTGGTGCTTACGACAGTATCCCCAGGATGAAGAATTTCAAGGCTGATAAGGAACTTGAAGACGTCGTCAAGAAAGCCATTATTTTAGCTAAGCTGCAAAGTGAACAGGAAATAGATAATAGTCATAATATCAAGGACGTGACAATAGACCAGGTACCTTCTACAGAGCCTTTCAGAAATTCAGACATAGTCTACACACCGGAAGTCAAGCACAATCCTTACAATTTACCGATCGGTCCACGCCACATGAACTTGCCGTCTGTACATATTGGGAATAGGGATTTAAATTTTGAGGTATTATCGGAAATTGATAAACGTAATGATGATGATCTTAACCTGGCTGAAATGACCAGGATAAGCAAGGCGAATCAGGAACGTGACTTCACACTGGCTGATGATGTGACTTTTGGTGATATCCAGAAGAGGGAGTATCCTGAGGAAGTTGTTGTTCCTGATGATAATATGGATGAAGAGGATGACGTGACCGAGGATATGCCAAATGTTGCCTTTGGGGAAGACGTTGATCCGGTTAGAGAGGAAATTACTTTGATCGACTCAAATGAGGATTTTAATGGGAAATTGGGAGAGGAGGCGAACGACGATGTTCTGGAAGGTGACGTGGTCCTGGGGGAAACTATGGAAGAGGATGAACAGGAAGGAAATGATATCAGGGGATTGCCAGCAACAGCTGACGAGTCATCGTTGAAAAATGACGATAGGAAATCAATTGAAAATTCATCGATTGCCGAAGTTCCTTTTCAGTAAACTGGAGAATAAAGAAATAATTAATTAATTATAAGAACGTATTGGTGTAAATGTATAATATTATTTTGTTATTGATTTTGAATAATAAAGTGAGGAAAATTATATCCTGAAATTACATAATTACTGTTTATTACCCTACAACGTCATTTCGATATGGTCAATTTGAAATTTTTTGTAATAATCATAGGTTTATTTAGCTGGTTAATCATTTACGTAACGCAACCATCTTGGAATTTGCAATATAAACAGAAATTTCGTGTAAACCTTTCAACATTGAATATTCGAGTCATTAAGTGACACTAATTTTTAATTATGAAATACGTATCGTTACTGATTCCTTAAGTAAGATATTTAAGGGATTATTTAATTAATAAAAAAAAATTTCAAAATCCTCGATATTTATTATCCTATATCCTTGTAATATTGGCAGTTTAATCACGTGGAAATGACAGATGTACTTTTAACGAATAACTAAAAAATAAATATATTATAGTACTCAGATTGTTATTAGATTTGCAAAAAAAAATTGTCACAGCAATAGCAAATATTGCGTGAAAGAAGTTAAAAATTTAAATATTTCATCCGGTCGCAATATGCAAAGGTGTGTACGAATTGGCTAGTGCGAGTTCTTGCATAATTGGCAAAATGACCAACCTAAGGAAGCAACAGTCGCTATGTGAGATTTTGCAAATATGTGCATTCCGCATTCTGGATTGCGTAGAGCATTGCAAAATTCGCATACCAGCGCGTCGCACAATCAGCATTCGACCTGAAGCTAAAACTGTTAAAACAGGGTGCGAGTAGACCAGTCGTTCATAATCAGTGTCTCCGATCGATCGATCGGAAAGAAGATCGTCATGCTGCTGTCAAAAGTATCGTTAGTGGTCCTGGTGGGTCTGGCGATGGTTCAGGCCGGCCCAGCAGCCAAGAAGCCTACGAAGACGGCCGTGGCCGAGGAGACGAAGCTTGAGAAGAAGGAACTGGCAGTCGTACCGGAAGTCGAGGAGGGCAAGGAAGTAGACAGATCGAAGAAATCGGCTATAGGATCAGCGGGTACAACGACGACCTTCTGCGTGGAGATCAAACCAAGTTCTGGTCAGGGTCCATTGACTTTGTGCGACCAGGGTAATCCGAATTCACCTCCAAGACCTCAGTTTCCTCCAAGTGGATTCCCTGAGAACCCTAACCTTCCACAGCAGCCCGGATATCCGTCACAGCCTGGCTATCCTCCGCAACCTGAACAACCTGGATTCCCTCAACAACCTGGATACCCACAGCAACCTGGATTCCCTCAACACCCTGGATTCCCACAACAACCTGGATACCCCCAACAACCTGAATTCCCTCAACAACCTCTTCAGCCTGCATATCCTGAACAACCCTCTCAACCTGGATATCCTGAGCAGCCTGGATTCTATCAACCACCATCTCAGCCCGGACAACCACCAAGTGGTATAGATTTCCCTCCGCAACAACCCAGCTATCCCACTGGCCCATACCAACCCTTCCCACCACAACAGTCTTCTCCACCAATCCCCGCTGGTCCAGGTCTCCCTCCATCAATAGTCGTACCATCCAATCCAGTAGCTGTTTACATTCCCAAACCTTGCCCTGGAAGTAATCCATATTCTCCCCCATCTCCACCACCTCCTGCACATGAGCATCCACCTCACGTTCCCTCATGGTGCAAATATTGTCAAGGGTCATACCGTTCGGATGATCCATACAATTATCATCAAGCCAGAAGTAATGATAATTACATGATGGACTCCAATCAGTATCCTAATCATCAGACAAGGAGTGGTTTATTCTTTGTCGACCCAACAACAGGAACATTGGTCAACGATGGAAGACAAGAATCCTCAATGATGCCAAATACCTTCAGGACCTTCAGCCAGCAGCCTCAAACAGCCGACTACCAGCACCCTTATTCATTTGAGAATCCTTCGGGATACTATGGAAGATTACTTGGAACTGGCACATCAACAACTACTTCAACATCTACTTCAACTGGAACTGGTTTTGGTCTACCACCAAATTCACCCTTCCTCGTTCAATGCAACCCCAGCTTCATTCCTCTGACCGGATCTAACTCCTACGGAAGATCTTCTGAACCTCAGCACAGGAACTTGTACCAGCCTAGAGCCGAGCAACAGCAACAACAATATTACAGGGTAAGTAATGAAAACAAAATTTATATAGACAATTCTAAGCAACCACAAGATGCTGATAATAATTATTCTTTTTCTGTGTCACCAGCAATACCAAGGATCTCAGTTTGGAAGGACCTCCAATACTGAACAGCAGCAACCAAGCAACTATCAGCAATCCTACAACCCATACAACAATGCAGAACGTTCAGCCTATCAAAATCAGAACCAGCAACAGACTCAGCAACAATTTGCTCCACAATACCATTACGAGCATGGCGTGAAGGCTTCCGAACAACCACAAGGACCTCAGCAAGGGTCCCAAGCTCAACCTCAGAATCCTCAAGGACACCAACAGGAACAGCAGTTCCAGCTTAGTCAGCAGCAACAGCAGGGATTCCAAAATCCCTCGCCAATCCAGCCAGACAGTAATCAGCAATCGCAAGGATCTTCCGCCCAGCCTCAGGACTCTGTACCTTTCCAGAGAGAAGGTCAGTTCCAATTCCCTGAAGATCATCATACAGCTGCACAACTCCCAGCCAATCCAGTTAAGACGCCAAGTCAGATGTTGAACCAGATGAGAGAGAAAATGGATTTAGCTGCAGGACCTTCCTCAAAGCCATCAGAGTCCCAGCATATGGATTCTAGGGTTCAGCAGGGTGCACAAATCACGAGGGGATCCAATCCACAAAAATTTGAAATGAATCATCCACAGATGGCACCGGTTCAACCGTACATAATCAGCGGAGGAAGGATTGGTAATATCAACCATACTCCCGAAAGTCATCCTAATCAGGAAGTCCATAAAAGGGAGGCTAAAGATGGAATTGCTCCCAAGAAAGAATCCATGTCGCTGAAGAAGAGTGAATCGTGATGAAATTACGAAAAAATTATGACCAGGGGCATCGATCGATGACAGTGTTCAATCATTGAATTATTGATTGATTTTTTAATTGATATTGTTGTTAAGCTATGCCTGGATAATTTAATATTTATATGTACTTTTTCATTAATGTAACAACTTATTATGCATCCTTTTGACACGTGTATTTATACATTATGCTAATAAAAAATGAAGTTTGAATATTTACTGTATTTTAACAAGTATTTATAATAAATTATATTATACTTAAAAATATTCCTTCTTAATCAATGCATCAAATCACGTACCTTTTAGATCCTGGAATTCCCATATTGCTTTATTTGTCTTGTTCGCAATTAAAAAGGCCTCTTAACAGTGATTATTTTCATAAAAAAATACTACGGAAATTATTAATAATTTACACGCCTCCAAATGACAAACTTGAACCAATAAATTTTTCTTATAAAACCCAGAACTGAGGTTATGTATGTTTTTGGAATTTTACATAGAACGGAGGCTGTAGGTGATTGGTATACGAAATTTTCATGCCACATCGACGTCATTGGTCGAAAAAAAAATCAAATGAAACATAAGACGGTTAACCAGCAAAGTTAATATTCGCCAAGCTAATCATGAACGGATACAATTAAATAGTAAAATCTAACATTAATTAGTTAGGAATGTATGATGTAAGGTATCTAGCAGGAAACAGGGCATCCTGTTAAAACCCTAAAACGTTTCTCATATCAGATCCTGACAAAACCGTTTACCACAAAATGACGTTTGACTCATTAATGCCACCTTCCACCAGAGTATAAAGAGCAGCAATTTTATACCGAGCAATTTAGTCTCTTAGAAAATATCAAACAAGATATTGAATAATGCGACTGTTCCTTTTACTAAGTTTTATTCTGTCAGGATGTCTAGCCAGGGTTCCTGGTATAGCACCTGGTCGCGAGAATTCGATCAACAATATATTGGACAATAAAGCCTTCTCAATGTTCAAAAATCTCGCCGAACCCGTGGCAGTTTACTACCGTCATCTTGCGCCGAAATATATTAAGATGGACATAGGCGAATACGAAGCCAAAGATAAAAATGAAGATGAAGATGAAGACACATATGTTGATGAATATGATTATGAAGATGAAGACGAAGATGGAGACGGCGACGTAGACGAAGACGGACACGAAGACAAAGATGAAGCCGATGATGAAGATCAAGATGAAGACGAAGGTGAATATCAAGATGAAGACGAAGACGAAAATGAAGACGAAGAT
>JARQTJ010000808.1:499218-616129 GCA_030142635.1 Trachelus troglodyta
GAAGACCAAGATGAAGACCAAGAGGAAGACGAAGACGAAAATGAAGACGAAAATGAAGACGAAGATGAAGACCAAGATGAAGACCAAGAGGAAGACGAAGACGAAAATGAATACGAAAATGAAGACGAAGATGAAGACCAAGATGAAGACCAAGAGGAATACGAAGACGAAAATGAAGACGAAGATGAAGACCAAGATGAAGACCAAGAGGAAGACGAAGACGAAAATGAAGACGAAAATGAAGACGAAGATGAAGACCAAGAGGAAGACGAAGACGAAAATGAAGACGAAGATGAATACAAAGAGAAGATATCTGTGAATGTCATCGTTGAAAACAAACATAACCACCATAAGTACAACTTGATCGCAGCTGAAGATCTCACGGCTAATAATTTAGCAGCTGCTGCGACTAATGAAGTGAAAAGAAACATCGACGAATCGTTCTCCGGCAACAAAAATGGAGTGCATACCCATGGAAAAGGCTACAAAGGTTTGAAGAATTTTAAATATCGTTATGCATATCCTGTCAAAAAACATTTATCAGAACATGACAAAGTACAACCAATTGTTTCAAAAAGCTCATCAAAACTTCTAACTGGTCTATGGCATGGGTATTATCGTATAAATGGTGATTTTAGTGTCTGATTGTGATTCTTTTATTTTTATTAACACGTATGATTGCGAATTAACGAAGTTTTTATTTCTAGATGCCTCGCCATATTACAGAAGACAAATTTGGGGATTATGCGCTAACGGATACCGGCTTGATTCTCGGGGACGTTGCAGGGAGATATTACGTTAAAAAGGAAATGTTTACTTTTCACGAATTTCTGTAACATCCAGTATTCGAGATTAGTAATATTTCTTCCAGAAGCCAAACAAACTATGTACTATTCTTAGAAGCATAATAAACCGTTATTTCAGCAGGCATATCGATTCTTTATTCTAATTTCCCAAATTCATTTTACCTAACTCATATGTATTTGCTACGTAAATATAGTCGTTGTAGGAATTCTCCAATTCTTCCTCTTCACCTTAAGTCCTTATATGGAATATAATAATGTATTACTGCGCGATTGAATTACACGAACACTTACGTTTCTTAAGAAGAAGATAAAATATGTGTTCTTGGTTAAGTTTTCTTCTTATAAAATTCCTCTAAAACGTGGGAGCTTCGTTCTTGTCAAAATGAATTCCGTCACGATCCATACGACTCACTTGATAAAAAAAATATATATGTATATAACATGCATGAAAGTAAAAAAAATTACTGGTCTACATATGAATGTCTAATTAGAAAATTCTATTTATTTAATCCTCACCAATAAAGACATTGTGTCGCATTGTAATCGAATCAGATATCGATATGATATAAATAAGTCTCCCTGATCCATCTAAATGTTAAGAATGAAAAATAAAATTGATAACGGTAGCCCAATGGTATTCAATATAGGTAAGTAGTCAATTAAAATCCAAATACCAAAATCCTCCTTAGATTCTATTAATATCGTCGTCATAAAAAAAGAAATTCCCAAAATTTCGTTAAAGGATGTGTGTTCAGTAAAATATTTGAAATTTTGCCAAAATTCAGGAAACCAGAGACCAGTCCAAATATTGAGTCTTCTACTTCTCCTGAAACCGCACCTTGAGCCTTGAAACTGTGACAAATCGTTTGACGGATAAAAGAGCTATACGTCATCAGTGGGTATTGGTTATCGATAACTCAAAGAAGCAGATCAGTTTGTGTACGAGTTTCAAAGCATTTAGAAGCACAGCGAGTCTATCGAGGAATACACTTGAAAAATAATTATAAAAATAGCAATTTATTTTGATCCAACAAAATATTCAAATTTCATTAAATTAAGTGATTTAAAAAATGGGTAACCTTTTGACATCTGTAAAAACAAAGACGGAACAGCAGACGGAGAGTACAGGGACGTGCGACAAGTCCTACGAATCGTTGGAGGTACAGACTAGTAAGCAAGTAAAGACAACTGCTGATACTAACACTAGATCCAATCTTGACTCCAACATCTCAACTGTCACTGTCAATGAAAAGACAACGGTAGTGTCAACCAGCAATGAAACACTTACAGTTACAAATTCTAAGGAAGCTCAAGGCACGAGTAGTACTTCTTCGACGATCAGCATAGAACAAATTGAAATAACAGAAGAGGATGAGCCGAAGGGTCGTGTTAAGCGAAATATAATAACAGTGCCAAGTTATGCAAATAAGCCAGGAGAGTACCGTCTCGACGCCAATGGACGCTGGCGTCTGGTCCTTTAACTGTACCAAGAAAGTAGTCAATAGAATATTAAGGAATAGATGAAAGAGAAGAAATCCATTTCTTAGGCATGAATTTACCTGGTTCACAGACATTTTTATAGACAGAGTGGATCCATAAATTCCAAATATTAATTACTAATATGAAATTCTGAAGCACGTAAAATCATGGTTCTTGAAATATAGTGACATCGTTGATACGTGACGGAGACGTGAACAGAGATTTGTTTGCATTTACGAAGAGCAGTCGTATCGTGTTGACAAAAGAATCAGAATTTCTTCCCATTTGACTGGGTAATCTGAAACAACAGATAAGAAGAGGATTTAGATATGTCTGCATTAGTTCCGTTCAGTATCTTAAAACTTTCATGAGGATCAACCGGATCAATTTTGTAAATATGTCTACTCGAGAAACCCGAAGTGATCGGAGGATGTCACGTATGAAACGACGGAACATCCTATACGCCAAGTAAGGAAAATTCAAGATGATTATGGAGAGAGAATCCATCTTCGATGACAATGGCGAGCGGAGTACTCCAATATTTATGGATATCGCCTCCGCCATTTTGAAGTGAATTTTTTAATATTATTTAACGACGATACAGTTCACCTATCAATATCTGGTGAATCTGAAAAAAGATCAAAGATAAGTTTAACATGAGGGGAATATATTTTTAATTGTAATGTCAATAACTAACATGACGGGTTCCAATAGGAACTCACTTTACGTTAAAAAAAAATTAAATTATGGCAGCTTTGTGCAAATGAGTTTTGATAATTCTATAGAATAAAAGTGTACGATGATATTATCAGATAAGATTAATAGCTCTGGTAACATAATATTTACGAAGTCTACAAAACTAAGCTATTTTTGATTATAGATTGAAAATTCCAGTGCGTGCGTAAAAAAAGTATTAAAAGAAATGTATAAATTATTGTTAACGAAGATACTTTTGTATAATTTTATGACACTCAAATAAATATTAGTCGTATCAAAATGAATAAATTTAAATGTAATGTATCAAATTAACGATCCTGACCAAGAATTATATTTTTGGACTGAAAGAAAAATGTCAAAACAGAATTTTCTAATTTAAAAAGCACATTCCATGATTCTCCTTAAACGACTATACCTATATACACCATCCAGCCAGTAATAGTTACATTCACCAATGATACGAACCAACATGGCTGAATAATCTTTGAATCGTTCACGCAATAAGCATTCACCGATGAGACAACTCACGTGGGAATAGTATTTCGTAACGCGAAATAACGGAGCGACTGTTTGAAATGTCATAGTTTATAAACTTCCGCCAAAAAGCATCTGGTCTATTCCTGTAACATAACCAAACTTTGAAAAAGTCCCTGAAAACTTTCAGAATTAACCTTCGTTATATTTCGAAGACTTGCGTCAATGTTATAACTTCATTTTTCTCGATACTTAATATAATACCGGCCACTTACTGTAATTCACAGATTCTTCTTCCACTATGTGTCCAAAAATACATAAGTCGCCATTTGCATGTGGGGACAGGTTCTTATCTATTTAAAATTCCATAAACACCTCAAGTCCTTGAACGATACTTTTTTTTTGTTAATTTCATATTATATACCAGTATTTAAGTAGCGACGCTACAGTCGCTCGTACGAGACTTGAATGAGCCCGCGTCGCGACTAAACATCTAGTATTTTCCTTTTGCTCCGCCATAACGATAAATATGTACGGATTAGCAAGAGGATGGATAAAATTTGTGCTTTGTCTTGTGATGCTAACGATTTTAATCGGCTCGACACGCTGCCAAAGTAACACTACGGCGAATACTTTCAACATACGTACTTTTCATATTATCACGGCACCAATAATTAAACCCTGTCCGGACAATCAACGGTTGGATTCGGCTGGAAGGTGTCGTCCAGTTTTAGCGAAAAAATAAATGGGATCTTGGAAAGAAGATCATTCTGCAGGATCTTATGAATCATGAATGGTAAATTGGAATAAGTACAAATTTATCGCAGTGATATATGACGTTATTATAGATTTGAATTATGTTCGTTACTTCTAGGCACGTCCGTCGAATCTATAAAGAAAATCGAGCTGCGTAAGTAGCATATGTAAAGCGTGACTTATGTTTATTTTTATATTATCGTAAAATTGTTGTTGCATAAATTATCAGTTAGTATTGGTCACTGGTAATTCATTGTTAATAATATAATTGTTCTTTTATATAATTTTGCGACGGGACTGTAATAGTTTCTGTTATGCATACCTGTATCCGTATCGAATTAATTTTGCAAGAGATGCGATTTTCAATGACGAGATTCCAGACGACCTTGATGCCGACTATGCGGTGCAATGAGTCTTCATTAGAATAACCAGTACGGGATTATAAAATGTGGAAAACTTTTGGATTTCGTATTAAACGTACGAAGTCCTTTTAATAACCAAAGCTTGTGTTTGGCCAGTGCAGGATTGTCTACGAAAAAAGATGTTACAGTTTACTAAAAGATTGACAAAGGTAATAATTATAATTCAACTTGACTGTTGTCCTACGCTGTCAGAGTAGGAAGCTTCTCAGAGAAGGAAGACAAGCAAACTACCCAGTTTCCATTTATGTCGGCGCATCTTGCAATCATTAATCCGCCTATAATCAAAACCTGTCCAAAAAATCAACGATTGGATTCATACGAAGTATGCCGATCTACTTTGAGATAAAAATCATTGCGCGTTATGGATGCATCACTGCACGTAGTAATCGCACGTTTATTTTAGTAGGGAAAAATCTATTTTATTAGATAATCGCGTTTCGTTATTGGTTTGGAAATCAATGCGTTCAAATTAATTTACTGATAACGTGAATATTGATTTGTATATCATTATTGTTATGAAACCCATTTGTACGATATAATTAACAGAAATGCGTAATTAGGGTCAGACGTGCGAAATATTTATATATCAAAAAACCAACGGATGTCCTTTTCCTCTAAAAAAAATATCTAGGTCCAGTGACGACCCTGAAAACTAGTCGAAATTTCATAAATTTAAATGAAGTTGCTAGAAATAACAGAAGTATTTTCTGGATAGAAAGAAATATTTAGATCTTCGTTATCAATTCTAAGAATATGTGGTAATGGAGCTTCGCGCAGAAGCTGATTGCGGTTTCTAAAAGAATATGTGGTTTTTATGTAATATAAACCATGGTTCTTAACGAAATTCTGTAGTCGTGAACTTGTAGACGAGATGAACAGGATGAGTGTTACTAGGTGCATATTAAAATTTAAAGAATCTCTGTGGCTCTTCGTTGCCATTCTGTCAATTTCCGTGACACTCGCGACGTCCGACTCTCTGGATTACAATAAGGACGACAAAATTTATTTTTTGGAATCCAAAGATAAGAATGAGAACGTCCCGACTGGATGGAATGTGCTAATTTACGCGATTTTAAACGACAATAAAATTTCGGACCCGCCACTGAGATTTAATGAAGAAGAAGAAGCAGAGATGAAAGATTCGAATGAAGACATATCTCGGTATTATGATCCGAATAAACCGGATGCTGTGATTTACATAGATGACAATAGAGAAGATTCTCATTTCGATCATTCCACTGGTAATTCAAAGAACGACCAGTCTCTTCCTGCTATAGGCGGAAGAAATATTATTACAGTGCCATTCGTGTGTCCACCTGGTCAACGAGTAGATCAAAATAAACGCTGTCGAATGATTTTATGATGTGCATCATGGCATCGTTTAAATGTGGTACGGTTATGAAATATAAGACATAGTAAATACATTACCACGATTTGAACCTCTATTGTAGCTTTAAGCAAAAATGTTTCTCTTATGCATTATCAATAGCACTAACCTGATTTTGTTGTTTTACTATGTTTCAGGACTTATACCGGTTAAACGTATAACACCATTATGGACAAGACTAGAATTTATTCGTGTAATTAGATAATTCACTGCTTCACTGTACCATTTTATCTAAATAAAACACGTTCAACGACTAATTGCATCATGTATACATGTGAATTATAAATTAATAAAAATATAAATTTATTGTCACTGTTCGGAATGCATTCTGCTATCCTAATTCCCCAACTTGATCCTCTATACTTGAGTCATAAGACGTATGTACATATTTACAGTGTGCACTTAAACACCTTATCATGAGTCATCGGCAAGGAAAATGTATGATTTGAGTATGACACTGATAATAATGCCAGTTGGATAAAACTTTAATATATAATATAATATGTAATCTTTGCATCAGGTCATTTTATCTCGGTGGTTAATAGTGAATGGGAATTCAAGATGGCGTCAATACGAACAGGGTAAAGAATCCGTCGTAAGGCTTCATCTCCAGAAAAAATGAATACCTTACGCCACAGCGATTGGCGTAATGGAATAAAATTCTAGAAATCTGAGTAGGAGGAAGCACGTTATAGAAAGAGTATCGAATGAACGTAAATTATACTTTAGTACTAGGAGCTTAGCAAGCTGGAGAAGCCTGTGATAACGCAGTGCTTATCGTGGTTTTATCGTTGGTTTATTATCATTAATATTCAAGAGAAATCTACATATCGTACCGGCACAGAAATAGCATGGCCGATCCAACAATACAGACGTTTTGTTGTCACCATAACAATACAACTGACATGGCAGTAGTAATAATGCAAGAATTCAATACTGACGTTTATAATACTGTGTGTATGTTATCATCCACTATGGGCATTATCGGTGCTATTTATCAGGTATATTTTTCATTCATGTTAAAATTTAATTATCCATTATAACCTGTATGATCTATGTTGCAATTGCAGCATGGAATGCAATATTATTTCATTTTATTTCTCTATTAGGTGCTGCCTAGAGAGGATTCCAATTATCCTCATCGATGGCACAGTTTTTCCTCAGCAAGGGGTCGAGATATTATTATTTGGCTAGCTGTGGCTGATCTGTTTGCCTCTTTAGGTTTCTTGTTTTTTCTTTTTTCTTATATCTTTATCACCATTTATTTCAACAATGTCACTCGTGTCAGGAACAATTACTATGCTCAAAAATGTTGTAACGAACACTTTGAATTTCAGGAGTATTCATTAGGTCAGCGTTGTGGATGAATTTTAAAACTATTATGCCAATGGATGATGATACCTCCAGTGTAGTATTCTGTGCCTTGTCATCGGTAAATTTATTGATTTTTCTAATATTGTTTACCAACAATCAACGAATACTATATAACCCATTTAAAATTTGTCTAGATAGTTTGGCTTATGTATATTGCTTTTAGGCTTGGACACAATATTTTTACATGGCAACATGGATCTGGACATTGTGCTATGCTGTTGATATGAAATTATTACTTGGTGAACGTTCTGGACATCCAACATGCTACCATGCATTAGCATGGATATGTCCAGCCATTCTGACCACATTTGGTCTCTCTATTTTATACATTCCAGACGCGAAGTACGTTCCGGATTAAGTCACCAATTCAATATCGTTACAGTCTGTTAACTTCTAACAAAACGATTTTCAGCTGCCACAACTTGACGTCGCTGTCAACCGCAGTTTTTCGAATTTTACCAAATTACTGCGCTACTTATGTACTCTTAGCGGTGGTCATGCTAGTCAATCCAGCACTCTATGTATCTTCCACTAAGGACCTTAAAACGGCTGTGACATGTAGCCTGGCGCAAGTAACAGGTCGAGAACGAAAGCTGGTACAAACTATAAGACTAAAATTCGCCTTAACTAACTTAGTCTATTACATCTGTTGGATACCAAATTTGATTAACGGAATATTACTATGGACACTTTGGTTCCAATTGCCAGTAAAAATTATTATCACACTCTGGTACATCATGGTAAGCAATGCCTCGCAAAACCATGACCTCATTTAATAATACTACATGACCTAACAATCAATCAATTTAACTTGACAGGCCGTTACGAATCCGCTGCAAGCCTTCTTTAATGCTCTGGTATATCAGAGATGGGGTCGCAGAGAGAAGTTTCGTTTAGGTTGGTGCCAGAGGTTCGTACAGCTTGGCAAAACTCAAAATGACAAACTGGAAGATAGTAATACGGACTTAACGGAAACGTCACCATTATTGTACACCCGATATGGCCACACACCACATACCAGCATTAATGGTTCCTCATCCTTATAAAGACTGTGATACTAATAATAACTCGCTTATGTTTTTAATTGCGACAGCCTCAGACTCAATATTGTGTTTACTTTCACGAAAACTGCCACAACAAGAAGAGATTCCATTTCACAATAGTTCTCGTTATAAAATCGAAGACTTTTATGAACAATATTTTAATATTATACAGCTTATACGTAGCTGTTATCATTTACAATAGTTAAGTGCTTTATATGCCAATTGCTTTTACGCTTTAACACCTGACATATGCCTTGTGCATGAATAATACTTTTATCGAAGAACTTTTGGGCGCGAGATTACCACAATCCACTGCTAGCTTATGATAGAATTAATATGATAACACGTAATACGTACAGGTACATATTTTTTATTTTTCGCAATTAATAAAGAACGTCGTATACACATATATACACTCTAAACGTTGTTGCATCAGTATAATATGTTTTTTACACTTACACGGCTACTAACTTACTTGACTGTTTACATCTATATCATTGTAATCGAGCACAGGGATTCACGTGTTCATTATTTTTAAATACAATTGAATTCCCCAAACGCGTATGTACGATTCGAGTGTCGTATAACTAATAGGGCAGCTATTTTTAATTGCTTAATATCAATCTTGAAATCCTATTAAAATTCGACTTATTAAACTTCGGAATTATTAGCACCATTAGAAAATTTGAGTTCCGAAAATAATTTGTACAAAATATTCTCTAATCGAATATGAATCACCCGAGACATATCTATATTATATCTCGAACTTATTAAATTCCGTTTCAAATCGAACTCGGCCAATTTTGAAGCCTTTTAACACGATGGTGTTTTTTTTTATTAACAAGAACGTTTTTTACAATAGAAAAAAATTCTATCGCTATATCTAGTCTCGGTATAACACTGGAACCATACGTGAAAATATTTTGTATTTATATATTCGGATTGACATAAGCGTGAATACGAATTCTTATACGTGCGAAGCACCGTGGATATTATGAACGTTATTTAAAAACGTCTTTAAAAGGTAAAATAAAAATTATTAATTAAAATATCGAAAGAGGACGAATCACTGTCTTGGGGGACGAAGAAATTTACTTAGCGAAAACTTAAATTAAAAAAATGACTATTATGCCAGATCTATTTTTTCCAGCTAATGGAGCTAGTACAATTATTTTTGTTTCCTTCTTTTTTTAATAATCTTTTATCATGTCCATTTTTAGTATTCAAAATGTCAGCGACAAGTACGTCGTTTCACGCGTTCGCATTTCCGTATTGTAATTTTACAAGTAAATTAATAAAAACACAAGAAAGAATAATTCTTAAAAATGAACATGGGTGCCAGCTATACGAATAAATCCATTAATATTATAAAACTGGTGTCATTTAATCTCTTTTATGGTTTGTCTCTGAGTGATAATTTTACACAGAGAAGTAGAATAATTTTGAGAAAAGAGAATTATCAGTCAAGAGCATCCATTGCTTTTGTATTACGTTAATAAAAATAAAACGAATAAAAATAAAAGATAGAAATATTTCTTACATTTACGAATCAAGGTATAATATCGAGCACCTCGTTCCAAATGAAATTATTCCATAAGCATTGAACATTGCCATAAGCATCAATACACGTGTACTTGTTACTTCTATTTTTAATAATAAATAAATGTGTCCGATAATAGTGTACTATAGAATAATATAACGTACGGATAGATATTAAGTGATTGCATAGTACTTTAAAATAATCTCATTAAAGTAAAACGATTTTATACGAGACAATGGGAACTTTGATCGTAGAAATAAAAAAACAAAAAACGAAGATTGCTACAAGTAAGATTTTCAGAGAACTCGATAGATCACAGCGACATTAAAGAATATCAAATATAATTATGTGCAGGAATATTCATTTAATAGGAATTAATTGCTACTGCACGTAAATAAGTATTTATGTAAACGTAGAATAGGAAGGAAAACAAAAGAAGCAAAAATCATACAAAGAACAGCACAGGGTAAGTAATTAACCGTATTGATTTGATGGGTTACTGCATTTTGGCACTTAGATATACTTGATTGAGATGCCGTTTTAAAAGTGACATCAAAAAGTAATAGATTGAATTCGGGAATTTCAAAAGACCATAGTGACTTTTAACCAAATGAAATATCACGAGGGAAGACTGATAAATTAGAAACGAGAGCAAGAAAGTGGAAAGAAAAAATATGTCAAACGAAAACCAACATATAAATACCAAAATGGTGTCATTGTCTTTCCACGATATCAGGATGGAAGATTTGATGTTCCTAGCGTTAACGAGGTGATTTCACGTATAATCATCTCAGCAATTTTCCAAGCCATTTCTTCCTTAGCCTATTATATTATAAAGAAAAGTGAAGATCAAACCCAATCGCATAAAAATGTCGCAAATATAAAAATCGGTATGATTACCTTATCCTGCTCCATTTTAACGAACCTTTTAACAACACGTGACAATCGAGATTCTGAAATCAATATTTTATTTGTCTCTCGTACACGTCAGTTGATAAGACAAAAAGACAAATTTAACTAATTCTAACAAGCAACTTACCATATTTTCTCTGTGGATCTGGTTCTATCTCTGTCACGAATCTACCCATTCCATCGACATAGCCAACACTCAGCCTAGAACAGAAAATTATACAAATTGATTCAATGGATTTCAAGAGCAATAGAGAAGGAAGAAAATCTTGTCTGTTTTTATTGCATAAAACATTTGTTCTGCTGTTTTCAAATACGACAAAAGTCACTAGATAAGATTTGATATCATTGACAGCGTGAAAAATTGCTTACTTGTATTTAGTTCGTCTCCACAAGGAATCAGGATCGTACAATTGTCTGGTATCGATGCTCATACTTCCATTAACCGATGATGAATTGTTAGTTAATCTATTTTCTTCGTTCCCTGCCTGCAGGGTACTTTGTGTGCTGATACTCACAGTACTGATTTCGCTACTACAGTCAGAGCCTACAATAATAACGTGACTCTCACTACACATGATTTCTACGCCAAAGAATGCAAAATCATCACATATTTTTATTTCACGTTAACGATTCTAACCGTAAGTGTGCGAATGACCAGCTGACATGTGTCAATTAATAAATCAGGTGAACAAATAAGATTATATGGGCGTACCTGCTCTTCGTATTCGAGGATGCAGGTCTGGACACGGACTGTTCTGAATCGTGCTAATCAGCTCTGATAGATATTTATAATACAACTGTGATGATAAGAACGCGGCCAGGTAATGCTGCAAGAAAGCGGTTACCAAGTTACTGAATATTTAAACCCGGTTGACCCGAGTAGCGTTGATATAGGCTGCTCAGAATCTGTTCGTCCTACTACGAGTTGTCTTATGTCACTATGCATGCCTTATTCGATTCAACTAATTGGTAGCTAGTCCTGTTTTCTAGGAGTTTACTAAATGAGGAACGATTACGTGACAGTGAATAAGTTCGATTGTTTTTATACCGTGTATCGTTTTTAGCTTAGAAAGAATTTTGTTCGTGGAAAGTAATACCTTGTTAAGGAAGTTATATACAATTGTACAGGGTCGATCGAAACAATCTGGTTCAGGTCCTTCGCCACCTTCACGACAAATATTTTGCTCAACTTGGAAGCGAATTTTGTCCGAGAATCCAAGCGGCATTGTTGCTTGTAAACTGAAATATCTGAAGCCATCCAAATATTTTTAGCCATATGTGCTTTTAAAAGTAATATTTACTTTGATTTTCATAGTGAAGTAATAATAATTATTAAATATGATGGAAGTTGACTTACTTATCGTAGATGATGAGAGCATCGGTCTCTGCTTCCAAAGGATCAGTTGTGCCGTCCTTCTCTAAAAGATTTTGTTTATAATTGACAGCCGCCATCCAAAAATCGAGTAACTCTCGTTTATTTTCGAGTTCCATGAACTATAAGGTACAAGTTTGGATTATTTAACGAAAGCTATTACTGTGCTCCTTTTGTTTCTATGATTGGACCCATCACAATACCTCCATGAAATAAAAGAAGGCTGTTTCGTTGTACAATATATCTGACAACTGTACATTTCCACTGGTAAGAACGTCGATTTGGTGTTTACAATGGAAGTCACTTCTCAAAAAGTCATTAACGTGCCTGTAATTAAAAATATTTTTGACAGGAAGTCATACCCATTGTACACTGCCACTGTGCTGTATCATATACTATACATACTCATCTTCTATTATTTTATAAACAATCCGCTGCACGACAGACAAGCACTTCAGTATTCTTTCTACATTGTCAGAAGAGAATGCTTCTTCCATTTCGGATCGAAGTTCCTCTGGGATATGATTTGCACCAAGTACACCCTTTACAATGTACTTCTTGTAAATTCGTAAGGCATCTTGACCCGTTGTTGTAGCCTTACATCTCTTGCTGCCGGAGATGCGATTTGATTGTCGAGCTCTTCTCACCGGCTGACTAGTCTTTGGCATGTGATTGCAGTTTGATTTGACCTCGCTACTATGTACACACAGATCGTTGGATAGTTGATCACTGTCATGATAATTGGAATTTTTTGCTATTATACTACAATTAGGACTATCGTTATTGTCTGATGAACTCGATAAACTATTAAACTCATCAACATGGTGATCACTGTCATCAGGAAGTTTCTCTTCCTCTAGAGATTCTGGGATGGAAGTAGCACCTCGTAAACACTCTACTTCCAGCCAAAGTTTGATCAGGCCTATACATCCTCTTGATTCCAAAAATTGAATAAAATAACCAAGAGCTCCCTTGTCTGCAAGGATCTCTGGTAATGTCTTGGATAAACGAGAGCGAAACGAGGAAATGTCTATTTTATGTTCATTGTGGAGACTGCTTTCCTCTTCCTCCTCGAGGCTGCACAGCGTGCCTGCCTGAATCTGTGACGTAAGATATCCATCTTTCCCTGGTGATGTTCCTGAACTCGTTGACCTTGCAGGAGAGTTCTGTGATGATCTGGACTTGTCCCTGAACCCTGTAAATGTTCAGATACTTTTCTCCATGCGATGAGATGATAAACTAATCTAATGACCACATCAGAATGCTAGGACGTATCCATAATACGTTACACAAGAAGTGAAATAAAACAATAACAATTAATGTGCAAAAATATAAATTCATCATAGTGATAACCACTAGTAACGTATGCCGCTATAATAATTACAAAAAAAAACAAGTGCTTGATAAAGTGCGTGGCTGTTATAGGGATTGTATAATAATTACCAGATTTTCTAAAAAATTGGAGCATTGTTTTTTGCGGTAGGAAACATTGTAAACAAAGCGATCTGCCAAGATGAAAAAAGTTTTTCCGACGTATCGAAGAGAAACGCGTTGGCTTGGTACGTTTTTCTACTTCAACGCACGATTAAGCCTTAGTTCCTTCACATCCTAAGACTAACGAGATTCTACTAATCGCTTGTTACTATACACCGATCACATATAACGCTCAACGAACTGTCATCGGCCTCATCACCGATGAAAATCATTCCTGACCGCTTCCTCGATAATCGATGCAATGCTTGCGATTCGATGAACGAGAGCGCCAAGTAATCATTTCAAAAGAATCACCAGAGTATCCTCCAAAGCAAAATGCAAAACAATAATATGAGCAGCAAAAAGTTTAGCGGCATTTTATATAAAAGACCGAAGCATAAAATGTAAGTCCATAGATCTAAAATAACGAAGACTTATGCTATTGTATGAGCGTGGAATTTTTTGCTAAATGATTCTACTATTTGCAAATGGGTTAAAAATTATTTTGGGTCAAAGATCAATTTGAAGCGATTACTCCTCGATCTTTCTAGGGAATTAATATTTTCCGATCGGCCTGCAAGTCTGCACGATAATTCCTAGACTCACTGTAGTTGGCACTACCTGATAGAGACCCTCGTCCCTTCTTTCCGGTTTGGAACCATCTTAGCAGTCACGATTGTGTCAAATGTAAGGAAAATAAGTATTATATTTTCTGATATAACATGAAAAAATCTTTCTTCTTAATTATAAATCTTATTGGATCGTTCTTTCTTTCAGAACTAAGATAAAATGGAGAACGACGCTGGTGAATTTGTTGATCTGTACTGCCCCAGAAAATGGTGAGTAACGCACGTGGCTTTGTTTCTATTAAAATATAATAAATACGATATATTTACTAGTTGGAAATGGTTCGAGAGAGTCTTACCCTTCTCTATGTGCAACACATTATAGCTGTATGCAGTTTTCACATATTCCAAATTAGGAGAACATTGTTCAAGAGTGTGCAAGGTTAAATTGTGGTTCTTTCTTTACAGCTCAACGAGCAACCGAATCATTCATGCCAAAGATCATGCCTCCATTCAGTTGACTCTGGTCGATGTTGATCCTCAGTCAGGACGCATGACCGACACTCACAAAATGTATGCAATCTGTGGAGCCATTCGTCGTATGGTAAGCTCCATGATTCATATGTAAAATGTGCATTGGATAATTCTTGCGAATGATCTAATATTCCATATCTTCTTTCTAGGGTGAATCCGATGACTGCATAGTTCGTTTAGCGAAGAGGGATGGAATCCTGGCCAAGAACTACTAATTGTACTTGTCGAAATACCCATAAATAAAAGTAAGAAAAAAAATTAAACTTGCATACTTTTATATGATTTTTATTACACGATCGATAAGTATAACAATATCTATGAAATGAATTTGATAAAGCTTATATACACATATAGTACAGTACACGATTTTTGTAAGCTTTTGCTTTGATCGACCAGACCATCCTTAGACTCCACTACCAAAACGCCGGTATTGCACATTGTTTATATAAAAATAAAAACTGTATCTATAAAATAGAATCGTATTGTTACGGTAACGCGATCAGAAAATATTCCCCAAACAAAGCAACGCCGACGGGAGTATCTATAAATTCTGTTCTCTTTCATATCTACGTAGTAGTATATAAAAGATTAACATTTAATGCAAACCAGTTTAACGTCTTCACGTCATTCTTTCTTCTTACACTATCAAACTATAGAATTTGCCACGATCTAACGTTCAAGAAACATTCATTAAGACAGTTTGCAATAAACAAAAGTATTTATCAAGTACTACGGTATCTTTTTGTTTGTTAAAATACTATTGCAACCAGTGTACTTTGTCTTTTTTGCAAAAAGAAATGAAGTACACAACGATCTCATGGTACTTTAAGGACATAGAATCATTATGCTGAGCTTTTGAATTCATTACAAATTTACAACACACGTAGTACGTCTTGTAGAACTCGAACTTCATCGGTTTAAACTGTAGCATCGAATGTTCATCTACACCGATGGTGAATAATAGATGATATATTGAATACTTTAAATGTGAATAATGGTTAACAAGTAAATTTTTCTGTTAATTAGTATACAGAAATCAGTAGCCGTTTAGATTATTCATGACAATGATAATTCATACGAGAAAACCTCTTCGAGAACTAAACTTTTGATTACAAATAATTGTCACCATTAATTATACTGTACCTGATTAATAAGAGTACTGTTTTTTCATAACCGACGGAATTCTTAAAAGTTATTCAATCCCGTAGGACACAATTATCATATCAGATATAAATAACTGGATTTATCATGCTTCTGCCTTTTATAAAAATCCCTCATCTTATCGGCCATTTCTCTTCTATGGATGTTTTCTAAGAATGTTATGGCTACGAGGGTCAAGCGACGGTTTCGCACGGTTGGACCACCATATGTCATACGTTCAGGACGGGGGCATCCGAAAGAGAATGCACGCGATTAAATCTGCGATTCCTAAGAGCTGCTATGTCCTCAGTAAGGTCGGTTCGTTTACTGAAGAAATCAACAATTGGTTGTCCAGTCAAGGCTGATGCCAAGAACTGTTCTACCGTGATGGACCAATCAGGATCCGTAGAGGATGACGTGCTCGAGGGGTTCCCATTGCGGTCCGGAGACTGTAAACGCACAATTTGTCAAGTGTCGTCCTTGCATAACAAAAATTATATCATAAAAAGATAAAAATTAATTTACCCTCTCTGGAAGTGGCGCTGCTTGCTGAGCGGCCGTCGCGGCAACTAGTAAACTGTCCTCAGATTCCTCCCGGTCGACATAAAACTTCTTGCCAACATCGCCCAGTTGAAGAAGCAAAGTACCTTGGGAATTGAACGAAATTATTTCTACTTTAGTTCTTCACAAGTATTAGATCTATTGACATTTTTCCAGTTACCTATTGACGCTATACAGTGATAAGTCTCCTGCTCTTCTGGTTGTGCCGGGAACATATCGTAAAGCGTCTTCCACAACGCTATAAAGTGGCGTTGTGACATTTTCGGTACTGTTTTAAGATCTAGAGGACTGTCTCTCGACGCTATCATGGACCGCAGACTGCCCATACTTTGAACTTCCCACGATTGATCTCCTTGCTGACTATTTAAGCTCGTTGAACGCGACAAAGTTCCGGTTGTCGGCTCTTCTGCCATACTGACAGGCATTTCTAAGGACGCCACACTTTGTTCCATGCTATCGAAAAAGTCTGTGGCTTCCGCCGCTACTTCTGCTCCGTCTGTATATCAAAGAAATCCTCCAGGTACATTCTACTCCGGACTTAAGATCCCTGGCTGTATACCGTAAAGTTGAGAAGATACTCACCGTCTTGGACAGGCGGTTCAAAATCCACTGGTGTCAGTAGCGGTGGTAAATGTAAAGTGTAAAGAAGTTTTAATCGTTGAGTTAAATCTGCAGTGGCAGTCATTCCTATAGCCTGGACAACTTCACGGAAGTTCAAAAGACCATCCCGGTTACGATCCATTAACTAATAGAATACGAATGCTCATAAAAATCTGAGAAAGTAACTAGCGAAGCTATCTAATAAATTAAAACGTACGCGAAACAATCTGGCCGATAGGGATTCAGCCTGAGTACATTTACCCCAGGGCGATAGACCTCCAAATAGTATCCTAAACAATTCAAAATCGACTTTATAGGCCTCGTAAGGCGGTTGAGTGGGATCGTAGCGATCTGGTTCGGATTTTCGTTGGCTCGTCAATTCCTCTCTTACGAGGTTTAATAAATCCTAGAAATTTATCGAGATGGAGAAAAGGGGAATTTTCAAGTTCCTTTTAAAAAGTGATATTGAAAATTTGAGGTTACCTGTAGCTCATCCATGGTCATGTATTTGTCAACGACAACGCTTCTTACAACATTTTTCTCAATACCGTCTTCCAAGCTCTGAACTACTCTCAGTCTGTGCTTCAGCCTGAGCCTTTCAATTCCACCGATCGTTAACGATCCGTACCTGGAGTACGCTTCGTATATTAAAGTTTGAACAGATATACTCTGAAAATTCATAGATGAAAGATAACGGTTCGACGTGGCAGCATTATCAATAAAATAGACTTACTCTGTTGGGAACAACGCTGTCGATTGGTCTAGGTAAAACGGGGCCTTCGTCATTGAAAACGCCTCCTAAATAATCCGTCAATAATTGCATAGCTTCTCCGTCGTCATGACAATTCAATAATTTATCTTGATTCCATTCCAAGACTGTCAACGCTATCTGACACATGAAACAGAATCACTTTATATTATTGAGGCCTGTGGCAAACCAGGACGCTAATGAAAACTGATTAGTCATTAGTTTGATAGGAAACTAACAGCTGCGCTGTAGTACTGACCTGAAAGATAACCTTAGCACCGTCATAAAAGAAACAGTCCATTATGTTGACAGCACTGCTTGTTGGCATTACGCTAAGAAAAATCGTAAGGAACCAAGACAATGAGATCACCCTGATCAGACCAAGTTCCTGTAACCTCGCGTGGAGTGTCGGTAAGTGTTCGGCGGCTAATTCCTCTAGGAGGCCTTGATCCACCAGGGCTCCAACTACACGTCGGTCGTAGTAATCTGGCAAGAGGGATTCGCACACGTTGCACAACTGCCAAAAAGCAGCTTCCTCCGAGCAGTAGATCAAGAGAACGGATGCGACAATGTTCATGGCTTGACAATAGCCTGAGAGTAAATATTCATAGTTACTTTTAAGGTGCTATTGGAAAATATGGATTTTTTAGATTTATTTAAATTCAAATCTCACCAATCTGAGGATTTCTGTAAGCGTAAGCGGAAAGTACCCTTCTCAATGCACTGATTCCAGTGTCAGATTGGAACGCAGGATGTTCCGGTAAGGATCTATGCAAATCCCTTTCAATTTCCTCATTTGCCTGGCAAGATTTACCTATGGATTGTTCCACGAGGGATCTATAGAGACCCGGATTCATCGCCATTTCGTTCAGAGCGCCTGGCAAAACATTCAATTTTCAGAAATTGCAATTCAGCTTGGATAACGCTCGAATATTCAACTTATTCGTGCTTACCGGAGAACGTGAGCCAGACTTCTCCACGCAGAGTTTGTGGAACACCCTGTATCACTAGTTTCGCCGTGTCCGTTGTTCTGTAAATTGTAATGCCTCTTCCGTATTCTGCAAAATGAAGTTCCCACTGCTTCTCTTTAGCTTCCTGTTTCAATGCAGCCTCTGGACTAAGCGGTGCTTTAAACAGAGTCATTAATGGTGGCTGAGGACTCCAGGTATCTGCTAGTTTGGCTTCCTCGCAGTTGCTTAGGTTGCTCGATATACTGTTCTGGGAGTTTATGCTGTCACCGATAGCGCTAAAAAGATGTCAAAAGTTAACGGCCGAATTCGGTATCTAAAGCGCAGTTGGACGTACAGTTGAGCGATCTTAGTTTTGGCCAAAAGCTCGGATATTTTTTGCACCACGAAATCTCTGTCCTGTATTTGCGCGAATAAGAATGAGGCTCTGGTAGTGGTGACCAGGATAGATTTGTCCACGGCAGTGTTAGAGGGCTGGTTCTCAGCAGGTTCCACCAGTCTGACTTCCCGTAACGGAATGACCAGACTTACCATCTGCCTGACCTGAGGGACCAAGATAAATTTCAAAAATGTATATCCTACAAAATTTTCATTCGCTACTAAGAATAGTCACCCTAGACTCGAAGCATAAATAATTTTGCGAGAGGAATATCCTTCCCCAGACGTGTTTCTTGTTATAAGGTGTCCACAAAGTTGCGTCTATACTGCCATCTAATTTTTCAGTACCTGGTAGTCTGAATTGTAATCTATACGCTTCGGATTGTGCGCGAGCATCGAGGTCTCGCTTAAGGAACGATGGTTTCTTAGGCACGTTTTTGCTAAAAGAAGAATTATTGAAATTCGACCAAACCCAAGGCACAGCTCCATGTAAACCAAATCAAGCAGAGGAATTATTAAATATTAGAAAGAAAAAAAACCTAGCCCGATTACCTTAATTTATTCAACAGATCTCTGTCCTCGTTGAAACCACTCTTTTCGTCGATGAGCCTAAAGTGGAGAGACGTGTTTTATTTGAGTAAAAGCGTTCGATGCGTAAATTCGCGTGTACTGAATACAGTTATCCTTATCGTTACCTCTTCATAGCAATATTCGTGAGCTGCTCCATCAAGGAGAAGGTCTCCGACTTGTGGAGAAACATTGAGAAGTAATGCTGCAAAGAAACAGAGAAGGAGACTCATGGATAATCGTGCATTAAATAATAAACCAACATTAAAAATTAATGATTGTAATTAACTGGACGTATAAGGACTATTTAAACGATTATCTCTACCTCTTTATTGTCTCGCGTTACAACTCGAATACTATCCGGAAATAGAATGGAGTTGGTTTTTCCTAGCTCGATAATATCCGCCCACCTTACAATCAACTTGGTTTCCTTGGCCAGGATATAAGCATAGAAGCACATATGATTCACAGATAAGTAGAGCCATCCTTGCCTTGGTAATCGAGACTTCCAGTAACTAACAGAACAACATATTAATGGAAAAAATATGATCCTCTCAAGATCTTTACATAACGGTAATAGGAGGGGAAAAAGTAATTGACTGTCCACATAATCGTGGCACTTTAGTGAAGCATCTGTACAAAGCTGATTCTCCAGTTGTTTCATTCATCTTTAGCACATGATTAAATATATTACCTGTCTCATTGTACGATTAAAGATATTAATTGATACTGATACATGCTTACCTGCAGGAATAATAATTCACCAGCTTCTCGTCCTTTGGTAAATTGAAGAGCTGGTGAAACTTGAATGAGACAGTCTTGAAAGATTGAGGATCCTCTTCTGCAAAAATTGATTTTAAAAAGTAATACTTTGCTAAAACTTAGCTTGCTTGTTATTGCTTCTCGAGGTCATAATAAGGTAAGCAAAAGGAAAGTGCATATACCTTCTACGAACTGACTGTCTGGTACATTGTTGGCGATAATCGATTGAATTTTACAACAAACAAAGTCTGTGATTTCCTCTTCGGTATCAAAGGACGTCAGAGTGTCGATTAAGTTTGAATGAAGCCATTCCCAATCCTGAATTATCTCATTGTATGTCAAGGAGCAGGCTACCACTGTAAAAAGAGGCCAAATGTGCAAAAACGGTTTGCCTCTTGAAGAAAAATGAGAGAAAGTAATTAAGAGGAGATGAAAGTGAAAGAGCGGAGCAAATGAATAGAACAATGACAGAGTATTATCTTGTTAAAGAGATTTTTCTGTACTATAGAGACAGCTGGCATTTGTTTATGCACATGTAGACTGTTATCAGTTACTGTGTTGGTATCAGAACTCTTCTGACAATTCGTGCACGTAATTTATATCAGCTTTACAACAGAGACGTATTTTTATTAGCTGTTTGTAGGCTCGTTCAAGAGATGAACATTGTGCATTTATCATTCTTTGTATTTTATTGAGTCTTTAGTAACGTTTATTACTTCAGTGCGTGCCTGTGCCATTGTCTGATGGAATTTTACATATTAAAGTTTAGTGAAGTGCTGTGCTCTTAATGTATAGTCAAAGTGAAAGCTGAAGCATTCAGAACTAATCAACTTACACCAGTAAAGTTCAGATGTAGGCGTTTGATGTAGAATCCTAAATGGTGGTGGTTTTGTATCAAAGACACTATCCAGTGTACCGACCAGGATCGAGGTAAGTCCTTTTGCCTTTCCATGACCCTTACGGCGTTGTAAGACAAAGTATACTGTTGCCTGCTCAGTTACCCTTAATGATAAAGAAATATACTGCATACAGCTGTTCCACTTTTATGTATAGTAGACTTTTCAAATTTCCAACGACATAACAAGGGACTTGATCATATTTTACATGATAGAATGGATATTTTCTACAATGGAACGTTGATGAGTTATCAAAGATAAGGAACCTTCCTTTTTGATTATCCAAGCAATGTTTATCAGTTTTTAAAAAAAATAAATGAGCAAGATTATTATAGCAGGATGCAATATGAATTTTTTATCCATATCTTGTTAAAAATAATGAAACTATCACACAGTCTTTTGTTGACAACAGAATATACTGCTCAATGCTTAATTTGTATATTTCAAATACGAGTAAATATGATATACTTGGTATATACATTATTATTATTGCATTTTAAGTGTATATTTATAACACAGAGACATTCCTGTATAACCAGATTCCAGAACAAGGAGTAGTTCCGTAACAACAGAAAGATTTGATGTAACAGTAGCCTATGAGTTTTCAAATGACCTTCATATGCTTATCCCGTCTTCCAATTACAGATTACATGATACATGCAAAGTAGTCATTAACTTAACAGAAAGGAAAACATCAGCAAAAATTCAAAAGGTTGAATAAGATACAAAAACAGTTTGTTTCAAAAATGGAGTCCTTAGTATGTTATTGCCATGAGAGTATCTAGATGGGAATAAGGAGAAACAATATTCCAGTGTCCCAAAATAAATATTCTGACAAATAAATTTGTTCTCCGGCTTAAAACACGAAACCGTGTTCAAATCCCCTCACGCAATTTTCTATAATTTTCTTCAAAGCAACTGCCAAAAAATGATCGGAATACATCCAACCAAAGCATCATTTTCGTCAGCTGTATTTGACATTGGATGTAAACAGTAATCAAGTATGGAAATTGGTACCACTCACCAGAGAGCATTGGCCAGCAGAACTTCTTCCGGCTTCACCCACATGTCGAACGTTGTTGATCCAGTACATATGGCACTAACGAGACACTACCGTATTCACTTTAGCTAAGAAAATTAGCAAAAATTCCTTTTCTACTGTTGTCTACTCCTGACAACTGTCGCGGAGAAAAATCTTCACCAGATAAGCAGCGCGAATTGCAGCACAGATCCGTCGTGTCTTCTCGGCAATCCTCGGCTCGCCGATTCCAAAGCAGTGCTGCCACCTAACGGAATTATTGAGAAACCGAACGAAAGTCCATTCAGTCAAGCTGTGATTTGCCTTTTAATTCGTAGATTAAATTGAATGCCATAATTAATGACTTTAATTAAAAGTTAAGCAAGATCCTTGATGGGTTAATAAAGACGAGTCTAGTTCAAGTAATGATTTTATTGAAATATAAGGAATCTGTACCAGACAGAACTAAAATTACTGTTGGATTTGGTGCTACCGGGGTTCACATATCGTGTATGCCTGCGTTATCTTCATCCTGTTGCTTTTTTTTGTTGTTATTGCATAGGTTGAGGGTCTATAAGTACAGAAACAATATCGAAGGTACGCCGCACAGTCTATCTCGAAATTCTAAGCCTAAGAAGGATCGTTCATAGTCTTCTTCCTCCTCATCTGTATTGAATTCTATCCCTCTGTCGCCACCTGCTTTTGCAGCCTTATACATGTACAACTTAAAGGGGTTTCCTCTGTTTCTTTTTCATTTCTATATACAATTGATAACTCAGGATTTTTATAACTATCGCTTGGGCTTCTCCTCGACTGGTTTACACTATAACGTACAAGGAGTGTCTCGTTTATATACATTTTTTACAGGACGCTTCGTCAATGTACAGTGTCAATTTCATGTTTTTTTTTCTCATTATTACAACAATTAATCTGTGTTATACGTTCCGGCGCAACATAAGTTGCAAGGAACCCCCATTTTAATTTGTGCACGCATCATTCCACCAAAGAGAAATCCGTACCGTACAATAATATAGGATAATACGATCAATGATTATAAATTAATCCCAATTTTTATAGACCCTCGCTTAGCCAGGTATCAGAATAAAATTCGATCGGCCGTACGACGTAAAATAAAACGTACATCCGCACAGCCATTTTGTCGGTACTTCGTTTGCTCCAACGAATGGGAATTGAAAATTTGTTTAAAAAAAAAAGACACGATAAACAAAAACGAGTTTATACGTAAAATCGTCTTTAGTGGAATATCGCGTGTACGTAGTCTAATAATACTATACTAAGAATGTAAAAACCTAAAAATCATCGTATTAATAATTATAATAAATAAGCAACATATATGATCAGCTTTATATGTATATGTATATTATATATCTATATCACGGATGTACTGGTTCTGAATGTGCATAAGAAATGCACCGAGTTTATGCGTAGTATAAATAAATGGCGATCGAGTAGCGTCTAAGCTTGGTAAAAGATAACAATTTGGTCATTCTTTAATTTCTGTTAGTTTTCTACTACTGCTTTGTTTTTTTATCTTTTCTTTTCTTTTCTCTTCCACCTTCGTTCCGCCGACATCGTATTTCCGGGATAACCGATTGCCGCTCTTACGTCGCGCGACCCGGTGACGTATCCAAAGTAAACAAAAAGAAGTCTTTACGATTCGTCAAATCTATAAACGCGTCTTGGACGTTACCGCGAGAGATAACTCACGCTTAAAATCAAACGGAGAATCAATTGTGGAATTGAAAACAAGAACAACAACAAAAATGCATATAGCTATCGGCGAGGAAAGCCACGTCAAACAGATTTCGAACAGCTCGTATATATATTTCGGAACAATGGAACGTAAACGTGATACTCGTAGAAATTGTCGCGTACGCGTAAAAGGAGACACGGCCGTACGAGCAGGCATCTACTACGATCTTATGTAATTTTATAAACGCAATGCGTGTCCAATTGCGAAAAACATAAAAAAGGATCTTAGAAAATTCGTTAGCCAAAGATTGATAACAGAACGAACCCCCTTGCGACATTAAAAAAAACTACGATAAAGAGCACGTATACGTTCCTTGGTATTTTTCATTTATATCCTAATATATAAAAAAAAAAGACAACATTCATCGGTAAATATAATAATATCATCGTTGCGAAATACAACGCGCTTTGAATAAAAACATTCATCCTCGGCCGACATTATTTCCCTGTCTCCTTCGTTCGGTTCTTCGTTTTCTTTTACTGTCTCTCTCTCTCTCTCTCTTATCGCCGCTTCAATCGACGTTTGAAGTTTAGCGGCAAAGGAAACGTGACGGAACTATTTTTCGTTCCGCATGACGATCCTCTGGCTTGCGAAGCAGAGCATCTAGGAACCAATTTAAAAAAAAATAAAAACAGAAACAAGTAAACTTTTCCGCACTCTCGTGACACTTGACTGACTTTCTGTTGCACGTGACGAACAAGGTGCCTATCGAATATTTTTGATTGTGAAAATATTCGACAATCTTTTCTCCCCGTTAGAGAATTCTGCCCAGAGTACCTTATACTTCCGGTTGACAATCGATTCGACATCCGATTACGATTCCTAAGTTCGTTATCATCGAAAAACTCGGTTATATTATACAATCTAACATCGTTTCAGATCTTTTAGCATATATCTAATTTCTATGAAGCGTTTTAAAATGTACAAATGCGAAATCCGTGTCCGTATCTCTCGTGAGTGCACGGCAGAGTTCACAGGGTGCCGTATCACTTTGGAATTTAATTTCCTAAGCGATAGTACAGGGTATCGTCCATTTAACATTGTCTCCGGTCGAAAAGTCACGTAACCGTAGCTCACATTCGTTTAACACATTTCTGAACTTCCTTGAACTTCATATTTTTTTCCAATTAGGCAGAACTTGTAATCAGTCTCAATCACCGTCAATCCTCAAAGTGTACCAGCTAGGTTCATTCATGAATGAAGCACGCGTGGCTGTACGAGAGTGTACAATTAAAATTCCACGTTCCGAGCATTGAAAACCGGACCGAACCAGTTCCGAACGTTTTGGAAAATAATTTATATTTACATGGGATTGAATATATAATTTTCGCGTGTATCATTCCAACGACGAAGGTTCCTTGGTGGAACGTTAGTAGATATCGCTTTTGGGATCCCTCTCCCGGAAGAATCCCTTCTCAGTCTTGCACTCCCTGATGGTAACGGTCTTCAGGTTGACAGTGACGTCAGTAATAAATACCTGATCGGCAACCGGATTTCTCGCGTGCCAGTAATCCGTACTGGGACTCGTGAGAGGAGGGACGTACATTTCCGGTTTGGTGATTTCCGTTTGCTTAGCGCTCGGTGTATTGTTATTGTTGTTATTGTTGTTGTTGTTGTGATTGTGATGGCCATTGACAACGCTCGGTAACCTGTTGTTGTTCGTATAGGAATCCGTAGGACTTGGCGACTTGTGTCCATTCGTATCGCTCGTCACCGACCCATTTTGTTTCTCTTGCTTGTGTTCGGTGGACAACTGTCTCTTCTTCGTCGGCTGTTCCAACGGAGTGTCGATTTGCGGTGACAAAGGCGCCGGTGGCGCCCTCGGCAGAGACGGCGGTGGACCATGAGGCACGTCAGCTTCCGGTCTCTTTTTGTCTTGAACCGCGGGTGCAGGAGTCGTTGGCACAGCCGGCAGAGGTTCCTCCGGAGTTGATTTGACGCTCGACGAAGATGGCCTTCTCCCGTTGACCTTGTGACTCTGGAAGAAGATAATAAAACGCATTCAAGAGACGCTGCATCGAAGGAGCAGAGGGTTCGGCTACAGCTTGTCCTAGGATCATCGTGCTTACGTGATACGAGGGCGACGTAGGATTTCCCTTTAACGGAAGTAACCTAGGAATCTTATTGGGAGGTGGACTTCCGCTACCGCTGCTGGGACTACTGGTCGTGATCGTCACGCCAATCTTTCCAGACTCTTTACTGAGTACCTCAGCCTTCCTCTTGGTCCCGGCCGGTTCTCTCCTTGGCATCAGAGGAATGTCCACGCTGCTGCTGGAGCTGTCGGAGTCGACGCTGAATGCCGACGCCGATCTCTCGACCGGTACCGGAGACTCGTGACCGTCCAACGAGCTCGGAAGAGTGTCCTCGTCGTGGGCAACGGGATTTAAACGTGGCGCCGAGGTACTCCCGGTCGTCGATTCGTCCTGACTGTCCTCGGCGATCCTCTCGTCTCCACCAGGTTCTTCCTCTACCACGAGATTGGCCAAAACCTGTTCCTACGTACAAGACTCAGTTGATGAGTACCATTGGTGAAGTACTAATTCTATTTATTAAAAAGAAAAGTGAACGTGCCACCCCAGACCCAATCCTGCAGCACGTGTCCCTTACGTTATATCGGGCATCCCTTCGTCTAGGCCTCCTAGTGGACACGTCGCCTCCCCTCTGGCTCTCCTCGTAGAGCTCGATCAACCTGACGTCCAAGATATTCTCCTCGGGCTCCCACGTGTTGTACCTGAAAATAACGTAGATATTTTTACATTGTATTCGCACGCGGAACCCACGTAGACATACGAATCTTTCAACGCGAAACTCCCGAATGCGCGGACGAGAAAAAACTTTTTACCACGTCAATTTATTCACGACAAACGAGGACTCCCCGTGTCGCCGCGACTTAATACGCGTCGCGACTATGGAAATAAAAAAAATTAAGACAGTCGCGCTTCGATCGCGGAACAAAAGGTCGCGATAACAATAAGGCGAAACACGAAATTTTTCCAATGCCACGACGTGGTGCTTGGGGCATTTCTTTAAGATCCCGTTCACACGTACTTCGTGTCGTCCACGGAAAATTCACGCCGTTGTGAATTCGCCCTTACGTCATTCTTTCTCAACCCCGACCCAGCCCTCGCGGAAGATTCGTCCTCGTCACTTTGGTAAACGTCAACGTAATCCAGGATACTCACTTTTTGCTCCAACCCTTCCACTTCACGAAGTACTCCACCTTGCCCTGAAACAAAGAGAGAGAAGTGCCCTTAGATAGTCTGCCATTGTGTTATCGCAAACCGCAGAGTCCTTCATCGCGATAATAGACATTCCGTCCAGGCTTATCGTCCAGGACCGCTGACTCTCTTATGCGTGGTAGTAAGTTATTATTATTAGTTACCTATTCTATCAGTGGCAAACAACCACCGTGTACTTCCCATTGCCATATCTTTATGAGGTAATAATACCGACAGTGTATATAGATATAATACAGATGGATATCAGGAGGGACGACCGGTTACGTGTTTGCGAGTGAAGGTCATACGTTTTACCGAAACGATCTGTTCCTCGGGACACTCTCTTGTGAAATCGGTATAATTCTGCAGGTATAGCCAAACCACGTCTTTACAAAGGATGACGGGTGTCTTCGATTATAGGA
Source organism: Trachelus troglodyta (assembly GCA_030142635.1). NCBI lineage: Eukaryota > Metazoa > Arthropoda > Insecta > Hymenoptera > Cephidae > Trachelus > Trachelus troglodyta. The sequence goes on from JARQTJ010000808.1 coordinate 527,126, forward strand.
GTATTAAAAAAAAATAATAATTCCATGGTAGATCGCGATTAAAAATATTTAATTGTTTTCGCTTTGACTCCGGTGGTGTTTCGTATTCAGGCGAATTCGCGTTTTATAACTGGTTGTCAAAGTAATATTGCTTCTCGTGCCGATAATATCCAAACAACATGCAATCTGCGTGAGACATTAGCGAGTGATATATCCACGTGTATGCAAATCGAGTTATTTGAATATTCGAATAGCGCGGGCTTTTTATTCTGTCGGGATTAGAGTGGCACGGAAATGGAAGCGTCGGACTGTTGGGGTAATACGCGGTTTGGGGATGTCGGGGAGGAAAGGGGCGGTGAAAACAATGATATTGCAACGAGTAAACAGAACCTGGTTCAATTTCCGTGTTCGATTTGGTAATTTTCTCTTTTGTACGTATATATGCATAGCTGTGCATATGAAAAGCCAGTATTACAATGTACAAAGTGCGATCGGAAAAGCACAGTGGTATGGAAGTTGATACGTGATGTGAAAATAGTGAATTTATTGAGAATCGTTAGGAGTAAACGGAATGGAGGAAATATTTGAAGAATGAGTAAAAAAATTCACTGATGACTCGTGAGAGAATATCTTTTTCTTTCTTTTCCATAGCAGCTAAATTTTTTTAATCGCCTGAAAATTCCAAGAAGGACAGTCGTTGGCGATAAACGAGTAATGGCGGCTTTGCCATAGACACGTCATAGCGATTTCAACGCCAGCGAGACAGCCGGCCAAAAATACACGCGCGTACACGCAGAAAGGAGCTACGAGGTAGAAATGCTTTCTTTGCTCTGACATTTCCTTGACTATGGCGTCGCCACGTATAAAAGATCGTCGATAGCTTCTTTACGTGTCGCCGAGGGTCTACGTGACGTTTGCGACTGACCAATATTTTCATACAAAGATATCATTTTCGTTGCGTCCTGTACGCATTGTATTTGCAGCGAGAACAGAGGAAAATATGACAATGGGGATGGAATATCCGATCGTTGACAGTGTCCAAGAGAGAAAAAAAAATAATCGACGCTTTCTACCGGAAAACCTAACCTAACCTCCTTCGACAGGGTCGAATGAATTTTGGTTACGGAATGTTTCGGACGGATGTCAAGAGGATTGGTTGTACGTGAAAAATGGATGAAGCGAGGTAAAGTGGGTATCGGCGAAGGAAAATTGGTGAGGATCGTAGTGGCGTTTAACGGGAGCAAAGGATTGGCTGTAGGCCAAAATGGAGTGAAAAGCCGCCGACCAACTGTCGATGTGCGCAACGTCGTGACAGTTGGAAAACAATGACATAACTGTGCAGGTATGGTCGGTTATCGGGCATGGGCCGGCAGCTGAGAAAAGTGCCGTGTGTTCTACAACTGTGGTTCTACGACGTTGCCGGCTCCTCTCGGCTCCTTCTGGTTGGCCAAAAGTATACGGGGGCTCGTATATACGATTCAGACGGCGCCTTCCAAAAGCTATCGTCTATTATGCCGGCTTAGGTGCCGAGACCCATATTTCCCACGGGATACTTTCAAGGATGATGCAAATTGCAGTGCATCCTTAGACAATTTATCCATCGAGTGTTAGTCCGTGACAAAATAATACGATAGATTTTACAACCGACTATACTCTATGTACTCTCAATTCCGTGATAGCTGTACCGAGAATCAATGAATTTTTATGACGTTCGTATAAATTCCTTAAAAGTTCTAGAAGATCGTCGAACCAGCCACGTTCAAGTAAACTTGGACTTCAAAGGATTGGTAGTTGATTGTAGATATTTTTCGTAGACCTGGTGGTAAACAATTTCGACAGACTTTAAGGTAAGAAAGTGCAATAGATGGGTACGATAGAGATTAGGAATTGGGATTAGCTAGAATTACGTGTCGAAAGGAAAATTTGAGTAACGTATGGTTCATGCATTTCTGGTGTTTAGGAGAGCAGGTACGTCGGAGAGTCGTTCCCTCTTTGGCATTTAACGAGCAAAGTTGTGAGTCTCTGTATACGGCATAAATCACTAGAGGAGGGCCAGAGGTTTCTGGAGTGTTGCGGTACGATGGCGGGGAGAATTGTAGGGAAAAAAGAGTGAACTACGCGAAGGAGGGAAGGAAAAGCGGCAACGGTGCATAGACAAACACGTTCTGTGAAGTAGCGCCGCCAAGCGGCGTTACCGCGAACAACTTACCCGCTTTTCTCTCTTCTTCGTAATCCGCTCGGCGGCGTAAACTCTGTCTCCCAGCTCCATTTTAAATCCTTCCCAGGGTGGCCACTGGCACTCACTTTATTTATATATCCAATGGGAACGCGTTCTTGCGAACGTAATTAAGCACTGTTCTAGGTGCACTCATATGTGCCAAGGATGTTACGGAGCTTCGGTTGTTATTCCGTAGTATCCGGCGCACGTAAACACCTATGACAATCACCGGCGAGAGGACTCGTGATACTCTCAGCAAGACATCATTTTAGCGGGACGTCCTATGCGTAGGATTTCGGAGCACGTGCCGTCGACTCGAGAGGGAGAGCCGACATGGCCGATGTTTTTTGTATCGTTCGATCAGTGTTTGGCGACGTGGGAGTCGCGGGTGAGGGGATTATTCGCGGTGCGTTAAGCGCGCGCGGAGGGTTATTTCAGCGGCGAGGCGGTGCTGTGCTCGATGTTTTCAGGAACGGCAGTAGTACGAACGGCGAGCACGAGTGGCGGCGACAACGGCGGACACGCACGTCCCATCGAGAGAGAATAAAACGCGGCACCGGTGTGCGCCACGGGCTCTGCTCTCGCGTGTTTTGATTCGCGCGTGCCACCAAGTTTCTCGTTGTGACGCGAACGGTGCGCCGTGTCTCGTAGTAAGACTTTCACGTAGATAATAGCGGCGTCGGGGATCCTAACCGTATAGGCCAGTCGGGATGGTCGGACGGACGTCGGTGTCGACCGACACGTTTTCTGCTCCCTTCGGGTGAGATCGGGTCGTGTGACGTCAGCGATTCCCCCTCGCGTAAACACCAAACATGGCCGGCGCCGAGATATACACTGGGCGAGTGTCGCCGTAGCAGGTCGATAAAACAGAACGCGCGATGCGCGAACGCGACCAGCAGGAGCAGCGTCCGATGATCCGCCAAAGAGTTCGTTATTCAGGCTTAATTACTGCAGAAAACTTCTAGTTTGTGCCCTGTGTCGGCTGCTTATGGAGAAGTGGCGCGTTACTCGATGCCGACTAGCACATTCTCCAGGCCGCGGCAGACTAGCGCCGAGGTCTGCCAGACTCCCCTCGTACGACCAGTGGACTCGCCCGACCCGTTGGAGGTTAGGGGGGCGCGCGCAGAGAAGAGCAAAGGAGGGAGGAGAGAGAGCCTGTAGAGAGAAGGAGGAGAGTATGAGGAGGGGTGACGCCCCGGGGGGTGGGAGGAGAACGTCAAGCACTCAACGGTACGTGGACCGAGGATGGCTTAGCAGGGTGGGAGAGGATGCGCGTGTGTGTGTGTTACGAGGGATAGGTAGAATGAAGTGGGGTTGGCGGAGAGGAGGAGGGGGGGGGAGTAAAGACAAAGAGAGAGAAAGGAGAAAAGAGAGCGCAGGGCTGAATGAGAAAGAGAGAGAGAGAGAGGATTGGAACAGCAGCGCCGTCCTCGGAAGAAGAAAGCTGCCGGCCTGCCTGCCTGCCTGCCACCCCAAGCCCCCTGTGAGCCGAAGCGTCGTTGCCAAGTCGAGTCGATAGTCCCACCAAATGTCACCGTTGCGACGATATCGCGAGGGCCCTCAGGAGCCGCGGGCCACCGAGGACGATCTCAGGGAGTCTCCGCGCCGGACTGATCGATCGGATCGTCCGAACGCCTGTTCACACCGCACACTGTACGGAGCACGTAAATCCGGCAACACCGTATCCTCCTTGTAGCCTGCGACGTTCTGTCACACCGCACAGCGTAGCAGCCTCGACAGTGGCGGCGGCACGATAAACACACTGTACTCCAATAAACACTGAACCTCGAGGACACGCAAGATCCAAACTCCACGGGCTTGACACTCTACTACGAGAACGTATGTTTATCGAGGACGATGCCCCAGTATGCACGATCACGCTGGGCGCAAAGAGCTCGACGTGAAACGCGTGTAACCTCGACGGATCCCGAAACAAGAGTGTCCTCCGTTCCCGACGAGACGACCGTTCTTCCGTCCTTTGGCATAAATACTTAAATAAAAAACGGCTAGGAGTCAGCCCATTGGTCGAGCTTACGCGGCAGCCCAACGATTTGACCCCCGTCGGTCGCGTCGACCAATCTAACACTGGTACGGCCCACGCCGGCTTCCCTCTCTCGCGGCAATGGGCGTCGCTTACTTTGCACCGCCGTACGGCCGTGCGGCGGGCTGCGTTCTGGCAGCGTCGCCCCTCGCTCTATCGCCACCTCGAGAGACTCTCTTCTCTTCCTATACGAACCCGAATAGCGAAGCGCTACTGTGCCACCGGTCTCCTCTCTCTCTCTCTCTCTCATTTTTCTTCCCCCTCTCTGTTTCTCTCACTTCGATTCTCACTCTCGCTCCCTCGCTCCCTCGCAACGGGCATGCGACGCCGTGTGTGTCGTATTGCCGTCGAAGAGGGGCTTAGCCTGGGGGCCCTCGGGGGCTTCTAGCCCACGTAGAGGGACTCTCGTCGAGGGCCGCTCTGCCGGCGCCCGATGGGGGAGACCTCGCCGTTTTCCCCTCTTCCGACTGTCGGTATTGAAATATCCTGGCCCGGCTGTGCAGCGATGCCGCTTCTACCACGCTACGCAGCGGTTCGTTCGTTCGTTCTCTGCTCTCTTTCGTCCCTCTCTCTCTCTCTCTCTCTCTCTCTCGCTCACTGACGCTTTCCTACTCTTTATTACTCTACCTCTCCTCTTTTACTACCACTCGCAGTCGCCCCAGCTCTCTCGCTCTCTCGGTCGCTCTCCCTATGACGCTCCCCAGGTCGAATCCCTAGCTCTCCCACTGTTTCTCTCTTTCGCCCCTAGGTTCTCGCTCCTTTTCTTTTTTTCTCTCTCCTCTCGTCGGGGACTCCCTTCCTTTGCGCAGCCAGAGCATCCATCCACCAGCATCGTCACGAGGTACCGTGTGCCCTCCGTGTATTATCCCTCCTGCTTCCCTCTGCACAATCAATCGTTACGCAAAACCCAACAACAGTCTCACAACCCCCCCTCTTCCCCTCTCTCGCTTCTTCTCACCGGATGCCCGACTGACTCCAGAAGAGACTAACGCAGCCTGCTGTCTGCCTGACTCTTTGACTGCCTGACTGCCTAGTCGCCGGTCTCTCTAACTTAACCGCCCGTCCTCCGCCGTCACCGAGGAGACCTCGACCTGACGCCGCGGACACACGGCGCAACGGCCCTGTCAGCGAAAAAAAGCAGGCCGGCGCCCGGCTTTGGCCGGCATTGCGCAACCATGGAACGGAATGAATATAGATGGCGTATAGGTAGTAGGTACGCGCTACGTGAAACCGTCCGCTTCTTTGTTTCCGAGAGTCCGCGACTCTCTCCGGGTCCTATGACCTCGACGTCCAGAATACGCTATTCGGCTTGACATCCTCGAGGATGGCCTTCCTCCGACCATTTCCCATTGGCTACGTTCTACCCAAACCGACGCCCATGCCACGCTCGCTTCATGATCAAGCTTTACACGCGATCCTTTCCCGATTTCACTTCCAGAGCACCATCGCGCACTTCCGGTTCACAATCTTCATCCGCTCGCACTTGTCACTACGTTATTATCACTCACTTATTCTTACTTACCTTCCTACTGGCTCCAGGGGTGTCTTGTATGATTTGCAGACGACGCTGATTACAGCGTACAGTTGTTTATGCGGATGCTGTACGGAGGATCGCTTGCAGGATACTCGAAATGGACGATGATCTTTCAGCGACGACTTCAATGCCCAAAGCAGACAATGTAACAGGATAAAAGTCTGTAAACAAAAAAGACGAAAGTCATTGATATTGGCTGATCAGCAAATTACGAAACGATCCGATCGACGCCAGGAAATTGTTCAAGGATCAAAGATCCACGTCAATCTCAGCATTCGCGATAGATATCATCGAGTAAGCGAAACTAAAGAGAGAACTCGAGGAATCTGTCTTGATAAAGAAACAGAGATGAAGCACTGGCAAAGAGGAAAAGCAGAGGAGAGCACAGAGCAGTGAGAAGCGTCGAGACGCTGAGCGTCTCGAAATAGCCTGGCATATCGGTGGTTTAATATCCGAATGGTCACGCAACAATGCATACGATGACCTCAAACTTAGCCGACCGCTTGCGAAACCGTCTCGTAACACCAAGAACTACACTAGAGTCTTTTCTCTACGTACCATGGATCCTTTGGTTAATCGCACCGATGATCACGACCGTGGATCCCACGAAAGAACTGCCAATTCGCTAGTCTGCAGTCACGGAGACTATTCAAACGTCAAAGATGGCGTTGAGAAGAAATTTTTTGTTTTACCGCGAGGGAGAGCCACTACGGAAATTCAACTAACTTCGAACGTTTTAACAGAAATTTCTAATTGACACACGGTGATTCGTGTACCACAATGAAGAATCGCATACCGGACTGTTAAAGGATCAAATTCCCAGTGAATAATACATGAGTGCAAAGCCCAGTGCACATCTATGCAAAGTGTGAATATCCGGTGAGTCCGTCGTTATAGCGAGCGTCCATTACGTGTATTCAGGGCGTGTCGCGTCGTCTGTTATTTTTCAAAGCTTTCACAGCTTTTCATTGTTCCGTATAGAAAATCCTGTATGCTTATGATATTTTAGTACTTATGTGTATGGGGTTATACGTCACTCACTATTGGACAGTCAGCACTGCAGTGTGAACACCGTATAAGGCCGTATGTGATTCGGCCGTGGTAAACAGTACGAGAGCCACGCTAGTTGACTGATGACAAACGTCGGATATCATGGTATTTATTTTTTGAAATAATTATAAGATTATGCGAGCATGTTGAGGGAATATTCTTTTAATGGGTTATCACTGTATTCCTATGGTTTCTATGGTTTAAACCTGGTCGAAGGAGGAGCGAACTGGCTCGGCCGGTTCGCTCTTGGCTCACTGGCTGCTGATACTCGAATCTAAGCCGCACCATGGCCTGGCAAAAACCACCATTTAATATCTCAGGAACGGTTTGATATTTTTTCATGAGGTTTTTTCTATATTATTCCAGACCATTTGTCATGATCATTTATTTGGCTCTTATTGATCTTTCCTTTACGGGTGTTGCGTAATCGAGCGAAATAGGTTTGCGTCTTGGCTATATAGAAATCATTCGAATTCATGTGTTTTACGTGCTTTTTTCTACTTTCTCTCTACGCCAAAAGCTATATCAGTGGTTTTAGGGTAAAAGTGGATAATTACGGTTTTCATGAAGCAAAAACATTTTTTAATCACCTATTGACGCGTTGTTAAATTATATTTCTTCTCGAATCATTTATACCAGTGGGATTAATGAAAATATAGTAATGAATTTTGAACTATTTTTTGGGGGAAATTCAAATTTCAAAAATCAACTTTTTGGAAAACTTACGTTTTCCGCATTTTTACGTCGCGTCGTGTAAATGCTTCCGCGACGCGTTACACGGAATTTGAACTTATTTCGACAATCGATTCAGCTTCTGAACTCGTTTATCGATATTATATCGATTCTGTATTATTCAGCAAGCGAAGGACTCTTTACTTATACTATAAGAGCAAAAGATCGATCTCGATTTTAATCCAGCCGGAGAAACCTGACCGGTTTGCCGAAGAGACAACGCCCGGTTATCGCCATTGATCGTGGGATAACTGAAGGTTAACTTCGCCACGCTAAAGAGAAAATTTTTTGGTTCGATGGGAATAACCCTTTATTATTTTATGAGCTTTCTCACAGGAGGAGTTCCGTATTACAATCGACGTTTCTACCGCTCGGACGATGACGTTGCGTAGGACGATCAATCGAATTAAGAAAAATTGCGTAATCGATTACTAAGCTGTGGGATTGTTTAATTGAAATTTTTTAAATAAGTTTTTGTCATTTTTACACCGATTTAAAATACGGCGATGCAATCGTGTTTTCTGTCAACTGACTCGTGTATTACGTAAATATTGAAAATTAGGTAAAATCATGGATTCTATATATTTACAGTCTTTCTTGTAATATTTTTTTGTCAGAATTCCATTTTCTTCTTAATCCTTTCTCGAAAATATAATCTAACTTACGGACACGACCAAAACACTAGAGAAATATATAATTCAAAGAGAGAAGCAAATTAAACCCCTCCGACCGCTGGCAGAGTTCCCAGCGTATCACTCAAGTGGTCGCCCGGATCGATGTGATCTTTCACCAAATTGTGGACTCTCCCAAAGGTACATTAATATTTTGTTAAAGGAAGTAACAAAAACGGGAAGGTATTTAAGTTTGTTATTTCTATACAAATAGTTGCCATCTTGATTTCATGCATTCTCTAACCACTTACTGCCTCGTCTTTTTACGCTTTACGTTTTCTCTCCAGTCTCTCCTGGTCTTTCCCGGTCTCTCCTAGTCTCTCCTAGTCTCTCCTGGTCTCTCCAGGTCTCTCCCGGTCTCTCCTAGTCTCTCCTAGTCTCTCCAAGTCTCTCCTAGTCTCTCCAGGTCTCTCCTGGCCTCTCCATAGTCTCTGCATAGCGACAAACTGCTAAAAAAAAGGCAACGTATAGCGTGGCGCATGCGAGCGCGCGTATCGCATTATCAGCCACGTTATCACGTAAACTCGACTTATAGGTGGACGATAGAGAAACAGAGACGCCACACACCTCCAGCCGTACATACATTAATTTCACATATATACACATAATAATACACATACGGAAGCAGCAGACACAGCCTGTTATTTTGTTCCCTGATTCTATATACATATTTGGACTTGCGACCGTAGTTCCCAATGTGGCCAGACCGGCCGGATTTCGTTCGGCGAAAACTCCACCATGATGTCGTCGCGGACGCGTAATCTTATCCGCAGTCCGTCGGGCGTGGGTACACAAGTCGCTATTAAAATCCCGCGAGCGATACATATATACACAACATACACCAAGTACAATACACAGACGTTGCGACGTACCAACCGACAACTGTTTGCTCTCGCCATTCCAGCTATCGCTACTTGCGCACGGAGCCATAGGTCTTCTCGTTTGCACCGATGGCTCCTTTCTAATCGCTTCTTTTTTCCCTCGTAAACTCTTTTTTTTCATTTTTTTTTAATATAAATAATTATAGCCTTTAATTCCTACGTCGTTACACGGTTGGTATTGGGTATTTTTTTACTGGTCGGCAGAATCTATACTTTCGGCTACGCAATCTCGTTCACGGCGATGTATACTCGCCTTGAGAAATTTTCGCGTGGGACGCCCGACGACTTTTTCTTCTCAACGCAGCGACCACTGTATACAGTCCGCGATATCGGCCGCGACTTTTTGAGGTTATGGACTCTTCGAGGGACTATGCCATTTTTACTCCTTTTGTCTGGAGAGCAGCCGTACCTGTATACGCTTCGTGTTGACTTTGAGCGATATTCGTTCAATGGAAACCCGTTCGAAGGATGTTCGGTATAGAATCATCCTCTTGTGGAACACACTTGGAAAAAGTGCTCGATCCTAAAATTACGTGGAATTCTTATAGGAGTCCAGGTGAACATCGTGGTCGTTCTTGAAAGAGGCTGTAGGTCGACGGGGGCCTCTCGTGGGACTTGTTGCTCCTGTTTGGGCCGGCCTGGTTGGGTCCTACCATTTTGTACCGTGGCAGGTCCCCCAGCTTCCCCCACAAAACTTGTTCGTACCTTAGCGCGCGACGCCGAGCGAAGATGACGCTTTTAGGGACTTCGTGTATATGACACGTGTTGATGTTTTTATTTTGAAATATAATGAAGAATTAACTATTGTTATTTTTACCGTGTCTGTCAAATTTGACGTCTCTTAAGTTTACCAGCAATCACTCGTGAAGTTGCTAAGGCAGCGTATGACGCGCGCATTTGGTAATTTTGAGTTTTTAGGTATACTCGTTACTTTTGAAAAACAGAATTTTACGAAGGAAACATTGTCGAGGGTCGTGCTTCATTCTGACGGTAGCCGAATTTCATTATTTTACTCAATTTTTGAAATATCGTGGATAAATGTGCCGGGTAGTACTAGGCGCAACCCGCGATTTACGATTGACTGGTTTTTTGAGTTTAAACCAAAAAAAATGTGGAGAATAACGTGAAATTTGGTTATTGAACAATCCTATTGTTATTTTATACAATTTTTCGAAAAAATATGTACATTTCATGTAGTACGTAGCAGAGGCGGGTCTGTCAAAAATGGCATATCGAAAAAGTGGGTAATTAATCCATTTAAGGATAATCCTTAATGACCATCCGATGCGGAAGACAGTGTCATGCTCTAATTCGTAAATATTTATTTTCCAGATTGACCATTTTCGAAAATACAAGTAAATCCCGAATGAGCTCCGAGGCCGATAGGCGTTATCAGAAATCGTCCGTAACTCGTGAACGACTGGTGATAACGCGACGAAAAAAAAAAGTTAAAACGGCGAAATTGTTTAGAATCGACCACAAAAAGAATGAAGTCTCTATCGCAATTAGAAGCGAAGATATAAAATGGTGGTATTTGGTAGCCCAAGGTGCGGCTCAGATTCCACTACAGAGTCGGCGCAGACCCGAGTCCAGCCAGGAGCGAGCGGAACTTTCCACGAGCAAGTATTTCCTACTCCTAGTAAAAACCACACTCGATAACCAGTTCCATATAAATATTAGATCAAAAACCTGGTTTTTGATCTATAAAAAATTTGTCTAATCCACCAAACAAAATTCTACCATATTCAATCCAAAAAAGAACCCGTCCCAACCCTCAAAAACCTTACCAAAGGAAACCCTCGTGTTAATCGCCAGTCAATTAACCCCTAAAAGAAGTCCAATAAAGAGTATCCATTTTGGTACCACAAGTGGTACCAAATGTCAAAACCAAAAATTAGCCCATGTTACCAAGGTACCAAAAAAAAAGAATCCACCGAAAAATCTATTCTCCAAAATGAAGCGTACAGCATCCCTCCAGCACCAAAGGGTCAAAGGTCATCGTAAGTCCAAACGACAGCGAGAGGAAGGTGCAGAGGACCCAGAAGACACAGAAGGTATTCCAAACAAGCTCAACCCTAGCCCTCCTTCCGTACTTCCTAATGGTCAAAGCCCATCGCTTCCGGTTTTCAGGTCCATCCGATAACCGACAAAGAGGAAGAACCTGAAGCATCCAAGAGCGCCTTTACAAAATTCAACTTCGTTTCGCCTACATAGAAACACAGAAGTGCGCCTCTATATACCTTGTACCCCCGATAGTAATTCCCGTCTCCATGGTAACACCCCCGAGGCGTCCCCCTGCGTCCCCCTGCGTCCACCCGCGCACACAGTCCTCGACCACCCCAACTCCATAGGAGCGTCTATCGATCCGTCGACGCTCGACGTACGTTTTCTACAGGGAGTGCTACTGACAACGTTCTTCTCTTGGGTTATCTTGGCTTCTCTTCGGTTCTCTTCGGTTCTCTCTCCCTTGTAAACGGGTTGACCGTCTACACCCTGTACCCTCGGACCCCACATCCAGCCCCCTCTCCATCCCTCTCCGCTTGTGACCCTCTCCCGGACTTATTCCGAGATTACAAATTATTCGCCACCCACCCCCTACCTCCCTCCTTCCACCCGACCCCTCCACCTCCTCCTGCATCTACTACCCCCTGACTACCCTTACGGACCCTTTAGGTGCTTCCATAACCATGGTTACGCGACTGAACGATTCTGGAAGGGAGAGTGAGATAGAGAGAGATGACAGTCAGTGGGACAGAGAGAAGGGATAAAATCGCCGTACAAACCAAGCGTAAAGACCGTCAGCCGAAGACGCTCCTCTTGCAATAGCATTTCTGTACTCCGAATGTGTTATCCTGATAGTATCTGGGTACAAATCAGCACTTACTATATGCGTCACTGTTAACCATGAGGTCATGTGACTGTTGAGGTCACAAAATATATAAACGTAGATACGTCAATATACCGGGTGTGTCGGTTGTGTAGAAATTTGTAAAAAAATTTTTTATACCAAAAAAATAGAGGGATGCTGCTCCGTGTATACGCTTTTTATAGGTACCATTTATCTAGTTCTGTGTATATTTATATATATTTACTCTATAAATGTATATAGTAATATAACCGTGTGAAAAACAGAGTCGCGGGAGTAGCAAGAGCAGCAAGAGGCCTTCGGGTTCTTTTGCCAGCGTTACGTTCTCTCTGTACCTATGCACTCTATCTCTCTCCTCTGCCTCCCACCTTTGGCCACTCTCCTCTCTCTCTCTCTCTCTTTCTCATTCGCAATGCCTCTCGCTTCTCCGTAGTACTTTGCCCCTTGCCAACTCTTTCTCTGGCCATGCTCCAGTCGCCTTGCAAGCGCGATGGTTGTCTGTATAGGTGTCTACCAACTTACCGAGAGTCTCTTCGGGCTTCCTCGGTCCGTTTCGTGAGCGAGACTGTGTTATATATATAGAGAGAGAAAGAGAGAGACACCTCATGCAGTCTGCTGGATGTTGGCATTATAGGTAGCCTACTGGGTCTCTCTCTCTCTCTCTCTCTTGAGACGTGCAGCCTCTTCTCTCGTTCGGATGCCTTTCTCTCTGTCTCTCCCCACTCCGTGGCTTTCACCGCGTGCGATGAGACCCGCTGGGCGCGATGCACGCCGCGCGATATACATATACCCGCGGACCAAAGTGGATTCCGACGCGAAGATTTTATTAAGCATCGTATCTCGCGCGCCATTCGAAACCGGCCCCTCAACCAAATCCACCGTGGCCACCACTTATCGTTATTACTCGATACAGCCTATACTTACGGGTCGAGCGCTTCCGAGACATCGGGAGTATCCTTGAGAACGTGGCTTTAGAGGTTATGTTGGATCTACTTATTTAAAACATATATTTTTGGCGTGGTTAAGGATTCATATTTTTGAAAATCATTGCTAACGGGAAGGACGATGGTAAACAATTTTGGAGAATTTTTGAAAAATATATCTGATTCGACGATCGGATGGTGGCGGAGCGTCGCGACGCTTTGAGGTTAGGTTAGGTATATTTTTTTATTGAATATTTTGGCCAGTCAGAACGCCCTGCCCATTCGCGTGGGTAGGTCTGATCAATTTATGGACAGGTTAGGTACGTGAAGTTGGCTTAGGTTGTGCTGCTGTCTGATTGGCTGACGATTCGATATTATATCGAACTGAATTCGAGTAATCGAGACCTTGATTCTGTTTTTTGGTCGTAATTACTCTTTTTTTATACAGATCCACTGTATCATTCGGAATTTTGAGGAAACTACTGGTTAGTATCGGAAACTCTGTGCTATGGCCGAAGTAACCAGCGAGAACGTTGCCAATCAGTGTTACGTGGTTTGTTTCGTAACAGACTCGCGATACGAATATACGCGAGTCGTGCTCTCGACACGCAAACGGCTATGAGAGAGTTTCAGATTCAGATGAATTTATTATATCGTCAAGACGAGAGTCAGGATGCGCACCTGGTGCCTGGGTTCATCTCAAGAGAGTAAAAGGAGAATGAAAATTCTTGAGAAGAGCTAAAGAAGAGGAAGTAAAATTCTGGTCCAATCTACAAAATTAAAACCTTCATCGTGGCAACCGATCATCATACGGATACCATATGAGTCTAATTAGAAAATTGATTTACATGTTTTTGAAAATACTATAAAAAATTAGTATCAATACCATGGTCATTAGTAATATTAATAATTGAATGGCTCAGGATTAGGTAATTATTTTTAATTGATAATTTAATCAAAATTATACATAGGTATATACCTGAATTTGATAAGACAATTGATTATTTCTATACTTAGCCTGAATGTCCTACGAAGATGATCCAACGTTACCGTCAACGAGTATCCTTCGTCCTGAAGTCCCTTCCTTAGATCTTTGTGAGTATATTTGTCCGTTCGAGTATTTCCATATAATACAAGTTCATTGACCCTTGTGAAAATTGTTACCGAAATTCAGCAAGTACGCAAAGTCTGTTTAGGAATTGCGAAACAATCCTCATATCTTCGGACGACCAGGGATAATCAAGTCCTTCTGCAGATGACGTCTTAAGTATCAGTTACAGATTGACTTGGACCACTGGGTATCATCCTCCCAGAAATACTTGGGTCTATCCTGTTTAGACATCCGTCTGTCAGGGCGTACCTTGATGCCGACGCTTAATAAAATGATGAGACAGACCGTCTGTCTGCGGTTCGCCGACTGACTGCCGAGTGTACAGGGACCACCGGAAGTGGCCCATCACCGCCCCACATTCTCAACTTCCGCTCTTGTCGCTCGCTCGACCGTCGTTTCCACGACGACGAACCTCTCGTGGAAAGGACGCGTCGCCAAGGAAAATCATAACAAGACAAAAAAAGAAGAACAAGAAGAAAGATACAGTCGGCGGGGGGAGGGGGGGTAAAAGTGGGCTAATAAAAAAATTCTCTAATTCGATATATTTGCAGATTCGCACCGGAGAGGAATTTTGGTCCATCTGAAACATCCCCAGTGAATTGCGTCATCGTGCAGAGACAGGATTAATTATTACAGTAAAAAAAGAAAAGTGACAGTCAACGGAGAAACACACGCATAAAGGTGAATGCACAACGGACGTAACGCAAAAAGGCGCCTATAGCACGGCAAGCGTAAAGATGGCGAGCGCCGGTGGAAGCGTCGTCGTCCCCTCTCCCCTGGCGCCCCTTTCACCAACGACAGGAAACACAGTGTACCAGGGTACTACTTGGAAAGTTGGCGTCGAAAGGCGTCGCGACGGCATGTCGTTTCTCTACGTGGCTCGATCGATCGGCGACCTACGATTATAGAAAAGTGCCCCTTTGAATTCTGCATCGACTGTCTGCTCTCTTTTTACTTCTAGCCGCAGCGAGTGGTCTTATATGTGTCATATATACGTCTAGCTTACTTATTTATAAGCTTATACGGTAACAAGTGTGTATACGTATCTGTATATATATATATATATATATAAAATCGACATACGTAAACGGTCAAGGTTCGCACAGCTCTCGTTCCTATCTCTAGATCCAGATCATTATTTACGTACCGCTGATTATTTTCTGCATTTTAGCAATATTTCACGGAGGTTATCTTAAGGCTTGGCGAACTCGAGGGCGATCGGTTATGTAATCCAGTAACCATTATGAATATTCATAATCGTCAGATATACATACCTATATACATAGAGCGATAAGTATCGTGCACAGAGTGTATACATAAAATTAGCATAACTCGTCCGCCATTACCAATTACGATTACCGGTAAAATCAAATAGTACTTACGTGCCATGAATAATCAATACCAAATAAATTTAAGTGTACAAGAGTTATGGTAATGGGATTATGTATTGGCAGGTATAAATTTCAAGACTTAATTGTTAACGGTGTCGATTGATATTTAGTGTCTAATTGTTATTTATACTCTTAATAAAGGTAGCGATTAACAGTACCCAGCCCAAGACCCTTAAATACATTGACCAGCCATCTTGACGGGTAGCCAGAAGCAAAATGGCCAAAGAGCTGGGTGCTATGCCGGCAGAGTCGAGGTCCGAGGGACTTCGGGTCGGAGGTCACAGGCCATCGTAAAACTTGGATTTTTTGGTACACGTAGTCGAGGTGAGTTCGAGGGGGTGACCGGGAGGGGGAGGGGCGTGGCCTCGCAGCAACCCCTTGCCCTCTAGCAAACCCCTTTAATTCGGTGTTGCGCGCGACAATGCACCCCCGTTAAGCGAACGTAAGAATTATCACGAATCAGGGTATACGATTGGGGATCTATAGATCCCTCGTATGGTATAGGATTTCTTGAACGTGATCCAAGGAGCGATACCAGGCCCGTGAGCTTGAGAGTTTCTATGGCGGCGACGTTAATGGCACTAAATTTATGTAGTATGACGTGGGGTTATGTACGGGGAAGTAACACTCGATGGTCAGTTTCGAATAATTACGCTAGATCGCTTGATTGATTTAACATGGCTATTCAAGCGTTTCCTAGCAGTTCTATCTTATCGGAGACAGTTTCCCGGAATCGCAATAAATCCTTCCAGCCACTGGGAATGTTGTGTCGGTTTTAATGAGCCTGCTCGACTTCTATTTACTGGCAGTGGCCACACGAGTGTAACATGAGCACGATCGTGGCGCGGAGCAGTGATTTCCAGGGATTTTGAAAATTTGATTAATAAATTTAAACTCACGAAATCTCATCGGAACGAAGTTATAGATCAAATAATAGAGAAAAGGGTATTTTGACGTTTCCATAGTAAACATATGTAGCTGCTATTGATTTTGAACTCATGGAATTTAACACGTGCTCGCCACGTGGCCTTTGACGTTTACTGGACTTGGACTCGGGACAATGTTGATTGTCAAAACAAAGTAAACACGTATACCTGTGTATAGTCAGAGTCATAACTCATACGCATCATGGTAGTCGACCGTTCGAAGAACCCAAAACTGTTAACCGTTTCATAGAAATGGAATGAAGGAGAAAAAAAATGAAGAAAACAAAAGCACGACCGTACATAGCCAAGTATAGTCATTAGAGTAATACCCACGTTTTGTAATAGCATAGAAATCACTGTTCCTAACAAGGCGCACCAATTGTATCCTCGTGACAAGGTAAGAACGTCCATGCTGGAGTATCGACACGTGTCAAATTCATATAAAGCCACGTATGGCATATGTGACAGACGCTCGTATGTCCCTAGTACCAAAATCACTTTTACCCAAAACGTGTAGAATCTCTGTTTAGTGTTTATCCCAGGAGACACGTTCAACAGGTGACACTTCGTCAGCATCGGGTCCCGTTTTCGTAAATGCTCGTTGGGGTCGGAATTGGTTTCTGACTTGGTGACGTCACTCTTGCATCGATATACGTGATACACGTGTACGCGATAGAGGCTATCCAGGTGCACAGGTGTCATTGGTTGAGACGTCATCATCATGGCTAGTCACGTGTCCCATAAAGCTGAAACGTATAATGACAGTTAGACACGTGAAGGAATGATCGGTTTAATTTGCGTGATTAGCATTTCGTTTGGCTGGTTAATGGCGCTCGTTAATTTATTCAAATTGATTAAGACTCTGCTGGAGGACGATTTAATGCCGACCACACAAGTATTCACAAGTGCATAGGGACGCTTGTACGAGGCGTCGAGTGGGCACCTATATGTAATATGGTCGTTCGCCATTCGAGTGGACGTCGTGGATAAGCTGGTCGAAGGTGGATATATATACTTAACTATATAGGTACTTGGACAAGGTAAATTTTATGGGGGTATGTAAAATGAGTTACAAGTCGGATAATCGGGTAATAAACTTCCGGTAGGACCCCCCGCGTGTAACCACGCGTTGTACGAGCGTCGGGACGCTTTTGCTAAAGAGAAAAAAATAAGAAATTTTAGATGGAATTAGAAAAAAATTCTTATCTCTGTTCAAGGAATAAGTTTTTGTATGATTTATCAAAACTTGTACCGTCGAAATGATATTTTGAAAATCCCGCGCCTCGGTATGCGTCCCGAACTACCTTGGCCTAAATATCCAGAAAGTTTTTGGCACTCGTACCGTCAGGCTATTTCTCAAGTACTTTCCCCTCGTCGTGGTGGCAAGTCTGTATTAGTAATCGTGGTACGGAGGGGTGCTGGCGTTCACGGAGCCGTAGCATAGAGTCTGTAGTTATAGGAGCAGCTATAGAATGGAGTAAGCATTGTAAATCAATACCCTGGGTTGCCGGCGCTCCGAACGCCCCGCGTTTCAACATGCCAATACACTGGGATAGCCTTCGTCCCTGCAGGAGAACCTAGAGTAGGAGTGAGAAGGATAATTTGGAGAGAAAAACGATGGGAAATGGTAAAAGAAAAACCACCATACGGTCGGGTGTAAGAAGCGATGAATTACTTTTAGTATTAAAAAGATAAAAATCTTATGTACTTTTTATTCAAATGGTATCTGCATAATCATTGATAAACACCTGTACTATATTAATGGGAGTCTGAAACCATGGATGATGAAGGGGATAGATCGGTGAGCTTGTTCGATGACTAACCGGTTGGATTAATTAGCGTACAATTGACTATGGGATTTCTGTATGGGGGTCTGGTAGTGGATACCGGGTATTGTCATGGGGTAGAAGGTTATGGTACTTGTTTGGTATAGTTACTCCAAAAAGGCTCCGGTCGAAGGGGCAGGTGGGCAGGCTGTTTGGAGAACGGCCCACTTTCGGGCCCATCTTTTGGGACCGTCTTTTCATCTCTCTCTGTCTGTGCCTGACCATCCGTACGTCGCGTTCATGGGGTTGGCAGCATTGGCCCGCTAGCTGCTACAGGAAGAGAAAACCATCTGGTCCCATCATCGAAGCAGCTGCTTCTTCCTCTTCTCTTGCTCCTATGCCGATCATCCTGGAATCGGTAATGCCTTTCGAGCTCAGGATCAAGGATTAAGTGTATTAGGTATGCACTTACCTGGTTAGGTATATACTGAACGAGTCAGACCTTCCAGTCCCAATTGTGGATCAGCCATGCCTGGTAGGTCTTCGTTCGCCATTGTTAATGGTAACGCTAGAAGGGGATTCTCATAACGATATTTTGAGTATTGTTGTATCGGATGATCTTAAGAAACGCGTCCATTTACTCGGAATCAATTAGGAAGACCTAGACTCACATTATCCGGTGATAACGAGGGATTGTAACGAACGTGTGTGATAAGGAATTTTATCTATTTTCTGTAAAAAAAAGAAAAGAAGAAAAGTACACAATTTATCAGTGTCCTTGCAATTAGTAGAAGACACAGACGCTACCTTTTTTTGTCTTTAACCAGAGAAAATCCTCTTGCCTCGCAAAGCCAACATGAGATATGGAGCATCGAGAGACGCAGTTGAGTCACCATTGCTGGATCGCTAATCACGCTAATTAATTGCCTCGACTTTCTGCTTAAGCGTTCACTCTTCTTTATTTCTCTTCTTCTCGTTCCCCCTGCTGCTCGTCGTTGCAGAACTGTAGAAAGAGCCGCTGTACGTAGACTATACATTTATATGTGTATATATATATATATATATATATATATTCACAATGAAAATAAATACAACAGCCCATCCTCCGTCACGTTCGCAGTCATGGCGGGTTAATCAACTCGCAGGAGACGCCCGTGGCCACAGTACTATGTATAAGTAGAGGCCGATCACGAGCGTAGCTACTCGAGTCGCGCTCGTAACTCGGATAGAAAAAGAAAGGAGAGAAAAAGAATGAAAGAAAAAAAAAAGAGGACTGGCTTCAAGGCGATTTGCTGTTTTAACTAGCGCGCCGGTCGCGTCGGCTGCGGCAACAGGCCGGCCAGATTCCTACGGGCCGCTGGAACGAAGTCGTGGCCGGGCGAACTCGCAACTCAAGGCAGAACTTCTTTCCTCCGTTATCCTCCTAACGGGTCAGCCTCCATCGCTGTTTACCTCGAAGTAGAATTTACGCGATAATAACAGTTCCTACCGCTTGCTCGAGTCGCGACTCGCACTGTATACTTGCCAGCTGAAACTGATTTCCCTTACGGGCAACCATTATGCCGGATCCACAAATCTTAGGCCGGCGCATTCGTTATTCAGTCCGCACTGTACCTACAATAGTACTATCCGATAGTGGATTCTCTCTGTCTCCATTGTATTCAGTTTAGTCATCCCCGATGCTCGTGTGACATTCCTAGCCATGCAGGTACATCCACACGCACAGATGCGTGCACGATAAGTGATAAAACGTAGAGCTGTAAACTTAACCTAAAAGTTTCTACGTCTGTCAACAGGTGGGAGGACAGCCGATTGGAAACTGGCGAAATTACATGGCACTGGCAGCAGAAGCATTTTAGCCGTACTTCCCGTCGTGACGTAAGTGCCTTTAGAATTTTTACAACGTTAATTTCTTTCACGTGCGAATGATCCACGACAATCGTGTCACCCGGCCGACACTTACGGTTCTCATGTATGCATGCATGCACGCACGCGTGACGCACTTGAGATACGGCGCTGTAAGTAAGTCGGTTTGTCGCACGCGACGACTCCGACCGCGATAACATCTTCTGGACGCTTACGGGAGTCCCTCGACTGTTGCTGCGTTACGCTTTTCCTTTCTCTCTCGCTTCTCCCTGGAGAGGTTAGAGGGATGAATGGGATACGGATGACACGTGCCCACCGGAATGGTTTTAGACGGCAGCGCAGCGTGATCCGTGACGGGATCCATCATTCGTAAACGAGGTTATGTGCACGTATGCAGACGTATGGGGATATAAGATAGATACGTAGAGGTAGGTTACCGCAACTTATTAAATTAGAGAGTTGAATGTTAAAGACTCGAAAACCCGTTGAACCACCTTGGCGTTACGCCGTCCTCTATTTAGCATCATAGTAAATCGCCTAGGTTATGCGTACTTCCAAGAAGTCATCGTCGAGTACCTCATCGATCGTTCCCGGTGGCTGATTTGAGAATCGGCGTCGCCCGTGCTCTCGCGGCCTTGCCGGTAATGACGATGACAGCGATCATGACTTGCGGCTTGTCAAGCGTCCGAGAACGCTACTATACGGACGTAATGGCCGCCGCTGCTAAGCACGCCCGAAATATCTTTCCGTTTCTATTGAAAGAAGATAGCAAGGATCGTGCGCGTTTCCGTGCCTACGACCAACGCGTTTGCTTTTATCCTTATCTCTTTGTAATTCCTGCCGATGGGAAACATCACAGATACAAGTTACGACCTGCTTGAACGGTCGTCAGTTAATAAGAGTGTCCGCCATTGTTTACAGCTGCTCTCAATGGATACTCGAATTTTTCGTTCAGGGATTTCGGGCTGGTTAAAGTAAGAAAAATATCGTTTTTTTCATATCGATTGATCGATGGATCGCTCGACGCAGGGATGCCTGGATGGATTGTGTCGACTATAAGTGGAATCCGTGGGTGCCCGAGCGAGGTCATACGCACTCGGAATAGTTTATAGCTACGTATGTGCATAGACGTACTACTCATCGAGTACGTAGAGATACCTAGCGAGTGAGCGAGTACGTGAGGAATTCTCGGCGCGACTAGAGGCCACTGCTGCTCAAAATATTGACTCATTTGTCACGCCGGTAGAAGTCCGTGGCCGGGGGCCAAGTCTCGTTGGAGGAGGAGGAGAACGAGGAAAGAGTAAAGGGAAAAAGTTTAAAGAGGTGAGTCCGTGCTGGATGAGAGGTTATAACCCGGTCGATTATTTTCTCGAAGAAACGGCATAGCCTCTCGTTCCCTCTGTTTATTCGTACTTGACTTATCCAATGTATTCTCTTACAGAATCGTATTGACTATCGTACGATAGTCAATACGCTGCTGCAACGGCAATGACGTTTACCAGAGCTCGCCGCAATTCTCTGTCTAATACAGACCTTATAGGTTATGCTCGGTTTTCACGAGTGTCCGGTGTCGTCGAGTAATCTTATCCTGGGACGCATCTAGCCAGCATAATGTCGCTTGACCGGTAGCACAAGGAGTGGCACTGGCCACTGTCATATATTATACCTCGTGCGTCTAATGGTGTTCATTTCAGGGACGTCGCTATTATTCTTGCTACGATTCGTCGCCGCTTTAATGGCCGCCATTATTCAGATTTCGCTTTGACGCGCGACTTGCGCTCCGGCTACGAGTACAACACGACATACATACCTGGCCACGTGTGATGAGTACACATATGGCAGTTACCCATCTGGCATATATCCATACATAAATACAGGAGGAAGAATAGTGAGTATTATACAGTGGTTCCGTGCTATAGAAAGGAGTAAAGGAGAGGAGAAAAAAAATAAGCTTGGAATCATTGTGAATCTTGATAGATTCTCCAGTGGTCCATTAGCAGCCGTATAATCATTGAAAGGGCCCTGAGCCCTAGAAGATAGGTTTCTGAATCCTCCAGGTCTTTCAGGTTAGTCACGACTGGCCCGGTAGGTTTCCTCCAGTAGGTTTTTGCACGACTCCTTCCTCATCTTCCTCTCGGCCCTTGACCGTCCCTTTTCAAGATCTTCTATAAGGCACGAAGAGGAGTGCGTCCTGAGGCTGTAAGACCCTCGTTCCCCTCCCCAAATCCTTATCCCTTCCCAGTATTCCCCGTACTCGTTCCACCAGGTCGACTGGTGGCCCGACAGCTCTTCACAGGTCGTTGATTCGGTGGGGCCGAGATCGCGAGATTCGATCCTCCGTCCATCCTTTAAGTCTTCATTAAGACGCTTCTTGCTTCTTTTTTTTCAGCCTTTATTCCCACCTTGGTAGCATCATTCGTCTCTCTTCCTCCTTGGCCGCTGTTACGTTGGCTTATGGGTTACGCGGTATACCTGATTGTGAGATCAGAGAATGGTCCATTCGTAACAAGGATACCCACCGTGGTATTATCTACGGTGTAATTGGATACCTGGATAAGTCATTTTTTTTCACGGTATCATCTGTCGAAATTATAACGAGGATTCTTTTGTTATTTGTACCACGGGTATTTAATTTGAACATTTTTTTTTTTTTTCTAGAAAAACATTGGAGTTACGCTGTCGCAGAATGTACATTGGGACCAGGTTGCGTCCCCATAAGTCGTAGGTATAAGTGCGTGCCGACTTATGGGGGTAGTTTAGTACAGCCCAACGATTTCATACAATTCGGATTCAGTCATCCCAATCAAACCCTCCGGTTCTTTCCACTTGAACCGTACGTTCCTCATGGGGTTTGTATGGTGGTAGTCCAGGCATGGAGAGGTAAGGCAACACGAATAGTTCCACATACTCGAATAAGGACAGAGCGAGCGAGAGGGAGGGTAGCTACGTAAAGGCAGGGTAGGATAGAAAGGTACAACACCATAGGACACAAGCTGCATACGGTGGTGGCGCGTGTCACGAGGGCAGCTGCTACTATAGTCATTGTGTTCCCCTAAAAATAAAAAAGGAAAACGTTCTCTGGAGTAGGAGAAAGGAAGTACCCCAGAAGCCCAGATATATATATACACACACACAGAAGGGACGTATAACCCCGTATCGTTTATAATGCTTCGGAATGGCCAAATTATAGAGAGAAATTCGAGTGTGTCTCGTGCCCCGGATAATGATCCCTCTCTTTATTTTTTTTCCTTCTCCCACTTTTATTCCAACCCTTGATTCCCGTATACTTTTGCATTCAGGTACCCTCCGAGCCGATACTGCCATAAGTGCGTCCAGTAAAAGGCAGCGTGTTAACGATTACACGTATAATTTAGTAAATACGGCTCATTTAAAAATGAGCTATTACCAAAGTATAGCGATAATAAGTTACTAAGAGTTTCATGGAAATTTATATAACACAATTCATTGGATGCAATGACGTAGGCATTCCAGGATCCGTAACCTATGCAGGCCCATAAAGCAGGCACGTACTCATCCAGGATGACGTGTTTCCCATTAAGGTGTGCAGACCGAGGTCTCACCCTAGGATCAGACAACGTCCTGAAACCTCAAGGTGTGTCCTACCTGACCCTCTCGTGGGTTACGCACACCTACGATTCAGAAAAGGGAGGATTGCTGCGTGCTAAGGGTTGCGTAGGGCTGGCGACAGGATGGTAACACACTTGTCTGTAGTCTATACGTGTGTGTATATACCTATATATACATAGCGGTTACTTCTAGGTATGTATACCAACATGCTTCTCAACATTCTGGAAGGTCTCTACCTCAGCCCTATCCCTTCAGCCCTTGATCTACCCTTAAGGAACCACCCTCGCCACGCCACTGCGCCCAACGAACGCCATCGAGGAACAGACGAAGTAGAGAAGGAACGCGAGTGTCTTGGAGACCGCAAAAGGGCCCCCTCGTGGAAGGGCCCATGGCGCGTGTCCCGGGTCCCGAAAACACGAAACGACCACCAACAGCTGCACCGACGCCCTCCTCGAATTACGCGCACCTCGACGTCCAGGAGTTCTTGCCAGGAGTATCAGGACTTGCCTCTGAAGAAGGTCTTTTAATACGGATTCTTTATTTTTCAATGGGACCTGGAAGACGCGAAGATCTTCAAGTTGATTACCCAAGTTGCATGGGTCCATGAGGATTCAGAATGCAGTTCGCTTTTGAGCTGGGAGCTGTGGAAATTTATAGTTCTAGCCAGAGTTCAGCCAATTCGGTAAAAGGATATTATTGGTGATTCTGGCTTTTACCGTTTAGGCTTCGATACGTCTGTCTTCGTCTAACTTAAGTGTATACACATAAGTTTGTCTCTCTCGCACTTGCAGAATGCATAGACATTTTTTTTTATTCTACATTCGATCAACCATGAATGATGTACCAGTAAGTAATGTCCATCGATAACGTGCATATTTCAATTTTCAAAATTTGCCAATGCACACTTTTAAACCCAGTACACCGTTGGTTATGAAATATTACAGTGACGGCACGACAGCTGTCAAGCCTGTCCGATTTCGTAGCATTTGCACCGGACACCCAGTATACCTCGATGCATTTACATTCTGACCCTGTTACATATTTCATCACGAATTTATACTCATTATTGTTAAAGGTTAATTGTCGTCAAATTGTAGTCCGTAACCCGATCGGGTAATAGATAATGGAGTCTCTCACAGTCAGGAAGCTCGTTTAGCCAAGCACGCGACTAGTCTTTCTCAGTTCGTTCCAAAGGAGACTGACAAGTCAGCCAGGTGGCTACCGTGGATTCAAGTCTCCCTTTCACAAAAATAAATTGTAAAATTTTATTAAATCCACTTTAATTCAGAATTATTCATTCTATACGTATCTTTGTCATAAATAAGGACACGTGTACATACGTCAAAATGACTGACACAATAACAAATACTGTCTATTGTCAGCTGACACGTGTTTCATTTGTTCAAGTTACTCAGTGAATACTATAAGTTTATCTAATGACGTTTACAGAAAATTTTGTTTTTTCAATCTAAAACTAACCACCCAGTACCTACCTAGGTCTAGTGCGAGGGTGAGATTTACCTAGGTCAATCGTACTGCGCGACAATGCTACTCCGGGCTGCGCGATACGAAAATAAATTAGACGCTAATTATAGTCAACGAACGACCCTGGGGCAATTAGGCTTTTAGCACTGTCATTGTGACCGTGGTGACTTTGCTCTCTACCTATCTAGAGATAATCTACGTGGGAGCGCCTTCCGTTCCTTGAGGACCTCTTCCCTCTTGGTCTCAACTTATATATATATATATATGCATATACATACTATATACACAGGTCGTATATACAAGAGCCCGTCTACCTATATACACTCTCATTCATTCTTATTTCCATCCCGAAGGTTCGCTCCTCCTTCCCGATGCCAGGACATTCCTACGGGATTCCTCTGGTCCCTTAATGCGAGTTAAGGTCTGTTCACTGCAGTGGTACGAGTTGTGGTTTTACAGGAGTTTTTATCAGGAATGCGCAACTGGTTGTCATTCTTATCTGAAATCCGTTCGGAAGCGCAAGACCGACACTGGATGATTAAAGGTTAATTGTAAAAGATAAAAATAATTATTTCTTGTTTCTGTGTTCTCCAGAATCACGTTGACCTACTCGTGAACTACTTACCACAGTATGCAAGTACTTGCGGAGCGCAATGTTATTCTTGAAAGGCGCTGTATGCGAATATAGTGAATTGGCGTGTTCCGCGAAAAAATGTTGGGTGATTAACAGAGAACTCGTGGAAATATAATTGTACGTTTTGACCTTTCAGAAAATCGTCGTGCAACCGCCAGGCTGGTTTGTGTAAATACGCAGAGTGCATAAATGAGAAATAATAATAGAGTCTGACATGAGTTATTTATAGAGCCCGGGACTCACATTCTCCACCTTTGAGCCAGTGACAACCGAATCGACACCTTCGCCGTAACCAAGTCAGGCTGGTTTCCACGACAAAATGGCGCCTGTCGAAACGCGGTGTTGGCCTCCCTAGGAAAAGTTTGAAAGAACCCGAGGGGAATCCCCATGAAAATTATTGAGAAATTATATGTTTGACAAAGGTATCCGTCTTCGCGCCTAAAATTTATCACACCATTTGCTGTACTCCGATACAGACTAAAGGCGCATACGTATATCCATCGCTACAACCAGACGCAATCTCTATTTCAGATGGTAACTAATATCTCTTTGGATTAACACCAGTGGACATAATTAACGGTCGCGTTGTACGAATTTCACGAGGATGTTAATGCGCGGCTGGCTGCTGAAATATCGTGGCGTCTAACGAGGATGTATGTGGCGCGTCGGGACGCTACAAGACAGCCTCGCGCGGATGATAGTTGCTTCCCGCAGTGCGTAGTGCACCCATGCCATACGATACGGATGCGACTGCTTACATGGAAACTCCCCTTATTCTGATCTTGCGGATGAGTAGCGATGATGATGCTGAAGATGCTGGGAACGTGCTGGCGCTTACGAGCTTGTTACGCATAGATGTAGAGAGTCGGTCAAGTCGGATGGGCCAACTGAAGTTAGCCTGTGTATTTGATTTCTATGGTAGAGCCAACTTCAGGTGGTACGTTTCTACTGAATCAGACTGTAGTACACGTACCACGTGGTGAATCCCACCGAGTATACGATACAGTGGAATACGATAGTGGGTGCCGGTTAGTTGGTTATTATTTATCAGGGTGTCTACCTGAATTTAAATTGCGTACCGATTCACCCTGATGTTACTAGCAAATAGTCATACACGTAGTCGTGTACCAACCTAACGTGTTCCCGTTTAAAGGTCCGTTCGCAATGGCCGACAAGTCTGCGAAGTACCCAGGGAGTCCGGGAGTTTCTGCAGGAGCCGCAGGCATCTGGCTCCAATACGTCAAGCGACTCTTGGGCTCGTTATTCCGGTCAGGGACCACCTCCTGGCGTGGCGGGCGGCTTTTATCGTGCGACAAGTTAGTCGGGGCCTTTTTTTCCTCTGCTTACTTTTCACGTGAAAACGCAGACAAAACCTTGTAGACTGGTGGAGTCGTTACGGGCCCAAATGAGGCGCCTACTGTTGTCCTCGCTGTTGTAGCTACGTAAGTCCCAGTATATCCGTCACGTATCTTGACTACGGTATTTCTTGGGTCCGAGCGAATAACTAGCTTTGCTGTACTATTAAAAATACTTTTTTTCTAGATTCACCAAAGAGATCCAGTATCTTCCGGATAGGGCTGAGGCTTCTCTCTTGGTTGGCCGGCGGGAGGCAGAGGGTGACGAAGGGTTAAAGGCACAGGGCACGGGCCCCAACGGGAAAGATGGCGAAGGAAGGGACATAAATCTCGCGCAGCACGGTGGCCGGCAAGAGCGAGGGAAATAAGAGAGAAAGAACATGGATGAAAGAAGAGGAGTCGGAGTAGCATCGGAGAGGAAGAGTATAAAGGAGAAGAAGAGGAGGACGAAAGCGGTAAAGGGAGGAGGCCACAAAGGCACCGTGGAATCACGCGACTCTCGCTATTATAACGTCCCTTCGACGCTTAATTGCTCCTCTGAAAAAAGAAGCCGCCGTGAAGCGCGAGTGAAGCTGCCGGCCAAATAAGGCCGCTCCGCGAGGAATCACTTTGCTCGGAACAGAATAGGCCGTGACGGAACATACCGAGGAGTCACGCGGAACATAATGAAATGGAGCCGAGATGGAGTGGAGGAGTAAAAGACTAGAGTATAAGTAGGCATATATGTATAGTATAAGTACTGGACGAGGAGGATGAGTCGTAGGCGCCGTTCTTGAATAATATATATCAAATAGACAGCTCGGAAAGGCTTGTGTAGGCAGAAGATAGCAATGCGGTTATACCAAAGGACACAGCGCCTGGGTCCTGGAACGATCGTGAAGGATTCGACGCCCTGCGTCGTTGGGTACGCTTGAGCGATCTGGAGAGGTTCCTAACTTCCAGTTTTCTTTCTCGCCCCCCCCGATGCGCTCTCTCTCCCGTAACATGCTCTTTCTCCTCCTCATTCACCTTTTCTTTTTATCCTTCTTCATTCTCGGTCTCCCTCTCGTACCAGCAGCGTCTTCGTCCCTGTCGGAAAGTTCTAGAGGAATACCAAAGGGATACCGAATGCCCCTTAAGGACGCCGAGTAGTGTCCCAATGGCTTAACCATTCGTACTTTGTAGAAGCGGTGCTTGCTAGTATCTTGGCAATGTTAAAATTCTTCTTATTGTCATTATCATTCTATTATCACGGTGCTCGTGTACCACTCAACGGAATATCCACGTGACACTCAACCGAGCATATCTAACCGATCCGCATGGATGCGCGCTACCGTCACAGTGTGTGGCCTGTACGTGTAACGGATGCTTTGATATATATTCGTATACACGTATACAGATTTAGGTACTTCCAAACTCTGCATAGAGGATGCTGATAGCATTACCAGAGTAGGCACGTAGTACGGCATAGTGTTCAGAAAGTAGTTTGTGTAGTACGAGGCGTGCTCGTGGCGGGTCCATGATACGTCTACTATAAGGGGCAAGAAGGAGGAAGAGGATGAGGAAGAAAGAAGAAGAAGAGGAGGAAGGACACGGCTACGAGGAAGAAGTAGTGGATGAGTAGGTTGAGTGTGGGTCCGAGTAGGAGGCAAGGGAAGCCGAAGCTGGGGAGTAGCAGTAAGAATGAGAGGAGGAGGAGAAGTAGGAGAACGCAGAAGAGAACCGGCCCGACGGCCCCGAGAGGGACTCCTGGCGTCTTGCCGTCCTGAGCAGCATCGGTGCGACACGATCAGGGTTTCTCGCTCGAATCAATTCGAATGCTCTAGAGCAGGATGTATGGAGAGGAGCGGCGGCGGGAAGATGAGGTGGTAGCCTTATGGCGTAGTGGGGGAGACCTGGGCTCGTAACCGGAGGGGGGAGGAGTACCTGGTGGACACCTGGTGGGGATGACGTTGTAGCCGTAGAGGGATACTCCTATGTGTTCCGAGGCCTGCCTGGCTGCCGACCTGAGCGCTCAACCAGGCAATGCTTATCGGATCATAGCATCGCGGTGCTCGCACGTACGCCTGCCTTGCCTTTGCTTTGCTTTGCTTTGCTTTGCTTTGCTTTGCCTTTACCTTGCCTTCCCTTGCTTTGCCTCACTGACTGTGCCTGCTTACCTCGCTTACCGCTTACCACGCAACCGACGCCTAGGTTAAGACTCGCTTTACAAGGGATCCAGGACGCTTCGCTGGAGCTCTGCTTTCTGGCGGAGAATCCAAGGAAAATGTTTGCCGAAACAATCATCATCGGCGATGATCATTGGACAATGATTTTTCTTACTTTAGAATATTTTAAGCCTCTGTCGGATAACGTGATATCAGCAGATGATACAGGCAGGTCTAGGTTAATGGATAGAGATGCGATTATTGGATAACCCATTTGTTAGTACTTGAAGAAGGGATCCGTTGATCATTGAGCGTCGAATGGCGTCGCGACGTCTCGGTTCGTTCATTCTCTTTATGGTGATTGTTTACTTCTTGATCATAACCTGCTCGTAAACTGGTATGATTATCGCCTGGGTTATGTGACACTGAGCCTACATCGTGTTTCCATTTGAATTTCAATGATTGACCCTGGTCCTAAAGTGGGATGATCGTTCTAGGCATACCGTTTTTATTGCTACGGATTCTGGGAAGGCTGGCTTCTTGCATATGTTACTTGTGGATTTTAATTCTACCTCGTTGGATAGACATTTTTCATCGTGTACCGTTACCTTAGTCATATATTCCATCTGCTCTACTCTGCGCGTTATGCATCGCGGGTGTACTGATAAATCAACGGGCATGGAGCACACTCTACAAGAGTAGACTCTTCTTCTGGAGTACGGTGCCCTCGGGCACCTACGTGCATCACGTGTGTGCCCCGAGCCACGGGAGCCGGTAGGTGACTACCTTATTCGCGATTTATCTCGCGTGCTTCGTGCTACCAGGAGCTTTTACTTCTATGCCTTCTAGGGAATTGCCGGGATCAAAATTGATTCCCGTAGATGCCGCGGGCCTCCTTTTCCGGCGGATTCACGTTTTTATGACGCAACCCCAGCCTTTATGAGTTCCCACCGTGTAATTTCATTGAAAGTGGAATTCATTGGAATATATCTATAAAGAGAAATTGTTCTAGAGAGTCGACTTTGACAGAAATTGGATGAGACCAATGCATGGATGCATAGGAATGACCTGACCTGGTGAAAAAAAATGTCAATTGAATCTAGGACAATTTCATAATTCCTGAACCAGTTCGGAACCGCCATGTTCTGTCTTGCCAGCGTGCCAGGGGGAGTCCAGGATATCTGTAGGCAAGAAAAGGAGAAACAAGATAAAGCGGATAGAAATGGTAAGTAAAGGAGAATAAGGCGCCATAGCAGCTAATGAACTACCATTAAAATAAATCTGATTGTAGAATCGCTAACCTGGAGGCCCTGCATATCCTTAATGGCGACCTGGGAATAATTGGCGTCATAGGTAAACGCTGCGGAAACTTCAGGAACTGCAATCGATTGGGTTTATCACGAGGACCACGAGGATCTTCCACGACTTGATTCATCTTCCTGTTTCCACGAACGATCCTGGACCACCTGTTGATCGTCCGAGTGACCCTTCCATACCAAACCGGAAGTGCATCCACCGCGCGACACTCGGCATGGCTGGAAGGTTCATCTCGGGCTGAAAATCCCCAGGATATTTCCCACTGGTAAATTTTACTTGAAAAATATAATCACGCTCGGATACCAGACACTTGGCTCTTATCAATGATTTTCAAAATTCATTTTTTTACTTTTCATTGGACACGTCGATTCCTCCCTGATCCTGCAAGAACCCTAAATCGAATGGTGTTGGGAATTAAGAACATCGTAAGAACCTCTCGCACGCTTTAATTACCATTCAGGCCGGAGGGCCGCAAGAGGGCATCTCATGCAAGTATAATTCCCCTATACCGAAGGCTCATACCCACTCCCCTAGCCTCCTCCTTCTCCTCCTCCTCTTTCGACCCTCGTTCTCCACCCCCTTTAGACTTTTCCATCTCTCTTACTTTTCACAAGCATTCTCTCCTTTTATTTTTATCCCATCCTTCGCTCTCTCTATGGCTATACCTATATATCTTATTCTTAGTGTCTTGTCTCCTTTGCTTCCCCCCCCCCTTGCTCCTCCCGTGAAACACCATAGAATAAGTAAGTCTCAGAACTCCCATACTCTTGCTCCATTCAAATCAACTCGAAGCCGCAGGCCCGCCTACGCGCAATCACGTTTCTCTCTAGCCCCATGGAATTATCCACCCTTTACTGCCTCTCTCTCTCTCTTTCTCTATCTTTAATAATCTCTGACATTTTTTTTCACATTTCAGAACACTCTGGCAATTCCCAATGTCTCCACACTCGCCATACGTTCGTATAACCACTAGTGAGTACTATTTACAAATGAAAACTATCCATGAAAATTAATCTTAAATCATTCCATATGTTATAACGTTTCTACAGGTACAGTATGCCGTATCGTGTAACCAAGTATCCATATGTTCACATATGCATCCACGTGCCTACACAATATATCCTGGACACTCCATTCCGTACTAGTCTCTGAAGTTAGAAACATTTACAAGACACGTTTTAGGTTAGGTATGTATCTCCTGCAAGCAATGCAAAACCATGCAGAGCTATGCTGTGTGGAATAGCGTACTGTTTATGTATATAAATACGTATATGTATACATAAGCCAGTTTATAGACGGCAACAACGGTGCGCGTGTATTCCCTTCAGAAAACAGCTGTTACCGTTTACCTCGAAAATATTCAAGCTGTAAGGACACGAGATAAAGGAGAAATGTGACATGGGAATTTTCAGTACGTTTACAATCGGTCAGAGTGCATCGTTCTATATGTTCCACTGTTTATGGTTGACGATGCAGAGTCACGTGCTACAGTAATACCAGTTCGAGCGATAAGCAGTGCTGCTAATATGACAGCTTCGAATGAAGTCGCTTAACTAAGACGATAGGAAATTGGTAGCCTTGGTTGTGGGGTTCTGAATCGGTTGTGGACCTCCATGGGGAGAGTCCTGGTATTCCCAAGGGCACGGCTTTTTCCGTTGGTGGTAAGCGTCCTCGCCTCCTGGCTCCTTGGTACCAGGACAGAACCTGTTTGCTTGAGTTATGTCCAGCGTTCGGCTTCACGGACTGCGAAACTGATTACGACTCGAGTAATTAAGACGAATGCCACGTTGACAGTATACGAAGAGACTACAATGGCGGAAACTTCGACTTCCTGTATGAAATTTCCCTTATCGTTCGTATGCTACATGGAAGTAGACGCTTATTCTTTGTTAAAATTTATATTTTTTTTACAGATTGGCAGGCCTGCCGAACGTTGATTACGATTGGAATCCGTACGGGTACCGAGATACATACGTTTTACAGGTCAGTCATTAAACGTCATTAAGGATCATAAATATCGAACGAATTCTCAATAGCCCAATTACCAGCAATCAATTTTTCCTTTCGCCTTAAGGGACTTTCACACCTGAGGAGCATGTCCAGCGTCGCCGGTGTGATAATGGCGCTGGTGGTTACCAGCAAAGTCGAGGAAGTCTTCCTCTCAGGAAGTCGTGTCTGGATATAGTACGGTATACGGCTGACTACTCAGCCATTGCTGTAGCTATGGTTGTGCAAGGAGTGACGTCAGGTATATAAAGGCTTGTACACAATGCGATTCATTTTGGTACGCGAAGGAGCGTGTAGACGAGGAACGAGTTAGTGAGAGATTCTGGCAGTAAGCCAACGAGCCATGAGGACTCGGCTTGTCTTTATTTCCTTTTCTTTTTTCTTTTTTACTTCCTCTCTCAGTCTCTCTTTAACCCTTCCACTTATCTCTCTCTCTCTCCTCTCTCCTCTCTCCTCTATACTCATCCTTCCAGGCTTTGACGCTACTCTTCTTCCCTTTTCTCTGCTGTAACGCACCTCTAGTGTATAGTCTGGTCTATAGGTATTCTTCTCATTGTTATGCTCAAGGGCCGATATCGGGAACACGTTGCTCCTAGGGACATTTTATTCATGGTTACCATACAAACAATCTAGTGATATTCAATTATGCTTTGTCGTTTGACCAATTAATCGATTTATTGAAATTATCTTTTAGGCGGCTGTTCCGTCATAATGGAGGAAAAAGTGGAATTGCTATTTAACGCGTGATGTGGTGGCTATCGATTTACAAGTAACTGTTAGAAGTGGGACGTCTGGACGGGAATGTGGTAGCGTCGAGACGCCCGGCGTCGGGATCAATTGACTTCCGGGAAGACATAAGCTGGTAATTGTTATGGAGCCCCATTGGTATTGCGAAGACCTCCGGGACTTCTTGATCATCTCCAGCCAAGTCCCCTGGAATGGATTATTTAATCACTCATGGTATCTATACGTATGACAGTATAATATTAACAATTAAATACGTTAATACAAAATAGTTTATTAAAGTATAAACAAGAAAGGCGGGTTTGACGTACGAAATAAGAGCAGATAAAGATGCTACCATACGGCAACAGGGTTTTAATACATGAAATCGCATCCTCTGGTCCAGGACAGCATCCATAAGGGAACTGCCCGAGGTACTCGAAGTGAATCGGATTGGACTGTATAGAATTGGTGGTGATTTAAATTGGCTGGCCTCTCGACCTGCCATTTAACCCATTTACCACCTCAGCCCTGAATCTCTCGACTCTCTTTGTTTCTCTTTCATTCCTCCTTCTCTTTCACTCCTGGTCTCCATAGCTCTTGCTATTTTTCCCCTCCCATCTATATTTGACTTCTTTTTTTTTTAATTGCCTGTCCTCGCTCGCTCTTTACTTCTCTCTCCTGTCCTTCGGACTTCATTGGCTGTCAGCCGCATCTATGCCCCCTTTGTGCTGTCGTTTGATCGAGTTTTCACGTGACGCATATACAGCTACGTTCCTGCTGCCAGTCAAGTCCTCACTTTTTCTACAGAAAACACGGAAGCAAAATTTGCCCTAAGTTGACCTTGGGTCAAGTATCAAAGAAAACCAACCGAAAAGGTACTTTGTCAATTTCATTAATTCCACGGTGAAAATCACAAAAGCTGCGAAATCGACGACGTCAATAAGGTACGGGGCCCCGGTGGATGCCTGTTCGGTCATGGGGAGATTACAAAAGTGCGTTTCCACTCTTGGAAAGAAAGCAAACCGCAAAATTACACGTGCCTATAAATTGGCAGGGTGGATGAGAAAAGGAAATAAACGAAGGCAAAACGTAGAGGCTGTGTAAAAGAGAGATAAAGGAAGAAAAGACTGACGCACAGTGAGCCTTCCTCGCGAAACCCAAAATTATTGGCTATCTTAACTGCCTTGCGAATTCACATCGCTAATTGAATGCTTAGCCTCGAAAATCGATCGTATAGCAATTTATACTCTCTTTGTAATTTTTTTAAATGTTTTTCCCCCTCTCTCTGTATCTCTCCTCCATCGCGTATCCCTTTGACGTTGATACAATCAATAATTTAAAAAAGTGACTCTACATAGATCTTTGAAGTAGACAGTGAAGTGTTGCTTTAAAATTGTTATCGACGCACCCTATCCATATCTGTGATACGTTCGCGTCGATTGCGCAAATGGAATTAAAGCCCATTTGCGGAGCCCACTTGCTGCCAATTATGGCGTAACGCGCTGACGTAAACGCTATAATCCATATGTGCGATATGAACGTCAAGACGTGGTTACAGTTAGCGCTACGTAAGTATAGATCGTGTATAAAGTATTACGGAGTTATTTTATATCGAACACAGTATAGATACGTATACGAATAATGCTATAGTCAAAATAGAGTCTGATAGACGTAATAAACATTTTTTTTTTTACATAGCTCCAATTAGGTAAACGACGGACCAAGTTAAGGCGTCGCGACGCCACTGGACGCTTGTGATTTCTAATACAGTCGATTCGCGCTACGCGTTTCTCGCGTGCGTCAGAGATACGTTATCTCAGTAGCAGCCAACGCAAACGCTGTTCAGGAATCTCGCCATTGGCCACTGATAAGAGCGATGATTTATGAGGGCAGGAAGTGACTCCAGAGGAAGTTGACATTGGCTTCTTGTTAAATTTTCGATACTCCCATCGTACAGGACGCGGATACCTAGTGAATTTGAGTAAACTTTTTGGTTTAACCTGAAACTTAAAACTGATAATAATACATGGCGACTGATAAGAGATTTCGTAGTATCTCTGTAAATTTCACCTTAAGGCCAAAGGACGTTCTTAACACGGAGACATCGATGCTGCGCTCCTTTGCGGTACGAACTTTCGACCCGTGAAAGTTTCCTCTTCGCTTTCCCGGCGTCGCGACGTCGCAGACTCCAGGAGGAATAATCCTGGACCAACTTCTGATCGAGGGGACTTTGCGTCTGCTCCTAATTAAATTAGCAAAGCGTTCGAGCGTATCAAGGGCTGATTAAATAGAAGCCCCTCGTCTCCTTAAATGCTGGTCTTACATTCATTAACCAAGGATCAGAAATATGGAGTATGAAATTTTTGAAATTTCACAAAATTTTGAAAAAAAAAATTGTTTACCATTTATCTCAATCTTCATCCATGTTGTAAAAATTTATTGGAATGGCAAAGACCTGGAACAACCCCTAGTACGTATAAGGGTTGATATCCAGGTCAGGTTCCTCACCTATATTACTGGTGGATGAGCAAATTGTATCCATATGTACAGAATCTCTCTATATATATACTCACTGGTGCATACATATGTATTAAACTGATCCGATCGGGACATAGTTAGGCGATTCATATAGCACATGTGTTTCACTGCTGCACATGCATGTGCAGGCATGTGCAAGGTCGTGCCAGGGTTGGGAATTTAGATCGGGAAGGGTTCCCACCCCTGGGATTCTATTCTGGCGCTACCTGTGCGCTAGTTAAGGGTAGGGACGAAAACCCCTCGTGGGGAGATGCGCCTGTTACTATATATATATACTGTCCCGGGACATTCGAAAAGTTATCCTGTGCCGGGAATTGGTGGTTGGTCCTATTGCAAAAAAAAAGGGAAAAATGAAAACTGACAAAAAAAATATTCCTGACAGCTACAGAACTGATTACGGATAAAATCGAAAGATTTGATAAAAATTTCTGTATAATTTATTATTCAAATTTCATACAGTGTATTTCTTTTAATTAAACAAAGGTGGAGAACACCTAAGTGCCACTGATTAACCATTATAAATTAAAACATTTTGATTAACAATAGCATCAAGCGTGCAACCCTCTGAATGAGGTATGTCATATATATATATATATATGTATGTGCAGAGCAGGTCCCAAGGTTTGAATTCCATTCGGCCAGTGACCACATATGTGCCTATACCACACACGTGCACTATATAGACGTGTATACATATAAGAGTAGGAAGGGTGGTTGCGATTCGGGGTGCAGAAACGAACCCCTCGGCACTGTGGGAATTTGTAATTGCACGGTGGTGCCAGTGGGGAGGTTTAGCTGCGAAGGGTATAGGTACGAGAGAGAATCGGAGCATCGTGCTCACAGGGGTGGTTTTTACTAAGGGTTAGGGTAGGACCTGGATACGGGGATTCCCCGGGAAAACTGATTGTCTATTACGCCATGAAATGCTCCCGGCATACAAAACGCCTACTGACAATGAATCCAGTCGAGACTGTCAAACTGAGAAGACGCAGCAATTTTATTTTTTATAAGAAAAATAAATGATTAAAAAGTTTCAATATAAGAAAAAATCAAATTCCTCCATAACAATGTATGGGTGGAATTTCATAACGTATGGTAAGTGAACGTATGAAAGAGAAGTTTCTCGGATTTCTTTAGTTCGAAGGGACGACACCAGGGAAAGGACAAGAGTTATCGGCTGATAAGGATCTCGACCAATAGGAATGATTAGTTTCCGAATTTGACTATTTCCAAAATCAGTCTGTCTTGGGGCGCCGATCGGGACGCCTCGAGCTGCCTCGCGATTCCTGGCTCTTTGTTTATAGTTTTTCTAGCCGTTTCCTATACGGTACAGGAAGTTCTCGCGTTGTTATCACAATATCCAGAAAATTCTACCGATTTTCTCCGCGTCTTTCGGTGGTCCAGTGTCGTGCTACAGTGAAGTGATCGGTGGGAAAGTCACGTGGATGCAGTTCTCGGCCTTAGCGCAGCAGCCGAATCAGGTCCGGTGAGTAATTTCGGTTTATTAATTGGTGGAGGAATTTCAAAATTTATAGCTCGGTCTGTTACGTTTTCGATCAATTTGTTTCCGGCATTATTCGAAAAAGAAAAACAGATTTGGCTGGCGTCCGTTTGGCATGCGGATGCGTGGACCAAAGATGACGTAGGTTAGTTTTCGGATTTTCGTTATCGAGTTAAGAAAATACGTTGCTATATATATGTATACACCAGAATCCTTTTGGTCATCACGGTCCGACCCCAAATGACGTATAAGAGTCTCTTTTTACTCCGAGCTAGTCTATCATCCTTTTTCATCTCTTCGTACAGCATAGCCATGCTCAAGATTTTCATCTCTCTCGTGTTCACACATATTCAGCCAACCATCCACAGACTCCTTCTCCCTGTTCGTAGACGCGCTCTCCTCTGGCTCTCCCTTCCGCCATGTTTCGTGACTGGCTTGTCATAACCACATAATCGTATAGACGGTTTCAAACCTGCTTCTCTCCCATCCCTTCCCACTTACGTTCATTGAGACCTCATTCATATGCATACCCGGCTGTATGGCAGGCACAGTGTGAAATAGCTTATTACCCTGATGCCGCTGTTAAAGAGGGGTCTTGGTCAGGGTCAGAGTACATGGGGATCCATGGATTCGACCCTCCGGAAGCCTTAATAGTAATTTTTTGAAAAAGAAAAATGTTTTTTATAATTTCAAGATCCGACCTTATTCGGGTAATTTAAAAATATATTTTTTAATAATTAATTCGGATACGGAGGACGCTTATATGGAGGCTGATTAGTTAATTTAGAGAGTTTTAAGAAATTTTTTAATTTTTTCTTCCATTCAAATGACACTTATTAGTTTTGAGGATCTAACGAATCTCCTGGAAATTTGATACCGTTGCTTCGTGTTAGGATAGGGTGTAAGGATGGCGGAAGAGAAAGGAAAAAAAAAATGAAAAGAAGAAGAATCAGTAAGGGGAATATATTTTTGAATGGTTGACAGTAAGTGTGGGTCTCCTGGGAATCATTGAATTCACAGCTTCCGGTCGGCTTAATACCTCCAATTATAAGACATTGTCCCGTTACGAATCCCCAGGCCTTGGTAGATTCGATTGTCCTCTTCTTTCTTGAGTATTAGTTGCGATTTATAAAACGTATACAGTTGCTTCGCACAATTGACACAGTTGACACAGTTGACACATGTCACTCAGAAAAGGTACGAAAAAAAAAAGAGAACTGGAGCCAGTTGCGTGTGAGGATCAAAATGAAAAGTTCTTTCTCATATGCCGGCAGTAACCCCCTCTAAATGAAAAAAACAAAAATTTCACATATCATATTATGTATAAAAATGTAAAAAATTTTTTTTTAAATACAGAAGCTCGAATTAAACGAATTCGCTGCTATCGACCGAGTATAAATATCTCAATCCTTATCAATATCTGATCTATCATTATTATTTCACAAACAGCATATATATACCTAAAGATAAGAAAATATCAGACAACGCTCACAGACCTGTATTACGATAAGACTTATCAGTCAAGATACAAATTGATAATTGCATGAAAGAAAGACAATCGAATAATTATTATTTTTCAAGCAAGTCGAAAAAAAATGGTGAATCTATAGAAAATCAATATTATCGTATAATCAGGTGCGAAGATACGTGATAACCAATGCGTGTGTCGTATCGATGGATTTATCGTTTGTATACCGTGGCAGGTTTACCACAACGTCAATCATACAAAAGGCGTTAAAGTAAGAATCTTTTACGAGGTGCGATCCCTGGGCTTTTACGTTTTTACAGTTGGTACAAAAAATACATATAGATATACACACCTCGATGTATTCAATTACCATAAGTCAAGTGGCTAGAAATCTAAAGTATTCTCGCAGTCGATAGTAAATACACGTATACGGACGTGAACGTAGCGTTCTAGAGTCCCGGAGCGAGGAAATGTCAAAAGTCACCGATAGGCAACGGTAACGCGTGTAATAATTCATGATAGTTTTTAACAGGGAATTTAATTTTTACAAAAGACTATATAAACTTTTTTCTTTTCCTTTCAAAGTGCATCAATTACAGCCAAGTATGCCAATGTAATAGCCATGATGATTAAGCGTGCAATAAAGATCAGCCTTAATCAATACGGCTACCGATGATCAGGGCGATCCTGGTGGCGCAGCATCATCTGGCAGACTGTCGACAATTAACCAGTACGCAACATTATGATCAGTCACTGTCTCCTGGACGTAAAGCGCGTCGAATTCAGGGCAGGTGTCTGCCTCGAGGATTATGACTAGGCTGCATTTACACGGGATCAATTTCGCGCACGTGACTTGATTCAGCAAAAAAATTAAGAGCGCATCGTGCAGCCCCGTTAAGGTTGGTATCACTGGTGTGGAGCGTGTAAAAAAGCCACAAGTAAACGAATATACGTGCACGTCTCTTACGCAATAAGGCCTAAAAACGTACGTGAGAGTGCCCAAAACAGCCGGTGCATATAATTACATAATACGCCAATCTGCATTATCTATAGTTAGCAATAAAATTATCCGGCTTATCAAAGAGACGGATAATGACTCCAAGTCATTTTGAATCATTGAAATTACCGGTATTTCCCTAAAGTATATGCTTACCGGTGGTAATTTACGTGGCCGTAGGTACCGAGTATAAGTGGGTATATATGCGTACGGAGATGGGGTTAGGAAAGGGAATATCGAAGATCCAGGTCGACGTCATAGAGTTTGGGGCGAATTCGCATTGAAAGAGGGAAATACATTATACGCTGGCGATGAGCCAAGAAAATCGGAGAAATCCTAGCCCGCAGTATACATACGCTACGCGATACCCGATACGGGCGAGTTCACACGTGGCTAAAGGTATATATCCACGTACGTGGATGCATTTGGTTAGGTACTTACTGTGAGGATAGGTAATTTCATGTAAACGGTGGGACTGCCTGTTCTCTCTCTCTTGGTCATAACTACGGCCCGGCTGACTTCGTAAACTTAATCTGCTGTATATAATAGTCCAGCAAACGACGCGGTGGAGTGTTGAACTGTTCCGTCTACGCCTGCTCTACTGGGCCATTGTGACAGCACCTTTAGGTTATATTCAAAGACTGCACTCTGGTAGGTGTATCCTTGTATTGCTCGGGGGGCGCAAATATCTTTACCTACCTTCCTCTCTACCTTACCGACGACACCTAGTGGACACCGGGTGGATCGTGTTTCCACTCGTGTCCTGACTATCGCGAGCATTAATTTCCATGGCAAATCCGCCTTCCTTTGACAGAGCACCTTTTTCTCCTTCTATTTTCACACTTCTCTTAACCTTCTTCTTACTCGAGGCCAGGCGCGTCTGTGCGCGGGAACGTGCGTGAGGAAATACGGCTGACGGAGTCTCGTTACTTGTTGCTTTTGATGATCACTTTCCTTGGTAATCTCTAGGGACGCTCGGTAAACGACACTGGGGATATTATTTTCCTAGGGAATTATCCCCCTAGCGGGAATAATGCGAACTCGTACAAGCCGTTCCCTGGCGTTCAATTCGAATAAAAGTGTGCACGGATTTAGTTTGGATTTATTTATTACAACGTATTTAATACTCGTAAGCGCTATTAGCTGGCTTGCGGTTCCAGCTTCTCCTTCCTGGGACAAAAATAGCCAAGAGATTGCGATTGAGTCGCACGTCGTGCGGAGTCGTATTTACCGTCGTTTAATGTTCCAGGAATCTTCGTTAAACTGTCCAGACGTAATGTGTCCGGTATGTCGTGAATGTCCCGTAGGACGGTGCCAAGGGTCAATCTTTCTTGGTGCGATCCTTGCCAGTGGTAATCGGCATCGTGCGTTACTGCGCGAATGAGTTAAACGATGTGCGATAAGGAGAGACAGACAGCAGATTGTCCTGAAAGGTTTCCACGAGTCAGTAAGTACCTAGAGAGGTAGTTCCGAAGAGTTCTCGAAATAACACGAGGTGACCTCGATGTTCCGCGGTTCGGTACGCTCGGTGGTTCCCTGGCTGGTCGGTTCGC
Organism: Trachelus troglodyta; assembly: GCA_030142635.1. Lineage (NCBI taxonomy): Eukaryota > Metazoa > Arthropoda > Insecta > Hymenoptera > Cephidae > Trachelus > Trachelus troglodyta. The sequence goes on from JARQTJ010000808.1 coordinate 568,376, forward strand.
TTGGCTACAAGCCCGACGTTCTCGCTCGACCTTCCTGAAGCCACGGACTGGCCGTTCCCTTCGTCTTGGAACAATCCGAACCGTTCCGCGGTTCGGGAATCCGAACCCTAACCTGTGACGCGTAAGTGTGACTGACCGTTGGCTGGCATCGAGAATAGAAAATAAATAATGACTCTCGAGAGGAACGGAATACCATTACGTGGCTTTGGTAAGATTATTTTTTAAGTGTTCTTTTACGCAACGTAGAAATACGAAATAGGCACACTTTCTCTTGATGGCAAATGTCATTGGGAATCGATAGGCCACTGCGGATATATATTGGCCAAAAATATATTGCGCGTTAGTTTTTCATGATCGGACTGTATGACTGTATGGATTATATTTATGCGGAAAGTATTTATAGCTATGCCGGGAATGTATTTCGGGCGGTTTTATGGCATTGCGAAAGGGTGGATAATCGCTTGCAGATTTCTACCGCAGAATTGCAAACTGCCTTTACGTTCGCTTCGGTATGTGCGGCTGGGTCTACCAGCCGAAGGCAAAAGGCAGGCATTTAATCAGCTGATCGATCGCCGAGGCCGCGGCGTCCTATCGCCAGGTTAATGTAGATTAGGTTATGTTACCGGTACGTTAACATTTTTTTTTAGTATGGTATTCGTGGAAAATATCTCGAAGATTTTTCCTTGATATTTTCAGTGTAGGTAGTTTTTTTTTAAATTATTTTAGACACGCTGCACTCTGGGTATCGTTTTTTTTTATCTGAGAGGACTGCTATTTTTTTTTGTTCGATTGGTTATCCTGTGCCGGTTCGGATGTGCGGAAGGATCACTTCCTTCTATTCTGTTACGTGAATAACAGCTTTATTCTACAAGGAGTCTACGGGTCTCGTCTTTCCTTCCTTCTCTCACGTATATTGTATTTGGGTCCTGATCCTGACATTTTAACCACCTCCTTCTCGCAGCTTCAGGACTTTTCGCAGGATACGAATACCTGCTTCTAACCTTGTGGTCTCCTGGTGGATCCTGGCAGTAGCGCGTGCGGGAGACACGCACTAGGAATACGCCGATGGAGTCCTGGAAGTATTGACAGGACGTATGAAAAAAGAATCATCGGATTTGAAAAAAAAGAAGTGGTTACAAAATAAACCCTTCCTCTTTTTTTCGGCAAATATTAATTTTTTCAAAAATCCGAACCGTTCGCAAAAAAATTTCATTGTTCTGTATAAAAATGTTTTTCGTTGTCCAAAATCGATTGTTGACGTACTGAAAAAATTGATTTTTGTGATAAAAAAAATTTGAAATAAATCACGCTATAATAAGAATCCAATATAAACAAGTGTAATCCCATTTTTGTAATCTCGTCAAATAAAACACCAGCTTGCCTTCCATTAGGCACAGCAGAGAGCGTAGCGATGCGTCACTGTACGGTTAGTAAATGCATTTGCTCATTACCCATAGTACCTAGTGGTCGTAGGGGGTGAAAACTGCCCCCCGTGCTGGGGTAACGCCAGGATGCTTTGCCCTGTCACCCCTGTTGCGTTTTATGTCATTGGGCTTTAGGGGGGGTTCACAGGAGGCAGAAGGGTCGACGGGAGTCGTAAGGGCGCTCGCGGTGTTTATCGACTGCGTCGCGTGGCGCCGGCGCCTATGTCACCCCCATTTTCATCTTCTCACACCCGACAGTCCCGAACCACCGTCCAGACTCTGGTCCTTTATCTCTCCTGTCTTAAAGGCACCCTCACAACGTGAACCACCAGTTTGCTGCACAACGTTTCGGTCATTTCAAAATGGCGGAATGCCTACAATTAAAGTCCACGCGTCCAAAACAAAGGGTCGTAATAAAAAAATTCGTCAATCTAATGAATTATCAAAATTTATTTAAAAAAAAATACAAAAATCGAGATCGACGCGTCTAATCGTAAAAAAGGTAATTTTACTCCTTCGCTGTAATTTTATTTCAGAATTTTGAATTTCAGAAAGAAAAACGAACACATGGGTCGTGCAATGCCAAAAAGGCTGTTTGGATGGTTAGAAAAAGTTGGTTCTGGTTGATGGTACATTTTTTGGATAGGTTGGTGATACTGGCAGTACCAGGGGGGGATGAGGAATCGGAATCGAAGAGAAAATGGTGGCTGCCGAGCAGCGATGCAAGAAGTCTCATTAAAACCGCAACCTCCCCCCCTCGCCCCGGAGTTCCGCAGCGAAAAATAGGGGATGAGCTTGACTGGTTCTAAGGGATAGGGTACTGGTGGTTAAAACGTACTGGGCCACCGGCAACGCCGTCGCGGCAGTACGTAGGTCGGCGGGGGTGGAAAAGAGAGAGAAAAGTGAGTCCACCCCGTTCCAATGCCCCAGGGGGTGGAAAAACTCATGAATAAACCCGCTCCACTAATGCGCGCTTGGATCTGTGACATTCGTACCTTCAGACAAATCCCTAGCAGGGTTTATTTGGAGGGATAAAAAATCCACCCCCTGCGTTGGCACTCCCTCCTCTAAATAAAGCCCTTATTGCCGCTGGGCCTTTTCACCGTTTCTTCATTCCCTCCATTGATTATGATAATCGCCTGCACGGGGCTGTTGCTCATTAGCAGCTCGTTAACACTGCCGATTTTAATTGCTCTCCCGAGAAGGTGGATCTCAATTTTGGACTTTTACCTGTTTTTTTTTCTTCCGTAATTTTTCTTTACTCCAGGTAAACCTCAATGCACTTCGAGTAGAGTGGAGCGTCGGAAAATGAACGAATGGAAGGAAGTACTCTTTGCGCTTGAATTTCTGCATATATATGTGTATATATATGTATATACTCGCCTGCAGAAGGTCCTGAGAATTGAAGGACTATCCAGGATTCAAGGCATGTCCTACGTAGAACGGGACGATTTGGCTCGCCACACGGGGGCATACGTGCAGAATTACTTTTATGACGTTGCAGCAGCCTCTTGAGCTATCCCACGGTCCTTGCTCCTTCAGGTACTTACTTTAGGTCCTTTGGTCTACTATCCCCCCGTACTCACCCCCCACCTTTCGACCATTACCAGAATTCTTTGTCTCGAGAGACGTTGAGGCTCGAGCATTGGCATGGAAGGTCCTGTAATTAAATTTTTGTTTTCTCTTTTTATTTTCAGACTCAAAGAAATCGTGAAAAATAAGAAAATAAATTACAAGTTAAAATTTGTCAGATCCATCCGGCGGACTATCGATGGATATTTTATTTTTATTTTTTTCTTAAAAATTATCATTCGCGATCATTAATATTTTCTGGCTGAGAATCAGTATCCTTTGGCTCGGTGAGTGCGGAAGGGGGGCGGAGAGGGGGGGCCACCGTCAAGCCTGTATCTCGTAGGTTCACTCGCGGGCCCTTCAATTACGAGTAAAGTGGCTCGTTCGCATTGTTAATGCGCATACCAACTTTACGAGCCAATTTATGCTTTCCCGTTACAAATGGAGACGACGACGACGCCGCCGCCGCCGCAGCCGTCGCGGCGAAGGTGGCCGAGATTTATTTGCCGAGGGGGACCCGTAGCGTGAATTATTAAACGACATCGCCTACCTCTTCCTAGCACACACTTGGCTCTATCTCGCTCTCTCTCTCTCTCTCCCCCTTTGGATGCAGATACTCAACCAGTCTCTCTTTTTTGCATATTTACGTAAACGGCTATAACAAGAATTCCCTGAAAATCCCATTTACGCTCTCATACAATCCACCTGTATACAATGTCCATTGGCTTCGTTATCGGTAGGGCATTTAGCACAAAGGATCGACCAACCCGAACAGGGGAATCGACCTTACGTTAATTATCCCACTTGCTTTGGATCAACGTAAAACTACAGGGAGTCAATTTTATTTAAAAACATTTTTATCGAATTATAAGATTTTAAAAGATGCTGTACCTTGTAGAACAAACGTTTATCAAGTAAAGCCGATCGGACGAGTACGTGATACCGTAAGTGTTTGAAGGAGAAATACAGAGGTGCTGTTGAAGTGAAGGAATTTTGAGAAAAGAGTAAAAAACTATAGTTTTCACACTAGAGTAAGAGCAGACAGAGAAACGGTGAGAGATTAATGGACCGTACGGAGGGATGCTGCTGGTTAGGTGCGCACGTGTGTACGCCGCCTAATATCAACAAGTGGAACGTCTCGGCAGGATGGAATTGAAGTGAGAATGTTAAGTCGAGTGGAGACTGTGGACGAGCACGAGGATGAGTGTAAGGAGGAAAGCATAACAATCCGTCAACGCGTTTATGGTCCTGGGAAGAGAGAGAGAGAGAGAGAGAGAGAGTCGTCGATTCCTGGGAGTAGAACGAGGTTTACCGTGCACGTAAGATACTCATCTTGTGTCGGTGGAGAAGTGCTTCTCTAATTGGTCAGCTTCGATAAGCCTCGAGGAATCTCAGTTGGAAGTCACGAACGCACTTGGTAACTGCTGGGATGAATATTAGGAAGTTTCCAGGTCTTATGGAACAGATACACGCGAGACTCCAATGTATTTGACGAAGAGGAAGAAGATTGTTAACGAATTTCAATAGAGCGAAAACAGTCGCTACGGCGGCGGCGGCGGCGGCATTCGATTGAGATTTTTCAGAGCAGGTGGTATCCCTTAATAAATCGCATTGTAAGCAATCCGGAGGGCAGCCACCTGGCGAATCAATATCCCTAGCCAAGGAGGATCGTCGCCGCCATGTAAATTCGCGATAATGTCCATAGGAAAAAATATTCGTAACCTCCTTCGAAACTTTCGGGAACGTCGAATTGGTGAAACAGCTGTGCGATAGTTTACTGGAATACGGTTAAGGAGAATATCTAGGGACTTTTCATTGCACGCAGGTTTTGCGTGACTGATAATTTTTCCGACGTCTGATTGGTAGCCGTCTAGGAGCAGCGTTGTCGTCTGCTCGCAGTGCTGTCTAGTAACGTGGGACTTCGGGAGGTTCGACGGGTTTGAGGTTAACGCGCGGCTGTTGGTCGAGTCGAGACGGATTAAGGAGTTGAGAACCGAAAGGAAGAGAAAGAGAGGAAGGAAGGACGGAGATGGGAATAAAAAGAAGATAGAGGAGGTATATATAGTTGCCGGTTCGGTGAGTTTTTGACTGTCTGGCGCTAACTGCGGTTCCCTACGCGATACGCCGCCACCCCATTCTACCCATTATAATGTAGGATCGTGACTCCCCCTTGGATCCTTTATTCTTTAGCTATTCATTTAGTCCATCCCACCAGAAGGGGAGCTCTGGCCGGGGCGACCATTTTGTGCACCCGTACACCTACCTGCTCCGGATACCACGTAGCGACTGAAGGAGGTGGCACGTGGGAAGGCTTACCGAATTAGAAAGGAGAAGAGCCTCTCTTCTGTCTCGTCCACGGGAATAAATGGCACGTCAGCAACCTGGCTTATATCGGCAAACGTCAGGAGTCGATGTTGATTCTCCTCTTTTTTTTTTTAACTAGGTACTGCTCCAATTTTTTTTACTACTTCCAAGTACGTACAGTCAGTCAAATCGATATTCGAAGCTGCCAGACTGTTCTTACTTATTAATAAAGTTCTTGCCTTTTTTTGTCTTTTAGCTCAAGTCGCTCGACTTGGGTGGGTATATGATCCATCAAGATATTGAGGTTAGATGCTTAGCCATGTGGTTTGCTGTTTTATGGAAAGTGGCTTTTACAATTTTCTCACACTTTTGTCGCTCTTGTTACTGCTTTAGTTCTGATGTGTGTGTGTGTATGTATATATATTTTTTGTTGACGGAATGGGAGCGGAGACTGCCAACAGGGCAGAAAAGTACTATGAAACAGAGAACACGACTCGATCGACCAGGACAGCAGGGGCACCGACTCAGCTGACTTCCTATGCTTCCTGCTGCCTTGCTGAGAATGGAGCCTTCTCCTCATTTCTTCCATACATGGCGAAACACTCGGACCTTCAGCGGCAGCACTTGTTTGGTCGTAATTCTGCTTTAGGTCATGGGCGGTGTCCCCCGTTCGTTTGGTTGCGAGGACGGAGTGCGCCGTGCGAGCGCACGAGCAGGAACGCCACTCAGATTTCTCCGTTTTATGTTCTCCTGAATTCACGGCCAGAGAGACGCAGACGTGCAAGATGGCGCACGAATACGTTCCGCACGGCGCACGACGGGGACGCAGACGCTCCCGTCACGGCTTCCATTGCGAGTAAACAGGAACCCATGCAAACTCTGGTCTTTAGTCTATTCTTCTTTTTTCTTTATATATTTTTAGGGATTTTCAAGACACTTCGGATCGTTAGATTAATAATTCTAACTACGTTTTTTTATTGGGAGGCAATGAAAAATTTACTGGGATCCAATCGTGAATGTCTGGCGGCGCGTGTATTTTTATTAGATTGGCGTTGTATGGATTAGTGATTTTTGAAAATATTTGTTTTAGGAGAGCGCATTATTTTTTTAAAAAAGATTTTTCAAGGAGTTTCATTAATCTGAGAATGTGTCGGGAGAGCTCGAAATCGTTATGTAATTCCATCAACCGGAGAGAAACCCCGTAAACATGGCCTCCCGTAACTCGCGCACACTGTTGATGGGATATCTTAGCGGAATAATAAGATGCTTACGAAACTTTTGAAAATTAATAACTTAATTCACATTATTTTATCAAACTGTAATCCAATAGAAACGTTGAGCGTGTTAAGAATAATGTAAAAAAAATGCTATAAAAAGAACTCTGTAAACTCATCCACAGGCAAGTGGGACGGTAATCGATGAGCTCCTAGGGACTTTTGTATTCCAAAAAAGGTTAACTAATCTAAATTTTTCCCTAGGAATCATCGAGAGTGAAAAAGTGAGAAAAGTCGATTTCCCAAAGCGTGTATCTACTTCCGTAAATTCCAGAAGGAAATCATCGACAACGAGAAGTGTCGCCATCGTCTGGCGAATTTACGAAGCACGAAAGCTTCGCGCATCTTCCCTTAGTGATTCGCGCATGAGAATCGTTAAACCAGCCCCCCGCAGCAGCTTCTGTCTCACCTTCCAAGGATGGAAATGACACCCCCGCACCAGGCTGGTAATTTCTGCGCCGTGCGCATGTGATTTTATCGGCGGCGAACACGTCCGACGGGGTTGGTTACCTAGAGTCTCGTAAGGGTTGCGAGGGCACTGCGTGCATCGAGTAAACAATTTTTTATTATATTTTTCTACAAATTTTTCATCAAAAGTTTAAGTCGGACTTCCCTCGTTAACGTTAAAAATAAAAAATATAAAAATACAAGAAACTCAATAATCTCCGATGCCAAGTGTTAAATCTTCAACGGAATGCAAACACATCTAATCCAGCGTCATAGGATCATATGGGTGAATATTTGGTCGAGTATATCATGTAGTCTCAGTCCAGCTGAGAAATCCAATATTATTAGACGTGGACCGATGACTCGTGACTTCGGCTTTTCCGCATCCGATCCTGTAAACATGTCAAGACCACAAATCTAAATGAAACATTTGTTTTCCCCCTTTCGCCTTTATTAAAGTGATAAGTCCAAAATTGATCCCCTATCCAAGCATCTATAGTTTCCCCACTTCAACCACCCCTGCCACGTATTACAATGTAAAATAAAAAATATACCAAAAATCTAGGCAGGCGTACATTGAAGTAAAAAAAATATATGGATTTTTGAAATTCAATAAATACCATAGCGCGCTCTGATTGGCCTACTGATTGGTCTGACTGTCCTACGTGCGCGCGTCCTATTTATATTTATAGCAGGAATCGTTAGTCGTTTCATTCACAACTGTTATTCGAAGCGCAGTGCGCCTGTCCCGAAGGAAGGTCTCCAGGATTTCCCTCGTGCTAGGTCAGTAAGGATTCACGGACGTCGCGCAGTTCCTGTTTACGGTCTACTGCGCATGCGCCTCCACCCACGCACATTTATCAGCCTTGACACAACAGACGAACGCGAATGAAGTCAAATGAGAAATACAAATAGAAGGAGAAAAAGAGAGAGGATGAAAAAGTAAACTAAGTCGTACGTACCGTCCACTGGTTAATCGATTGGACGACGCCGTCGACGAAGGAGGCGTCGTGACGTCACGAGACCGAATCGATCTGCGAGAAGCAGCCGGTGTCTCTACGTTATTTCGACGTTCCGGCACATCTGGAATGTCTTTCACGAGCGTCGTGACAGGTTCTGTTATTGTTTCTTGGAATTTCGAATTATATTTACAAATTCCCAGTACGCGAAGGCATTTCTGAAACGAGACTTACTGTTGATCCAGGTCCACGTGCACGCACGCGTGCCTGTGACGCAACACGTTACAGTGACGTAATAACTGACGCACAGGATGACCGTCGTGGCGCTCGCGTCGACGTCTCGTCGTGTTCTTTAAGGGAGTTTCTTACAAGCATTCCCTAAACGCGAACGCGAAAGTCTCTCTCGATCGTCGGGCGATTCGGTGCCTCAGTGACTCTGTGCTTTTTTTGGGAATATTTATTCATTTCGAAAGAGTCCCCGGTCTGGAGGATTATTCGTAAACAGCAAACGGTTGCCGAGCAACGACGACTCCGTGGGAGACGGTCGAATGCAATTTTGACAGAACATCGGTACAGTTTCAGTGTTAACCTCGAAAACGCATTTAAGTCGCATTGTTTTCGAGGAAGAAAGAACACGAAAGTGCTTCTGTCCAAGGATTTCTGTGTTGTTACCCCGTCACTTGGGATTTCTGTATCCTAGTGGGCGTTCTGGAAACTGGGTCAGTATAATTTTCATTTGACTGAAAGTCCAATTCAATCGTTCCTCTTTAAAAAATTTTCCATGACCACGATTCATTTGTATTTATACATGGGTTTCGTTCTCGTAGTCATTTTAATCATATTTCAAGGTAGTTTGTATTTGCCACTGTCGACTTTGTACGGGGACGATATCAAGTTTCAATATTTACCCAAGTACAGTAATTATCTGAAAGTTTGAATCTTCCTAAAGTGAATTAACATTGAAGCATCGGCCTGATTAACGATTCTGATGAAATTCATCGTTCCAGTATGGAAATCGTGTCAAGGAGGTTCTCAAAGCTGTAATAACAAGGAACGTGGTCGGTAACGAAGGGACGGAAATAATTACCAACGTGGGTCGATAGATTCGCTCTCATTTGTTTACACGTCCCACGCTGTGCGTAGATAATGAAATTTCTGGCGCTAAAGCTAGGCCGTGTTCAGTCTCTGCCTTTTAGAGTGAGGTTAGGATCGATGAGAGCTACTAGATATTAACCAAACAGATAAACAGATTGTTTTAATAAAACCAGGCAAATCCCCTATAAAAATAATCACAGAGCAAAGAGAACGGAATACCCTCCCGAGACTGTGCTGTATAACGTGCGTAATCAATACTATCATAAGATTGTAAATATTAGTCCGGACCGTGTAAGAGACCTCGAGTACGTGGCGGTAGAAGAGTAACGTAGCCGCGAGGTACGAAATCTGGATTAGAAAGTAGAAATCGCGAATCTGGCCAGGGGCGTAGGAAGGGCCCCTGAGAGAACCAATTTTATTTGAACAATCGCCAATCCCATAGCCTGGATCAGACAATGGATGAGAATATTAATCAGAAATACAGCGAGCTCGTTACAATCTCACGTTAACGTATATCCTGTTTAAACATTTTATTAGACGAAACAAATTTTTTTTTTTCCGTAATTACAAAAATTTTCACCTCACTCCCTGAACCTTCTACTCCTTTTACACGTACAAAATGCGCTTACGATAACGAAACGCGAAGTCGGACGGCTGCTGAAAGTTTTCATGCGAGCCACGGAGTTCCGGGGAAATATTCTAGAGTATATTTATCAGTGTCGACGGGACGGAAACGTAAAGGCGGATTTCGTCCAATTAAGCATGCTATCATTAATTAAAGCAATGCATACAAAAGTCGTTAGCCATTACTGACTCGTATGAGTTTTTGATAACGTACAGGGTGGCGTAAAAATATATAAAGAAAAATTCAGCACGATTTGAGTATAGTATATAAAAATTACGTGCTTCGTATTCTTATGACGTGGATCTACGTAAATCAACGTAATTGCATTGGCGTTATAAAAAAAGTTAATAAATTAAATAACTTTTCATTCTTAGGAAATCAATGTGACCGGAACAGTCCTTAAGGCTAGTCGCAACCATGAGGGGCGTCAGTGGTGTCAGCCCTGCGATGGTCACCGTCCCCGCCTCTGCATCCCTCAACGTGAGTATTTAAATTTGCCTACAAACCCTCCTAATCCCATTCGCCCCCCAATGGACATAACGATCGCATTCGCTTCATGTAAACGTAATTCGCTGTCGTTGCAGGTAAGCATTGCAGTGTCGTTCGCTAGAGCTTGAGAAAGTTTCGATGACGTATAGATATACCATTAAGGACAATGTAAATAAGATGACGTAACGTACGTAGGATTGTCTCTTGAGATATTTTAGGACAGATCAGAGCGTACAGTAGACATCCCTGATAGCCGGACTGTGATAAGGTAGGATTATACGTCGCGTCAGGGTTCGTTTTCACGTCCGTCGTTTTATCGGACGTCGCGATGTCGCAACGGCGACAGTTACGTGACGCCGCGATACATTTCATCGCGCAACGCGTCGTTGGGCAACACTAGAAACCGGTGCAGCAAGTATTCTAGGAGTAGAGCAGCACCAGCAGCAGCAGCCTGCGCACCCGGTTTATTATATCGATCAGCAGGGATGTTTTTCCGGTTAACAGGGACGAGAGTTTTCAATGAGCGACGTGAATATAGGGTAAAGAGGAAAAACGGACGTGGGAGTAACCGAACGTGAAGGAAATTTATTTTTTTGTAAAATAAAAATTGCAAAATTCCGTAATCGGGTAGGGCTGAACTATTTCGTAATTGGCTTGTCGGCTTTATCGCGGGGCAATCAAGGCAATTCACAGGACGTGCCGGTGAGAATAGGTACTGTCACGGGGTGGGGCCACCCCGACTCACCCCTGAGCCTTGGACGTAGAGGGGAAACCCTTGGGGGGTCTTGGGGCGGTCTGAAGGGCGAAATGAAATGGAGGGCGGCCCCTGCGATCAGGGGGTGAAAACGGCAGGAAACTTGCAGAGTCGTCATTGTTTTTCTCTCGTACGACCCCTCGCCTTTCGTCCCCTTTACACCTTCCGCACCCCTCCAGCAAGCATGTATATACAGTATATATAGTCCTTTGGTACTCTAGCCTATTTCGAGGGTTGTCCTTGACTTTTTTATAACCCCACCACCAACCCCTTCGTACATGTATCCTTTATGCTAGTTGTGGTCTTGACGAAGTCCCTTGCAAACAGCCACGTCAATTAGCGTCAAGCGAGATGCTCGAGGGCGTCGCGACGTCCGTCGAGAAAAGATCGAATATCTCTTCGCTAAGGATCCTACGTACTGATCCGTGTGTTATCTTCGCATATGTAGCATCACTTGCCATGTATAGTAACTGACATTAGCTAGCTAGCTAGTACATGGCTATGTATGTATGTATATACATAATCGACTACATAATTCACTCCCGAGTGGATAGGACGTAATCGGAACTTGGATATATCTGAGGTAATAATTCGAAACGTCTTCGAAGATTCCAGTTGATTTAGGATATTAGGATAGGCGGTGCATTGTAATGCAGTTTCGAAAATTGTCGGCCATATTGAATTGTTTTGGCTGTTAACCGACTTGAATTCCATAGTGAATTCTGCGATACGGAACAATTTCACTTTGATCCTCAAGTGTAGATATATATATCGCACGCGCTATATGTGTACAGTGTGGTCTCACAGTTGTATATAAATACGCGACGCTTAATGATTACAGATAATGACAGCCGACGACAGCATGAGCGACGACGTGTTCGAGGTAGACGAGGAACTTTTGGTTCTCGACGACGCCGACGACGTCCCAGGACTCAGCCCGGCGAAGGGTGAGGATTCGACGACGGTGGCGCCATCGCCGACGGGTTATCGTGATTACAAACCACCGGCGGAAGTCCTCGTCGACACTTACAGTTCGCGCAAAACTGCCGATCGCGATTACAAGATCAGTGGGAGCGTCCTCAAGGTGGATACGCACGATGACGGCGTCGCTCACAAGGTACGTCAAATTGTTTGCCGGATAGGGAGGCTCGCGATGAGCTGGTACCAGGAATTTGGTGAATCTATGGGTCACTTCGAAATATGCCACTTCGCGAAGTGGCACGAAGATAGACGCTCGAGGCTGGGGTACTTTGGTCCAAGGTCAGTTCCTTCCATCTCGACGTTCAGCAAGTGGAATAATGATCGGGAATGCCTAGGCTTTGCGGTGGAGGATCAGAGAGAGAGAGACTGCGTTCAGGTCCATGTGTGAGAGAATCACGTGCTCATATGCACTTACATGCACATATCGCGCGCTCGCGCACCGATGCTCTTGGCTGGTACGGCCCCCAAGACGATTCTTCTCCTCTTTCGTACTTGTTCATTTTCTTTTTTTCTCAAGTTCCCCTCTTGCCATACTACTCTTTTTACTTCTTGGGGCCCCAGGGTCCCCGGGGCTCTTGCTCTCCTCTTCCACCTAGAGGACGTATATACTTAGTACTTATATATGTGTATATAATACATACTCACGAACCGTACTCTCGATCCTCGCCTTTGGGACCGTCTGACAACGCCGCACGATTCTTCGGCCACTTCTAAGACCCGACGGATCCTCCTCTTCCTGAACCCTGGAACACTCTTGCGGATGGAGACCTCAGGTACGTAAACGACTTTGGTTCGTACTTATAGGTTTTTATCATTCGCCATTTTGAATTTGTTGAGGCCTTTTTTTGGGGGGAAATATTCATATCCCCCCGTCATCTTAAACCCCCCAAAGTGGCCTCGTTGGTCTTGCCCAAGGTCACCGAGTCTTAACGGGAAATACCGTCAAGACCATTTCACATGTCCTTCTCGGGAACCCTAGATGGCCACTTGATGCCGATGATGGAAGCGGCCGGGAAGGAACTCGCACTTATGCGATCCCGTCGTCGGGTAACCGGAGCGTAGGATTAAGGACGCAACTGGTCGCACATAATAAGCCGGCGTAGACTCGGGCCCCCGGAATGTGATTAAGCAGCGTTAAAGATATCTTCCGCGTATGAGGAGCTGGCAAGGCTGTCTGACCTTAAGCGCGCATCTGGCAGAGTCGCCGCTCTGCATACAAATTGAGTTAGCGTCGTCACGGTAATAGAAGTCGAGAGAAACGTCGGGCATAAGTGCGAGAAAGAGAGAGAAAGCTCGCGGAGAGGCAGAAGGAAGGAAAATAAAAGAAGTTACGGAGGATCCAGAAGTACCCTTAGATAGTAGTCATTGACGTTACCTGCTTTGCAATATGGGTTATAGGCTCGAGTAGGTACTACGGGTGTATATATATTAACTCGAAAGATAATCTGCTTGAGAAATCAAATTTGTCGGAGAAATATTTTAAATTCCGGCTCCTCAAGGAGGGCTTGTCTCTTTGAATCGTTATACCGTAATTTTTCGTCGAAACTTACCTTATATCGTCGGATATACCAAATTTTCGAGAGAATAAACTTTTTCGTTTTTTTTTCATGAAAAATTTGGCATATTTCAATTTTGTTATCCGCTTTTCTCTGCAGACTCCTTAGTATATGGTATGGGAATGGCTGAGAATGAGAGCGTGTTTATTTCAAGGCGCTTCACAAGCAACTACGCGATCGGTCAGTCGTTTTCGTATGAATTTTTTTTTTTCGTTTTTTTTTCATCCCTCTTTTATTTTACTTCCTTAAGTTCTTACCCTTGATCGCGTCGCTCGCGGAATTCCTGGCGCATTGGTATGTTCGGCCGTTTTCCCACGTATAAAATCGTCCCGACGTCCCACGCTTCTAGAACGTCTCTGAGTTATGAGAAACGTGAAGAAAACTATGTACACCTACGGGATCTATGAACGCCCCTTTATGTCTAGGCATTTCTCGTTACTCCCAAGATGCATTGCGACTCCGTTTCCCGTCTGGTTTCTTACAGGTCAGTGGACCTTGAATGCCCCCCTCCCTCCCTCCTCCTTATCGATTAGCATACAAATGTCCGCGACCTCGCCCATTACGATTCATCGATCGATTCCGATCGTTAGATTAAAATCGATCGCGCCTATCAATCATCGACCAATGGGAAAAGTCCATCGTGGAATTTAACAATTTTTCCATCGTTCCTCGTCGCCTTGACACACTGAGTCTGCAATAGTCCCAAGACAGGCTTGCCATTGTGACGAATATCCTGCACGTTTTCAATGACGCGACTGTTCACGAGGCACGCGGAAATATTAACGCGAGCACCGATACGGGCTTGAACCCACGCGATCCAACGATATACTTCAGACGTTTTAAAGACTCGAGCTTCGTACGTCAAAATTAACGAAGCGCGCCAAGATCGTACGCGAAAGGTCTTGAAATATTTGTCTCGCGAAAAATCGCTCCTTGCAAACGTATCCGAAAGGTATAATCGACTTACGGTGGACGTTATCGAATTATCGGTAGAACGATTTATTCGCCATTTTGTAATTCTTCGGATCGGCTAACCGTAGGGAAATCGTTTTTTTTTCGTAATGTCATTTCTTGGACGATTTACGCAAAGGACGTCTCGCAGCTCCTCTCGCGGCGCCACTGAGAACCACTGATAACGTGGTAGCACCGAAGCAAAGGCCGCTGCCTTCATTTGAGTATTTGAGCCGCGCAAAGTTCTCGGGCGTCGCACGCGAGTAACGCGATATCCCTCGAGAGTTTCTGGCCGCACGAATGTGTCCTGCCAACCTAACGGACTCCGAAAGGTACAAATAAAATTAGTGACTCGGTACCAAGGGTAACTTCTACAGGGTGACTCGTTTCGAATCAACGTTACCGCACCGTGCATTGGCACATGTAGAAACGCTCATCTTTGTCGCTACGTGTATGTTATCGCGCGTTGTACGCTCGTATGAAAAGTATAAATTACGCTACATGTAAACTCGCCTTAACTGCCAACCTTCCACTGGCGTATTCCTTTACACTGATCTTAAAGCCATGTATCGTGCGATTATTATCATCGAGGACTCGCGGGAGGAGTGGGAATCGGAATTGGATTTTCGAAATTGTAGATTTTTAATATAACGTTAAGTAGAAAAGGAAAATGGCGGATTATCAATGTAAAATGTAAATTGGAGATCGTGGCTGGCGATGAGGGCGGCTGCTGAATTTTGAGGTTATGGCGTTGATTTAATTTTGCAATTTAATTAAAGCTTTAATTGGAGGAGCAGCAAAGGAGGCTGCATAGGGATTATTGCAAAGAGGATATTTTTTGAAAAGCCCAATAGACTCCTTTTTTCATCCCATGCTCAAGGGACTATTAACGAATTCGATATACGTGGGAATGTACGACGGATGTCTGATAAATAATTAATTTGTCTACGGTCCAGTAATTTTTCATTGCTCTCACCACGGTGACTACCTGTACGCGTTTGACTAGATTGTCGGGTGTGTATTAAAAAAAAAAGATAAACGAATAGAAGGAAGATAATGAAAATAAGAAAAGAAAAAAAAGATAAGAGACGACGAAACTCGTTCGCGTCTAATTGATTACACACGAAAGTCAGGTAACCTATGGGCACTTTCACCGTGTGGTAAAATGCGGTTATTAATGACTCGTTGCCGCGTGCTAATTGGCAGCTGGCTTTATGACGTGACTTGTTAAAAAGAGACGTCAGAGTCAAATCAGAGAAGAAGCCTCGGACTGTAGGGAGACGTAAAGAGGAATGAAGAAGGAAGACAGAAGAAGAAGAAGAAGAGGCTGGATGATCAGAGAGAATCGCTTCTCTCCGCCCCCTGACTTCGATACATTCATCAACTGGACTATCTCCCTGGATCTCTCAATGGAATTCTCCCACCCCCACCCCCCCATCACCCCTTAGTCACTTGGTCTCCCGATCTGACTCCCCGTTACATCCTCACCAGCTTCTTCGTCCCGTCCGCGAGATGTTATCTCGTGCGTGAAGAAAAAAAATTGCACCAAAAAAGTATGAGGTAGCGAGCAGAAGACATTCAAAAAGACCTTCTTGACCTTCGTCCGATCGCAGGTGAATTTGTAATTTTTGGAAAAAAAAAAGAGTCGAAAATGATAGGGGATGAGACAAAAAAGTATAGAGGTAGACAAACAAATTTTTTACACTCTTTTCCATCTCAAATTTCTCTTCTGCGTCACGCATCCTCCGCTAAAACTTCACTTCCGGTCTTCGACTACGGAACGAACTGACGTTCAATCGGAAGCGGGATAATTTTCAAAGGCGCAGCTTCCGGTCTCTCAGTCTCGTAGATGCTATCCTTCGCTCGTAACGCGGTTGCTTTTATTTTTTTTTCTTCGTAGACAGTGCTTCCTCATGGGGTACGTAGGTACCCCGGTATATTTTTAATCCTCAAGCCGCTCCTCCATTGATCGACAGACGCCACATAGCTTGCGCTTCTATATCCGCCATGCGAGTACAACCTGCATACAGACATCTCCGTCTGTTAGCTTTGCATAGGTTATATACCTACTGTAGGCATAGGTGTCATTGCCGGTGTTAAGCACAGGTCATTTAGAGTCATTGTTCGGTCACCGTGTCGTTTAGCGTTCACGAGGGCCGCAAAGGCCCCACAATAGAGACGCACCTGCCAAAGCAGCCGCAGGGGTAGGTATAGTAACCCCTCGTGCAGACTCCTCCGAGGCTTTTGTTGTGCAGCCTTGACGTTCCATGGGCAATTTCTTCGATCCTCCCAAACATAACCTCCAGGCTTTTATTACAACGGACACCCAAGCCCTTTCCAACGTCGTAATACCGAAGCCTGTTGCATAGAAACGTATAACTGTATTTAGTAATAAAAAAGTGTATTTGCATATATATTTCTTTTACCGATAAATACCCATTTTTATTTTACAGACGATACTGTTGGGCGACAGCGGTGTCGGCAAGACGTCCATCTTGGTTCAATTCGACACCGGAAAATTTCAAATGGGAAACTTCGCAGCGACCGTCGGCATCGGCTTCACGGTGAGTCCCGGAATCCTTTGATAATGTTACGAGCGACGCGAAGAAAAGCCGCGTGAAGTTGGCCGAAGTTGCGCGCGCACGTCTTGCTCTCGATTCTCGAGCAAAGGGCCTTCTGGGTAGGAGAATCGGTCGAAGGACACGAGAGCGTCAGAAAGCCGTGACAGTCACGTGTATCAGCGTCTGACAATGTGAGCAATGCATTTATGCATGAGAGCACGCTCGCGAGATGCATTCATATGTAATCTACATGCGGCCCGTTTATTTACGTGCGTCTACCGACCAAAGGCCCCGTCCGAGTAGCCGGCAGAGACAACTGCGCATATCTATATCCTATGTATAAGGAGACAAGCCCGTAGCGCGGTGTATAATGTCGCTTACGTTGGATAATTTGGCTCACGATGCACGCTGTACCTTCGCACTGCGCGCGTCTCCATCTAGCGGAATCGAAACGCACTGGCATTTATTGTTACCCAGAAGCCAGTGCGCTTAACGAGTATTCACGTTGAGCTACGTGGTAAATGTATTTACGATGGTTTTGCGTATGCACGCGCGACGCCATCTTTGTTTTGACGTAATGGAAATTCGATAAACGTTATTTGCCGGGATAACAATGATAATTACAGCCCTGGAAAGAAAAAGAAGCAATACACACAACCGCCGTAGCTCGAGTTGACGGGGGCGCGTGCCTAATGCACGATAATTCGCAATCGTATCGACACCCACGTGTATCCTTGGAAACACGATCTCGCCGGTGGTTAATGACTCCGCCATCTTGGCAATACATCATTCGTGATACAACGTACGCCTATCTTCGTCGAGTGGTTCTGCAGAGTGTTCTGCCGCGAGAGTCCGTGGTAAATGGACGTTATCTTTTTTTTTTGGTTGGTATGACTGAGCGAGAAATACGCGGCGGGAGATTTAAAAGTATCGTTCACGCTAGAGACGGACAATGGGAAACGCGGTGATGGTGGTAGCCGTTGTGGAGACACCTTCAGCTCGAAGATCGATGTTCGAAAGTGCTGGGATCATTCGGGCATTCGGAGAAGGTTAATTTAACGTTGAGAAAGTTTAAATTACTCTATCCGCGGACTTTCCATCTTTCCGTCTATCATTACGTTACTCTGTACCGATATCTGTGTATGTATCTATAGGGATAAGTGTATATAGGTATATCGGTAAGCGCTTTCTTCTTAACGCGGGAAATTTGAATTCTACGTGTCTGCAAATAGACACGAGGGCGATGTCTGTGCATATCTTGGCTGTGGGCTTTCCGGTGGTTCCGATGTCTCGGGCCGATTCCCATCTTGCGGTTTCTCTGTAGGACAAATTGATTCCGAGACTCGGTAATAGGGACGATTGCCGGTCCGAGTTTAACGAATTGGATTCGTAAGCGCGCGCGCGCGTAACTGGGTCGCGAGACTTTCGCAGGCTCTTTGGTTACTCGAGGAGGATTCCTAATTGACGAGTGACGCGCGTAACGGAACAAGCGTCAAAGGAAAACGTCCTCGCGAATATTTTGCACGCGGAAACGGACGACAAAGCCGACTTACAAGGGTAGGAAAGTTGGACCTAGATATAGGTATATAACAAGGCTAGAGGTGGCCGGGAGGGGGGATGGTGGTGGTTAATTAATTAGTCAGGGGAGGATCGAGAGCAAAAAGAGAGGCCAACTCGGTTCCGAGCGGCTTTAGTCGTACCGTGAAAATGCGCCATGGTGCTCTTGATTAAATTTATGACGCAATCGCCCCTTAATTTCCGACCTTCGTTCCATCGATTTACCAAGGAAATCGCTTGCGGGTCTTCCAGTCGACGGGTTTTAGGGGTAAATTGGAATTTTTAATAACGTAAGTCGTGTCTACTTTTTTTTGTTTTTCAAAATTTTCTCATCTTCAAATTCGTCTCTCGACGAATTTCTCATCGCGTGCCGAATGACACGTTCCGTTTGCATCTCGCCGGCAGTAACTGCGCAATCGCACGGATACACGACTGTCTGACCGTTACGCGGGCAATTTAAATCTCTTTGTGGACGTCACTGGGAATACTAATAATCATATAATTGCCGGTATGGATCTATCGGTACGTTCGATCGTGCGACGGGATCCCCGCGCGTTTACCGTATCGAATCGAGCCGATCGGCCGTCACGATCTCGAGCTCCTGGTAAGCGACGTGACAACTTGGGAATTAAAGAAAGCGAAGAAGCGACGGGCTCGCACGTGTGGCAGGACGAAAATGGGAAACAGTGATCGCTCGTTCCCGTTGCTCAGAATGCATTGCGAGCCTGTGAGAAAGACTGTTTCTTTCTTCTTCTGCTTTACGCGCATTTCTCTCGTAACGTCTAATCGCGCGTGCGAAATTCACCGCGTGTCGCTCATCCCCTTAGTAAATTGCTGGTAGTGTTACGCGATTGAACAAATATTTACATTTTTTTTTTAATTGACTCGAAGTCCTTCATGCTACGAGCACTCACCCTCGTGCGAAGCCACTCGACCTATTAAACGAAACAGGGACGAGAGCGAGACGCTAGAGAATTACCCGAACGACGCTCTGGGTTCAGGTTAAGCGCGAGATAAAGAAAATTAGAATGACAAACAGGTTTAAAAATACGTAATTAGGTATTTCAAAATTTTTTTTATTTTTAAAAATATTATCTCATTGTTCCGCGCACTCTCCTTTTCGGTCCCCTTTAACGCGACGAGAAGAGTAATAAACGTCAGGAACCCGATAAACGAAGGGCGGATTACGGTAAATTGTAAAGTTTGGAAGCGGAATTATTAAGTAATATCGTGACGCCACCTGCGGAATAGCCGGTTATTAGTCGCACTCTTGATTCGGGGGGTGGTTTGTACGGTACGTCGGGAAACGGGGGTGGCTGTTTCGTGCGAGTGAGAAGGAGGAGGCTACGTAGCTGGCACAATGGTAGAACGGCGGAGTGAGGGGGGGATGATCGAATCAAGGGTGGGGAAGTCTCTATTAAAGGGATGGCCAAGCTAGGACAGGGAGGGGTGGATGATAAATCACTCGAGCTGGCACTGGCAAGTGGGGTGTCCCTTCTGTGGCACGACAGGTCCCCCCCCTTTCCCCCACCCACCCCTTTTTCTCCCTTGTATCCTCCTCTTGTTTCTCCCTTTTTAGACCTTTCTCCAGTACACCCTTCTGTATCCTCGCTGTCCTCTGTATACCCTTTGACCTCAAGGGATCATCCACGAGACCCACCGAACCTCAACGCCTCGACCGCGAAACACGGGGTCGTGGGGGGCTGGTTGGACATTTACCAAAGTAGCCACGAAATTTCTCATGGCTCGCCGTTACATGAGAAATGGACGAAGTACGAGGCGAGCGATTAAGTATACCGGGTGATTCTCGTCAATTCGACCAGTAACAGCTGCGGCTGTATATCCGACAGATTTGACTCTGTGCCAGTATTTACCTTTGTCCTATGCTGTTTCTCTCTCTCTCTTACTCTCTCGTTCATTCGTGCATATCTGTCCAGAGAGAATTTTCCTAGGAAATAATTTTTCGCACTACATACCATGCCGCAGACTTAAATTGCATCACGGAACACGTGTCACTGGTTGGACGTTAACGCTCGTTATTTAAAGCCCGTACGTATACTCGGCAAGAACGTTAAGGCTAATTTGTATGTGCAAGAGCGATAAAGTAGCGCGTTAGATCTAACGCGGTTGGAGCTGTAACTGATTTTCTTAGGTTAGGTTTGACTACCTACACGGTGGTCACAATAATTCTTGTGTCTGAAGCGACGGTACGCTTAAGCGTTAAGGGAGTCCTGTACTTGACGATTTCCGTCGACTCGTTCCTTTGCTGTGTTTTCCTCTCTCTCTCTTTTTCTCTCTTGCGCCTCTTCGCTCTCCATGTCGTTGTCTTTTTACTCGTCGCGTCTCTTTCTCGCCTCGAATCGCTTAAGACGTATCGGGAAGTGCCGCGTGGACGGAACCGGGCACGAAATCGCTGCTACCCCGACAGCACCTTTAAGGTTATGGACGACCGTGAGCGTATAGTGATAAATGACACTGGATATACGACGCTATGCCATTGGAAGCGGATTCGTAAGTAAAAAAAAGTATCAGCTAAAGAGATATCAGGAGACTCGGCAACATCTTGTCGTACAACCGAAGCCAAGTTCTTGTTTATGGTTTCAGATGGCGACTCGACCGCGCGAGACGTCAGTCGCCACCGTATCTCTGGGAGCGACCGTTGAAGTTTCTTGCGCGCGAGTTATACGTACAGCGGAAAAATCAAAAGTCAAAATTCCCCTAGTACTTTTATTCCACTAGTCGAGTTACGATATCGTCGCTCGTGATACCTTTCCTGTACTTTTTGTTTACACGCGTGACTTTCCTGAAGATTATCTCGATAGCAAGCCAAGACCGTCTACCGTCTAGGGAATTCTCGACTTTTTTTTTTCTTTCCTTGGTACAAGGCAAACCCTGCGACTCCCTGCCGGCCAGTTTTTCATCCTTAAAACAACTCGTCCGTCCTGATCGTACTCGTATACTTACTCTTTGTTACTTTGTAAGTTTATCTCGTATCCCGGGCGAATGAATTTCAACGAAGTTGGCAATCCTGACTGCAGTTACGCTCACGCAGTTCACTTTGAAGTTTGTATCGTCTGCATCACGTCGGCGCGTCTCATTGCTCAATCGCCAAAGATGGCCGCTGTGCGTCGTAGCCGTAGTCTCCTCGTTAGTCGGCTTAATTAAACGGACGTTGATTGAATTCGCGTTTGACGTTTCTATAAAACCGTTAAGCGCGGCGCCCTGAAACTCGGGACGCTTAACGAGGGACGCACGAGCGTCTGGGTCCTTAAGGGTATATCGTTCGCACGAACAATAATAATTGAACGAGATGAAATCTTGCAGAGTGTGCTGAAGGATAAAATGTATTTCAAGTGGTCGAAGGTTAGTTTGAGTTTTACAGAAATTTCCATAAATCTGTTTCTACGTCGAGCGTAGGTCTGCTGTGGATCCGTCATGTTTCTATTACACTTTGCGAGTTACAAGTGGAAGAAGGTATCGTCGTAGATAAAGAAACATAACGTGTGTCATTCGCTCTCTTTCTCTCTCGCACCCAAGAAATACCTGGACGCAGCTGGATTCTAGTAGCTGGGTCAGCGTTGTTCGGCCGTCTTCGTCTTTAACACGTGCAGGCCTGTCAGCTGTGCCTGGAACAGCTGATTGAACGATCGCGACAACTGTTTCTTCGGCTTCCTCTTGTGCGCCTGCCGCTTGGGAGACGATCCACCTGGCGCAGATCATCTGCCGGACTTTCCGCCAGTCTTCTAGATTCATCTTGACGCATGAGAACATCGGTCAAGATCGCACTGTGACGTCGAATTGGACCGGCTGCTTATTATAGATATTATGTATAGATCGTTATAATATCATATATAATATATATAGATCGTAGACTCTGGTATTGTTCGACTTAAAAGACCAAGTTACTATGCGATCCTTCCTGATCTTTTGCTCCTGTTTGATCTTCCTTTGCGTTATTCTGGTCACGACTCCTCGGCTCGAGCCCCCACGCGTCCTTCCACGTTCTCCTCGATATCTGCACTCCGAGTGAGTAGGTCTCGCCGGGACATCAAGCTTCGTCGGGAACATCGAGATCTTGATAATGATTGAAAGACATTTTTTTTATCAGTATAATTCTATGCGGAATGTACGAGCAGAGATTACGGACCTGGAGTGTGTATATATATATTGTCCAAGTAATTTCATATAAAATTTTTTACTAGACGACCAATGGGACGTCATCGAAAATCTGAGTTTCAAGATATTTTTGATAACTACAGGATAACGACAAAAAAATAGGATATTAAAGAGTAATTTTGCACGTGGGAAATTAATGTTATTTAAATCAGTTTTTAATCAGTGTAAATTTCACGGGATAGTGAATTAATCGTACACCCGGTACACGTACCCGAGTTATGCGTTATCGGAGAACGCACGTGCATCTTACTACGTGCATTTTTCCTCGCTCAATCAGACTAATTCATCGGTGCATAAGATACAACGACATTCTGCATACCGGGTTCTCTTTCTTTCTCTTAGGATTTCTCATAGGCTTTCTTCAAGAATTTTTTTTTAAGTCCTCTCTCTCGCCCCGCGACTCTCATTCCGCTTGAGGTAGGTATCGTCCGAGTGAAGTCTTTTTCTCGCGCCAGTCAAACCTTCCAGAACCCATCAATCTCCCGGATCGACTACAGGGCCGTATAACTTTTGCTATCCGAGCGGAACGAAATTGCACTTAGGCAAATCAAGGGAAGCTCTCGCGAGTCGCTCACGATTGGCTGTAGAAATTCAGGAGGAGAAAAGAAGGACTACTGCGTGCAGGGACGTATATATCAATACATCTGGCTGGTTCAAGCGAGGGATTGGAGGCCGGCCATAACCATCGAGGGACCAGCGTAAAAATGGCGTCTGCGATACATAACCTCAAATTCATCTAATTACCCGGAGGAGAGGGGGTCACTACTCCGGTACAATCCAAACCCCAAATAAACGCACGTGCAACGACAATTTGTTGTAAAAAAAAATGTTACCCTAAAAAATCTGTGCCCCCTCGGCGATTTCAAGATTCACCGCAAACATCCCCTATCGTACGTACACCCTTACTTTTTAACCTTCGACCCTATAATTCTTAATTATCCTTACCTCCGCACCGTCCCCTACCCCACTTCCTGAATAATTTTTCAAAAAGACCCAACCTACCCTCACTCATCCTGCCGGCATCCCCTGTCGCCATGGAAAATCGAATTCGATCGATCCGATCGCTGTTCCAGGTTCTCTTCGCCTCCCCCTCCACCCCTGCGTCAGCCTCCTGGAAACTCACTTATGTAACCCACCCGTAATGGACTCTGAGCGCGTTCGCTAAAAATAACCCGCACGGTGCACCACGTCGTAATGGGAATGGGCTCCGTCGAACGTATAAGGTGCCAGTCCAGGCCTCCTGCGCCACGCCTTGCCCGCGACCGTCTCCTTCCTATCTGTCGCATGCATCGGCTAATTACACGCCTGCTCGCCCGATTCCCGTGTATTTAACGGGCACCGATCTCTATCGCGCGTTCACACCGAAAAACTACGGCACGTTCTTATTCGCGCTGTGATCCTTTGCATCCGGTTACATGTCAATGGCACATTCCGAAGATTCCACGTTGCAGCTTTTTTTCATTTTTTCACTCGCCTCGAAGTCACGTACCAAGTCTCACGTCGATATTACGCAATCGAACATTGAAAAATCCGGAAATAACACGGTCGACGCTTGGAGGCTCCTTCTAGAATGTTCTTTCTTCCGTGACGTCATAGAGGCATTTGTGGGGACGGCCCAGTGACTAGGGGCGCCCCTATGTTTTTCTCGCAAGCATATTAAATGCTGGAGGGTCGTCCGGAGCCGCGAGGGGCTCGGGGGGGGGGGGCTAGCGAAGGTCTCGAGGATCTTTCGTTACTCGTCGTGAACAACAGTGACACTTTTAATGTTCTACGACGGAATGTCACGTTTTGAGTTTGGACATCTTGCCCTTGTTCCTTTTTTCCAAGATTCTTAAATTAATTTTTCATTTTCCTACCCTGTACCCCCCTTACACTCTGTACGGGCTAAGCTTCTCCTCCGGCGATACGCTTGTTCGAACTTCAGAGTCGTTCAGGGACGTCTCTAGCGGGGGGTTGAGCTAATAAACTCCCAGCCTCCGGGGTCCGTTCACTGCGGGACGCCCGATGGGAGCCTTTAGCCACTCTATCTCCGCTAAGCTATACACGGGTGTAGGCATCACGGTATGTATATATATCATATATGCTTCTGGTCACGTGAAACAAGAATAGAGCAGCGCCACTGTACTCGCATAATTGCCCAGTATTTAGCCCGAAGTATAGGTATATTAAACTCCGGATCCAAGAATAGAAATACGGATGCTGCCGAATTTCTTTTATTTCGTTCCGGTAGAGCGTCGATTTAGAGCCCGGGCCATCGCGACTCGACGCTACGTCCCTGGTGAACATAGTTTTGATTCCTCGACGGTGAAACATAAGGTTCTATTGTCGTATCTGAATCGGGCTTAATGTCAGTAGGCCGGCCGTCGCGGCGACAAGGCCGCTCTGCGGTTCATTGTTATTGCAGGAGAGCTATTTGCGGTTGCGAGTATACGATAATTGATCCATGCTACGATATTACTGTATTTATATGTATTTCTGCGTATTAACCTTACTTGGGCGTTTACGTATATTTGATAGTTTCTCAAAGAAACTTTCGGTATGCTCGATTTTCATTTATTATGCCTGTCGTGTTGGTGAATATACCTATATATGTTACTTGCTCATAATTATTAAATATGTCTTTCGTCTTGGTTTTATTTTACTATTTTATATTCTAAGTAGGTTGTTCGTCTTTTATTTTTCCCCTAGAAAGTCTCTAGGTTTTTCGATCAAGTTTGTCCGCAGTTCTGTTTTATTCATCGGTACGAGGGAAGCGTTCGCGAGGATTTTTGAATAATTGAAGTATATCTGGATTAAATCGAAATTTCAATGCCGTCGAATATTAATGCCGATCGTTGGGACTCGTGGAAAATTTAAAGGTTGTCCGGGAAATGGACCTTTGTATTGGTTTACATGTGTACGTGTGTATATACGGTGAACGGTGAATTCACGTAAGCTAATTGATCGGCGACCACAGTAAGTGCTCGATTATCGTTGTGGACTTTACCATATAGGTATTTATAGGGTATCTATAGGGTGTTGAAAATTTAATGGAAATTTTCGAGATCGTTGTAGGAATTTTTCTTCCGTATTATGGGGCCGTTTGACGTTATCGGTAACCTCGTTTAATCAAGTATGAGATACAGCTGTCAACGCTTTTTAATACCTTATGCCGAGTTCACAATCCATTAACCATACGTGCCTCTTTCGTTTTACGACCGATTTAAATCGTTCCAAGCGAAGGAAGAGTTTCTTTAGGTTTTTTATGGGAGCGCGACTGTATCTCCTACGTGGGAAATTGTACTTTTTTTTGTCGAAGGGTTCCAGCGCGTTTCTATGGCTACGAATGGTCAATTTCATCGCGAAATTCGGGACTTTGATTTAAAGTCATTGAAATAATCGAGGTTCGTAGCGAGTTTCTTTTTTCAGGGACTTTAACTTTGTACCGGATTTTTGAACGTGGTTGGGCTGTATGAATTTTTGCGAAAACTTTTTCACGTACTTTTTTTTCTATAGCTTCGGTCGTCAATACTGTTACGAAAGATAAGGATGGACCTGGATGCTGCTTTTATAAGGTTTTATATTATTCTCAACGCGAATGGCTGCCCTCCTCGGGACTTTGAAGTGGGTTTCGTGTTACGGTCTTATTGCGAAAGTTGCGAATAAGAAGTAACTGCGGATGGGATGGAAACGTAGTAACCTGTCTTATCGACGAGCAGCAGAGTGGCGGACGATAAATTAAGAAATAAATGACGTAACGTAGGAAAGCACTTTGGAACATAAAAATTCAGTACGTCTTATTAATTTTATGTCTCGCGCTGCATCGTATTAGAAGTTCGAGATAGGAATATATTTAAAAAAAAAAAGTTGCTTGATTGAAAAAAAAAATTGAATGAAGATAGTTTTTCGATTCTTTAATTTTTTTTAGCTCTTCATTTTGACTGATTTTGCATAAATTTTGGGTAATGTCTATTTTGACCTTTTTTTTCGAAGGCAGTTGTAAACCCTCTCCCGTTCCATCGTCGACGACGATGATGAGGATCTTGGCGAGGATAAAACGGGACCTGTTGCGAAGGGGGTAGGGGGCGCGTGCGCCGCTTGTAAACGGCACGCGCGCGTTTCCATGGAAACGGTTCCTGGCTCACGAGTACAGATACAGACTCCCCCGAAGGACTCCCTGTGGCTTCAGGTGGCGTTAGGGGTGGTTCACTCGGTTCTCGTTACAGTCCTGACAGTTCTGCGAAACGCGTTACTCGATGTCGTACGGGTTATCGGTATATCGGGAGCGATTGTGATCTCGAGTTTCCAATTACGTACTCGCCCTAAAGTTTTATTCTTTCGAGAGTTTTTGCGGGAAGGAGTGTGTGATTTCTTTTTTGCAATTTTTAAGGATCAAAAAAAAATCTGTGAATATCATATTTCTAGCTACTGATTGGGACCGGCAATTTGGATAAGGTGGTAGTAGAACGTTCGGTCAGAGAAAGAAAAAAACTTTTGGCAAATTTTTATTTTATAAAAAAATGTGGAGAATCAGGTTAAATGTTAATACGGTTTTACGAATCTTTCTTTAAGAATTTAAAACCAGGGTGGGGTTGGTTGCTTTTCTTAATGATTTTTCTTCTTGATCCGAAAGCCAGTGACAGTGCTGATAGGAGACTTAATCTTTTGGTTTACGAGGGCTTTATACCCTGTTTATTTTATTTTTTATTTTCAACCTACACTTTTTCATGACCATAGCTTACGATTCCTTTTAATGGATTTTTCATTACTTTTCGTCGGTTTCATGCTACCCTTAATTTTTTTCCTCTCTCAGTTACCGAACTTTGATGTTGAGAATTTACTTACGTCGTCATTATTTCCTAACTTCACACTGGGTATAGATACGCAAAGACGTTTTTTTTAACTGCCCTGACAATTTCACCCTTAAAAAGTTGGATCGTCAGATTTCACAGGAAAATCAAAAGAGGGCAATTCGAATGTCCTTGGAGTCTTTCTCTTTTATATTTGACGTCTCTTGGGAGAAGAAAATAAAGTGAAAAGACCTAACGCGCGGTATACCCACCCTTAAATCTACGCGTCGTGAGAATATATTTAAATTGTGACGTGAGAGCGTGTCTCCACTACCCTTTTTTTTTCGAGTAAACAAGATGTCTTCCCGGGATCCTTGACGGATTCGTCTCATTTCCGTTTTGACACTCCCGGCCGACGGTGCAATTTTTCGTAGCTGAAAACAACCCGACGACCCCTACTCGACGGAAATTCTCGAAAGAGAATTTTACCTTGTTACTGCCTGATATCCTCCCTTAGTGATTATTCAGGAAGAAAATATCTAAGTCACCCGAATGCCCGTGTTAACATTGGATGCAATGTATTTGCCCGAGTCTTATTTATGTATTTTGGATTTTTCAAGGATTTTGAAATTTGTTGGTTGGAGGAGATTGTAAATTATTTTTTTTTCAAGACTGTACTTTTTTTTAGTTTGAATTTACAGAGGACTTTGAATTCTTGCAAAGTCGCCCTTAGAAAATCCCTTTTTTTTAATAGGGGGTTTCGGTGGATTCTCATAGAAATCTCGAGGATAAACGAGGTCGGAATAAAGATTTAAGTCGTTTCAGTAGAAACCCACCCGCGTACGGGGTAGGGAAGCTTTAATTGGCAATTTGAATAATTGCCAATTACACACTACCCCTTAATTAAGTTATTCAGAAAGGTTTTGTCGAGAATCGGCATTCTCGCGTTCATAGTTTCAGTTGTGAACGAAGCTTAAACTGTCTCGGGTCTCATGAAAAAATATGACTGGAATATTTTTATTAAAATTATTAAAAAAAACTAGTTCATGCCAATCTCCATTAAAAAAAAACCGCCGATTATATCGAATACGAAAGTCGTGGGTTCTCCATTAAATTTTATTAGAACCAGCGATAACGTCGAATAGGAAAAAAATTGAAATCCCTAAAAATACCTACAGATATCGAAAGGTCACTAGGAAGAGTCAAATCCCCCAGAATATTCGGCAGGAATCGATCGAATCGGTAATAAATTCTATTTCCAAACCACCGATTCAACCCCAAAAAATTCAATGACCACGCTCGGTCCCTTGTCAGTGACTGCCACGATCGGGAAACGTCCTCCATAAATCAGGAGAATCCTCAAGGAGTATACACACAGGATTCCAATACTGGGTGAACGCTCCTTAACGTTCACCCTGGGTGGGTGCGTTAAATGATTAACTGGAAAGCAGCCCATTTAGAATCCACAGACAGTACCAATGCTATCCGATGGTATCCAATTCTTAAGAAAGCACAGTCACTATATCTATACATATAACGTATAACGCGCGGCTCGACAGACTCAAGGGAGAAAAAGACCCTTAATAAAGCGCATGCCGTCACTTCGAAATCCGGCTTCAGGTTATCATCCCCAAAATTTGAATTTAGCCAAGAGGTTAAGACAGAGGAATACGAAGAGGGATAATCGCGAGATATTGGCCTCTTCTCCTGGCTCGATTAACTCTGTAAGAAGCTGCCTAACCTAAGAAGGGCATTTAGCGACTTATGAACGAACCGCGGGGTTGTTGCCGTCGTAGGGGATGAAAAAGCCAAAACTCCCGGCTGGAGCTCGTTTCAATTCGGAAAATCCCTGGAGATATTTTAGAAATCCCAGGGGCGCTGCTTCTTTGGGCTCCTAGAATTTTTCTCTTTCATCCCTCTCCAAAGTGGACCACTCGGATGTAATAACTTTTGGGAGAGGGGAGGGGGTGTGGATCGATTACCTATTCGAATATACATATATAGGGATATTGTTATATTTCACAAATTGAAGTGTCAGTCATACGTTATACATAGGGACTTTTTTCTTTTTTTTTCCTTCCTTCACTTTTCCTTCTTCGTCCTGCTTCTCTCTCGATCCTGGCTCTCCTTTGCCTTTTGATTGAGAATATCAGTAATTGGAAGCACACACTGTCGATTCCGATGTCGCTACGTTCACTCACAGTTCATCGAGTCAACGGAATGCTGTCCCATTCGAGATTCTCACGTGTCTATATACGTAGCTCTGTAACTTTCCCATATATATATATACGCACATACGTACAGAGGGATTCTTTATTAGACCTGTACAAATTTCTTTTATTAATTTTTCTCGAATAATCGGCGCTCTTGATCAATGAAATCTGGATTAAAGAATTCGCTAAGAGGATTGCTGCTGCACTGCAGATTCAAGCGTCCCGTTATACCCGTATATTTCCGAGTAAAAAATAAGACTCCCGCAGTCCGTAAGAAATTGACTACCGTATAGAAAGGATAGGGAAAATAAGACACTCGAATTTTTAGTGTAACGACAACTGTACTAAACTTCGTTTACAATGCGCGACTCGCGCGTTATGCAAATTCGTTATCGTGCGATGTCACGCGAGTTATCGCACGTGAGAGATATATATATAGACATACTAGTCGGAAAATATATACACGTAGCTAATATACATATAGCCCGACCGGATAAGTCCTTTGGTTTCGTACGTATTTAGCGACGGCGGTATCGTCGCTAAATTGAAAACGGCAAGGGCGACGCGAAATATTCACTTTCGTTTTTCCGAACTTCGACGACGAATCCATTTGTCGAATCGGTCGCACTTTGGTCCGTCCACAATGGCCAATGAAGGCGATAAAACTTAATTACATGGAATAAAAGTGTCGCCGGGCATCGCGAATATGCCTTTAGGCTCGGGGGTTTTCAACGGAGCGACCTTTTTACACGGTTGTGTATCGGTGTTGCGTATCGGCGGAAGCGTCTTGTCGCCGCCACCTCCGACGCCCTCGCACCCACTTACGTCATTTCCGGTTTCGTCTTATCACTTCGCCTGTCACTATCTCTTTCTGTCTCTCTTTCGTTTTTATTACTCTTTCTTTCACCGACATTCCCAATGCAACTTCTTTCCCGCCGTACTTATCGAAAACGTCGCCGCGTCAGTCGCTCTCAATACTTTCGCCAACGTCGCCGGCGACTAAGTTTTACGCATAATTGTGTGTCCGTCAAAATTTCATGAAAACTCCATGTCGTTACGTTTTTGTTATTTTACGGTTTATCGGTGCTGTGGGGGTGGGGGGGGGGGAGGGGCTATTCTATCGTAATCGTCAATGTGTACAGGTGTGCTTAAAGTTGATTTTCAGGGAAACTGGTGACGTCATGTGTGCTCGTGACGCAATATTGGCAGCCACCCTGTGTGTATACGATGGACGCGTTTCCATATTGCTGCGATCGACAGATTTTACAGACCGGTGAATTTCCGTCATACTAACACCTAATCGCTCTGCCGTACATGCGTTACTCCCTTTACGTGGTTTTCATCGTTACGTCATGTGTGTGTGTCCTCACATTTATCTTACGAGTACGTAATACTTGCACGTATATCCCATGTAAATATATCTATATACTATATGTGGATATATATATATATAGAATAGTGGGACTCGGCACGTTCAGTGCGCCCCCTTTTCTGGAAATAGTTACTTGCTAGCAATTTCCAGGGTTCTACAGTAATTACGTATGGCGGCTCCATTGTTTCTTGCACACCCGTTACACACGGGTAGCACAGCCGTTGCACACACGGAGGGTTGTTCACACCTAAGCTTCTGGCACACGTGACGTACGTAGGGGAAAATCCTTGAATTGATAACTCGATGAACTTTTTTTGGCATTGGGGGGATGAAATTTGTTGGTTTACAGAATTTCACGAAAGTGGTTATAGGGGGTGTAAAAATTTTTTTGGGGGATACAACGTGAATTTTTTTTGTTATAGCCAAATATTGTTTTTATCGTACAAGGATCTGGGGTTGACGTAGCAGGTCCGGGGTGAGGGGGAAGGTGGTCATGTAGGGAAAATCGGAATTTCCACGAATATATACGGGGTGGATATATAACCACGAGCGTGTTAGGGGATGCTGGGTCATTCGATAAGTATGGGTCGCCCGTTAGGCTGCCGGACGGCACGTGAACGTTTTTCACCCCTCGGCCCTTGTTAATGGACCGCAAATGAAATCCGGACTGTATCTACCCCTCGCCAGAGAGCAAGGGTGGTTGTGTCGTTAATTTTATCCAACCGGCGCGCTGCTCTCTTGGGTGACGTCCAAGTGCCAGTATGAGCATCGTACGATAAGGGTTAACGTTTCTGGGCTTTCGAGTTGATAAGAATTTTCGATAATCAGGTATCGGGGTTGTTTTTCAAAATGGCGATAGACGGCCGTGTAGATTGGACAAAATATCGGCGGTACGTTTACACCCGAGGTAACGATAACGCTTATCAATTTTAATCAATGGGATTATCTTTATTTTTCATCCCCCGTCAAGGGGTTGAGGATCATTTTTCGTATTTTTCTCGTTAGAATTTTTTTTTAATTTTCGGTAACGAGTTACTCGCCAATTTTTTTTTTATACGCGAGACTCGATTCATATTTAATTCGGAAAGTCGATATTACTTTTTTTAGAGGAATTTTAATTATTTCATTTGCTTTCTAATTCGGGCAAAATTTATCTGACCCAGCGAACGATGGTTATGGGAGATGAGGGAATATTTAATTTAGCACTTTTTCACGTGTCAGTAGGTACTCTACAGTGCACGTTTCATATACTCGTATGTTCACCTATGAGTCACGTATGTACCGTGTATACCGTTTATAGACAATTCAAGTTAGTAATAAAATTGCGCGAGTCGTGTTTATCGGTCTTTTTTTGCTTTCATTGTTTTTCTAGTTTCCTATGGTTGCCGCGGGTGCGAGAGAGACGACCTTATGCGTCTTTACGTGCGTCGGAGAAGGACGTACGTATCGTTGAATCGAATTCGCCAGTATGCATGGACACGTGCTTTCAACTGCTCTGTGTTATTCAACTGAAATGATCGTATTTGACAGCTGTCAAATTGTCCTACTGTTGCATTCAACCCGAATGGCTGAATTTATTTTCGAAGTTAATTTACCCTATGTGTTTTCGATATCCTGTCTTTTCACTTGTACCTTTACTTCGCTGCTTCTTTCACTTCCCCTTTTTATTTCCTGGCATCTCGTTCGCTCCGCTGCGAACAAACGCGACATGTATTTCTCAATGCATCCCGTATACATCCGTCCCAATTTCCATTTGTCGTTTCCTTTATTTTTCATTTTATTAAAATTTTTTAATATTTTCTATCCCCTAGTATCCTGCCCTTGTATCCCTTGAAAAATCTTATTCACCGATTTTCTACTTTGTCAACGTTACACCGACGAATTATGAACAATTAGGCATACAAAAATGTATTCGAGCATAATTTTTAATTATGTGGGATAAATAGAGTCCTTCGCTATAGGTATACCTGTGCATATATGGGGCTGTCAAAAAATTTTTTGTACATATATTCAATCGATATTGGCGCCAAAATTGAAACGGGCTTTTACGTTATTTTTCGAACACGTTTTTTCCTCGTCATTTCTGTCGTCTGCATTAAAAGCGACTAAAGCAATTAACGGGGTGGTATGAAGACACGTGTGTACAGACACACGTAGAAGTACACATGCAGCGTCCGTCCGCCATCGCTTGGCGGACGTCGCGATGGCTAACGAAAATATTGCTACGAACGTCGGGACGCGTCGCGACGCATTCCATCAGGGTGTCGACTCGTGAAATTTCACGTTGGTGTTTTAGGTATTTATTTAATTTTTGTTTGCAAAAATCCTTCAAGGGATGCATTTATCGGTACAGTCACGTCACGCATGCATCCACCTTGCTTCTCTCAATGCTATCCACTGTAACTGCAGCTGCAACCGGGATGGCCGAGGTGCCGACGCATAATCGCGCGTCGCGATGTCGGCCCATAAATTAGCAAGCGTCGCGACGGAAGGCCGACAGTTGAAAAGGACGCGAGCGAGCGTGAGTTCAGCTGCAGGATAAAGTCGAGTTTCGCACGGGTTTTCTTTATGCGGCGACATTATGGTGCACTTGTTCAAACGTATCGCGCACGTGTGCAGTCACCTTTAAACCTTTTCATCCACAGTTTTTGCACGTGCGACTTCACCTGTTTTCATGACACGATGACGCAAACTATTTTGTTCCCACGTATTGACAGCATTGCATTCAGATGACGTCATTATTATTGATTATCCTACAAATTTTCCTGAATTATCTCTACCCGGTGGCAAATTTGTTGCGGGTTAAAATAGAAACATTTTTTTGAAAAAAAGATACCAATAAGTCATCGAACGGTTATCGATAATCGCGAGTGGATCGACCTCCCTTGGCAGAATCGTTGGGGGGAGGGGGTCGTGAACTTTGGGACTGAAATAATAGAGATTATCACGAAAAAGTTTTTCTTCTAGGCGTCGACGACGTTTCCATAAACGGCGGAAGCGACGGGCGTCGGTTGCCATGGGCAGATATTTTTTTTTTGTAATGCGGCTGAAGTCATCTATCATCCGCTTGAAGTTGGCTGAATGCCGTGTGGTTTCTCAAGGGGAATTTTCAAGTAACTCATCGTCGAACCTCGTGGCGCTACAGCTTCTTGCTGCGCAATCTTGAAGTCCCTAGGGGGTTTTGAATGAAATTTTTTTTTTCGTAAAAGCTGTTGGTACCCCTACATGGAACAAAACCAACGATCCAGTATTCATTGAAGATATTGATAATCGATAGAGAATTAACGTGAATTCACAAGTCTGTCGTATAGCGAAAGTCGTTGGATCTGTATATAGATATATCGATAGCAATTAAAATGCTCGGGTGATCAGTTTTTACGTGAAAACCGTAAAAAGGCTTAAGGTTCACATTCCTATTGACGTGTAAGACAAATGACCTCGCTGGCTACTGCGTGAACTAAGAATTCTATGTCGTCACTCGTCACTGGTAATTGAAAACCAGTCATGAGGATCGCTTCCGATAGTTTAAGATAACGTCAACTTCGTCATAACTTCCTATCCCCGATTACACATGTATTTTAACGGTAAGACCGAGGGTCGTGGGTAAATTTAAGCCATAGAAATCCACCTTAAGTTTTTCTATCGCACCGGATTTACCTGCACGTAAATTGTAAGCCCATGGTTTCACACGCTCGTTATATACCGATCGACTTGGTATTTGCGCAAAATTCTCAACGCGAACAGGTATATAAAGTCAGGGAGTAAAAATTGGAAGATTAAGTGGGTGCGACTAGCGCGAATGCAGGTTAACGTTCCAGGGTTACGAAATGGGCCTTACTTCCCTCGGTGGCTCAAGTTAAGGCCCCGCGGGCGACGTTCTTACGGAGTATAGCGCGCAGATTACAGAGAACTGGCAGCGTATGAGATTTACGGGCTTATAACCTTCCCTAGATGCGCGCGATTAGCCTTTCATTAACGTGAGAAACATGCAGAAATATTATGCCCGTGTTACGTGAAGATCTGAGGGGTCGTTGAAAAAAAAAGAAAAAAAAGTTTATCTTCCACGAAAAATGTTTGGGACAGTTGCCACCAATTGTTTCCTTCAAAACCCACCTTAAAACGACTCTCGCCTCTCTTTTGTCAGCCCGAATCCACTTTCCGTTAAACATAGAAAGTGCGAGCGGGTGGAAAAAAGGGCTAAAGGAAAAAGAAAAAAAAGCGAGTGGATCCAAAAAGAACACTTAAAACCATCGTCAGTCGGTCGCATCTTTTATTCGCGAGAAACGGGCTTCGTGCGCCGTGCGCATTTCTATGTACGTTAAGACTGATTTATGAGGCCACGCGAGCAATTATACAGGCGATTTCTAAGTAGGGGCGCGGCCAGTGTTTTTCGACTTTAATAAAGGAGAAAATCGGATTTTTGTCAACCTCGATTTATTTATGACTCGTGTAACACGTGATTGGTGGGTTAGTTTTATGGCGAGTTCACAGGACGCTTACCGGTACCGGTGCACCCTGTAGAATAGTGGGCGTGATTTACTATTGGGACTACCGAAGGGCTGTTCCTAACGCGGCGACTTTACTTGCTTTTCAGTCCGTTTCAAAAAT
Source organism: Trachelus troglodyta (assembly GCA_030142635.1). NCBI lineage: Eukaryota > Metazoa > Arthropoda > Insecta > Hymenoptera > Cephidae > Trachelus > Trachelus troglodyta. The sequence continues at coordinate 604,063 of JARQTJ010000808.1, forward strand.
TTTTTTTCTTTTTCCTACGAGTCCCCCCACTCCTACCAAGCACTTTGATTCTTCGTCAGCCACTTGCCAGCCGCGACCACCAAATTTTCGCGAAGCTCGATATAATTATCCGATAAGATAAAAGTTTTTATTAAAAGCGATGAGAACGACCCGAAATCACAATATCAGCCACTTTCAAGGCTAATTAATATAACTAGAAATTCCCATTAATCCTTGCCGAGAATTCAATTTCTCCCGGGCACTCGTTCGCGACCCTTCGACTCAACTCTGTACTATCTATATACCGTAGCGACAGCAATACGCAAGCAGCGAAAGTCGCTCTTCTGGATCATCCGTAATCTACCGGGTGACTTGATAAAATATAATCGCACTTTTACATTGAACCCGCCTATCTATTTCACTCTAATCTGAACATTCCCCTGATATTTATAATTTAAGCCGTTACGGGAATCTTCCTGATTAAAAGCAGTCCCCTCTTAACGTACAAATACGCTTTACATTCGAAAGTCACTCTTATCAGTGTCCATCTTGTTGCCCTGGGTTACGAGATCGACCTCGCTTGACGAACATTTTATCCTTTTTTTTCCACTTTGTTCATTTCAATTACTTCGCCTGTGCCGGAGACTCGGGGAAAAGTCAATGAGGCCTTTGGCGTAAAATTTCACGTACGTAGTATATCTGTATCTATATATATTTATATATACATAAATTGGCATACGGCATACAGTCCTGCCTGCTATCTGCATATTCGCATATGGGCGAGGGTGGCTGGGGGGGCGGCAACCATTCAGATCAACGTTAAGCCTTTGTGCCGTCACATCAAGCCTGAGGCGAACTTTGATTTAATACCATAGTAGTTGGCGGGCCTGAGGCATTAATGACGGAACAGGAGGAAAACTGTATTCGTAACACTGAGAGCATTGGAAGAGGATTCGGAAGGAGAAACTAGGGGATGGCCCCATTTCCGGAAAGGCGGGATAGGGTTAGAAGGAATTATTAGCTCTCGCGCGTACATCCAGAACGCCCTTTTGTTACCCATTTTCGTCACCCTGCTCTCTTACGAAGTCTCTTGACTTTGTTAGCGCGATGAGAGGGTGGATACTTGGCAAATGGGGTTGGGAAAAAAAAATTGGATGGGAAATCGAATTAAACTTCTACCGTTGAAAATTAAAAAGCTTTTTGAGTCTCCGATGCTGCTGGATACCATTTCCGTTTTGTGTTCTAACTTTGATATATTACGGTAAACAAAATCTATTCTGACATTTTATATTTCACTTTTGTGTCATATACACCGGGTTGTATCGTTTATTCGTTCGTACGTAGGTTGCAGGGTGAAATTTGTTATATAATTTGTTACGGGATGGATTGTATGTGTATATGTTGACGATATTTAATTCACACTCAGCCGGTAGACCGTGGCCCAGTGGATAGAGCGCTAGTCTCGTATTGGCCACGTCGCAGGTTCGAATCCAGCCGGCCTCCTATTTCTGTTCAAAGTGAATTTTACTGGCTCTGATTATTTGAAAAAATGTTCCAGCAAACATTGTTTCGTCTCTATCCTTTAGCATTCTATGTCCACACGGTGATGACGATATTTGCGGAGATTGGCGATTTTTACGAGTGTTCATCAATCGTTCTGATTGATCGCTCTGCCAATCGATGACACTGCATGTCATAGTTACTCTGAGTGTGCGAATAGAACAATTTTCTTCGTATCGTTTCCCGTGCACGAGACAGCAGCGCCTCTCGGATTAAACAATTGGGATATTTGCTGGTGCTATATACCGGGTGGACTCTTATAAGCGGATTTCGATACTCGTGACAATGGAGGTGGTCTTTGGTTATGCACGAATGGATTCGGTGTTGAGACCGTAACACGCTCTTGCTGTAAACAACGTGGTATGTTTAATTAGTGTGTTAATTAGTGGTATCGACTGAGAAAAAAAACTGAAAGCTCTTTGCACACTGACCTCGAGACTCCGTCTTGCGCATCTTCTGGTAATTATAAGCATGTAACATTTACGGAAGCGTTTCAACAGTCGTGTGGCATTGGCTTTCAGGAAGCTGACAGGGAGCGGGGAGAGGTTGTCGGTGCTTGATGTTTCTGTAGTGGTCGTCGTGCGCGTAATGGCCGTGGGCTTCTGTCAAAGAGAGTAATTAATTTTCATGATGGCGGATGGGTTCTCCCGTAACGTTAACAGTATTTGATATCAACAACGAGACATTGTATCGAGATGACGAGAAAATTTTTACAGTTTTTTCTTCTAGAGTTTTGTAAGATTAGATAAATTATATTTTTTTCGATTAATCGTCTTTTCTTTTTATTGGGTTTGTATAATTTAATATAAAAGGAGGAGTTACGAATCATGAGAATCGACGTCGGTCGGGGTGACATACGTAGACCGCTAATTAGAAAGACCCAAAAAATTGGTCCTTTTTATCGGTGACACCGTATATAAAAGTGAATTAACGTCGCTCGTAATATTTTGCCACAAACTTTTTTCAACTACGAACATCGCCAATCAAAGCGGTAATGGTGGCCCGTTTTTGCCGTAACAGTGTGTCCCGACGCACCCTCGTCAAACGTTAATCGGATGGTCTTCGGGGCAGGTTGTGCAAGGGTTGTTTTGCGTACTGGACGTACACAGGCGTATAAGGTATTCAAGAGGGGTTCATTCGGCTCGAGGGTAAAAGGGATCCGGCTGGTTCCGCTCCATTATCAAAAGACTTAACGCACTTTCCGGCGCGTGACGTGTCGCTACTACCTATCGGATTACCTTCGGTAGGCAAATCAATAATTTCTGACAGGTGTCGCCTTTGTGACAACTGACGATCCAATTCGTTTGAACTCGTATACAAACCCTTTTTTATTTTCCTTTGATACAAATTTTTCACGTGTACTTTCAATTTTTGCCAATCGACTGAGCCTCCCCAAACCTTCTAGAACATCGACAACGATAGGAAGTTCACAATCCTCGTTATGGTAGACCCGCGTCCGAATATCCGTCACGTGGGCAGCCGTAGTGTGCTCTCAGTTTCACACAACCAAATAGGCAGAGTTGAACGTCCTGCTCTCACCTGCGCAGGAGGTTTTTGTCCTGCTTACATAAAGATATCCGGTTCTTACGCTCGAAAATATCTAGGCAGTCGCTCGATTCTGGCTGCGAAATCGATGACTTTCCGAACTCGATTAATTCCAGGACAAGTTTCACATTTATTCGACACAGAAACCAGAGTGCTGGTTGGTATTTAAGAGGAGGACAAGATTGAGCTAGGTCGCAAGAATCAAAAAATCCAATTACCCCAATCAACCTAATCTTACCCCACGGATTCACAACAGTTGGAAAAGTCTGCTGCGCGCTCCAGTTGCGTCCTCGTTGATAGGCTCGGATCTGACCCAAGTCCGCCAGAGAACAGGACGCGCTGTATGTCTATTAGAAAGAGCGTAGAACTCACGTCGAGAGAGAGTGAGCAACAGGGACAGAGAACATGAACGTAAAGAGCATGGCACGAGCGGACAAGGAAAAAAGTGACGCAAAGGTTGGGTCACGTGAGTATGATGGTGTCAGTGGCCGAGCACAAAGCGAACGTCGAGAAGATCGAGGAGAGTCGTGGCCCACGCCTAGCGTCGTGGGTCAGTTAGGGCGCCACTAGTCGGGTCCCAGGTCCGAGCTCGGCTCGGAGAAGGAACGGGGCCCAGAAAAAAGGAGCCTTTTCATCTTGTCTCTGGGGCGTGGGTGGGCCCAAAGCGGGTAGGCAGGGCCGACCCAGCCTCGAATCTACCGATTCTCATCGTCTACTCGTGCTGCGATCGCGACTCATCCTTGTTCTCTCTCTCTCTCTCTCTCACTCGCTCTATTTTTTCTTTTATTACTCTTCCTCTTCGCGCTATCCTCTGCAGGCTCGTTCACTGCGCCCTTTCGACTCCCTTTGTTGTTCGTTCCCGACGAACCAATGAGGACCCTAAATTCATGCGAGTTCAGAAGCTTCGTTATATTTTACTTATTAAAGACGAGCGAGAATCCGTTCATGCGTATGTCGCCACGATATGAAATCCATTCGACGTTACGCGTCGCGCGGCCAGCGCGTCGCTCCGTTGGAAATCAGCCCTAAATGTACAAGAACCTTTAGTGCGATCGATACCCCAGACCCTTTTTCGAAGGCTGAATCGACGACAGGGATTCTCCGGTTCGCCTTTTGCTTCTTCGGAGCTGTTTTTATTGAAGAAGCCACCGAGTCCCTTCTGTCTCCAGTTAATGAGGAAGCTCCAAGTGAAGAGGTCACAGCGAGTCTTTCTTCAGTCGGGGGGATGATGGTCACAAGTACGAGACATCGAACAATGGGTATCCGCCGAGTGTCGGTTTCATCTATTAGGGGGATTGGCTCTTATTCGCGAATAATCCTCCGGTGCCAATCGGCGCTCGCAAAAAGGATACGTCGCGCTGGGATTATTGTAATCCTACCTTATTCGCAGCGCGTTTTATTCCTGCGGGCGCGGCCTCGGGCGATCGCGCACCGCTATTTTTAGAGCCGCTTGCAAAATCGCGCAAACGTGCACGTGCCGCCCGTAACCTGTGGCGCTCGCCTGGGAAGAAGCGGGGATAGCAAAACTTTCTGTCCTCGTCAGCGTCAACCCAAATCGCTCCTATACCAATTAAAAAAGCGATAACCTCCATTGTCCGATCCCATTTATTCAGCGACATTCACGAATTTTATTTAATCTCTCCAATATTCGTCTGTCCGTTTTTAGCGTTCGTAAAAAAAATATTATTTTTAAAGTTAAATTTTACAAAATTTTATTTCAAAACTGATTCTCCACATACGTAAATCGTTATAAAATTAATAACGATCTCATTCCTCCCGTCTTCTTGAGCCTCAGATTATCTTCGTTTTCGTTATTCGTAGATACTTGAAGTTTCAATTTTGCACGTCCGAAGGTTGGAATAAAAATAAAACGAAAATATTCTCCTGAGCATCCATACGAAAGACCTCCTTCGCTACTTTCCCGTGTGCACGCTCTTTCCTTCGTGGCGCTACGCTCCGGAGTACTAGGAGTACTAAGAGTACTGGGAGTAGTAGGAGTTAGCAGGAGCTACACGCTGTGCTGGAAGAGGTCGAGAAGGGGGAGGAGGGCAAGAGCAGGCTTTGTTCCGCTTTTACGAGCAGACGTTCTCGACGGAGCGCAGAACGCGGCAAACGTAAGGCGCAAGAGCGTATAGCCGAGTTGAGTGACCCCAGGGCCGAGGTACCGTCGAGGTAGGCGCAGACGGGCGGCACGACGAGGAGTGGCCGAGAAGAAGAAGAGCAAATTGGTGCTCCTGGTAGCAGGAGATCAGAAACACGATGGAGGAGGGCGTACGGAATCTACGTCGGGTCGCTGGATCTAGGGTACGCGGTGCCGATTGGAGCCCCTCTACACCCCCCGGCGTGTCACGTGACGTCGGTGCCCCTTCTAACGTGGGGGGCCTTAAGAGTCACGCTACCCAGGAACACACGGGGCCCACTGGCGCTGCTGCTGCTGCCAACGTCAGCGTGTTCACTCGTCGACAATCCGTGCACAATACTATTCCGCCTGCTGGTGCTGCCACCACCGGCAGTCCACGCAATCCCAATGCTACGCACAAGAATCCAACTACTACTACCGAGACCTGCGACCTCCTCTTCAAGGTCCTGATGATGCGCTCCTGATACCCTAGTACTTATCGTGGAATTCGAGCTGGCTTCGAAAGTAAAGATGGCCGTCGCTCGGGGAATTATTTCTCTGGCACTCTTCGATCGCTGGAAAATAATTCCTTGATCCGGTTTCGTATACTTTTTTTTTAAAAGCTACCTCGATAACGGCCGTATTACTTATTTTTGAGTTTATGGGATATTCTGACAATGCTTGGCTTTCGAACGTGTACGATTGTGAATTTGTACTATTACGATTCTACGTATACCCGCGCGGGAGTTATTCGAACGCGTTTATCCGTTTTCAATACTGTTACGTGATACAATGGAGAAATTGACTTTTTTAAATTAATTTTTCCTTGATAAAACAATATTTTTACATTTTCAGTTAAATTACTCTTTTTTAATATAACGAAATCTGTGTTTCCTCCTTGTATCTTCCGATAGCTCGAAGACGATCCTCGAAGAGGCTTCGGTAATACGTATTTCCAAAAAAAAAAAGTAACTCGTCTCGTTCCCGTCGTTACGCGAGATTGCCTTGGCACTCTTTTTTTACCGACTCTCCGAGATTAATAGCGCCCTCAGCTAACCAGGAAACGATTCCATCTCTCCTTTCGTTCGTTTCGCGTGCCACGAATTCTCCCTCGTTAACACCAGCCAATTCCACCAGAATCGTTCCGTGTCGAAATACCATCCAGCAGAACACCCCATGATAAACTCGTATATCCAAATCCACCGTTTGTTTGCCAGCGAAGGGAATTATTGGTACTAAATTAAAAAAACTACAATCAGGTGATGCTACTCGGAGACAGCGGCGTGGGGAAGACCTGCCTCCTGGTGCAATTCCGCGACGGATTCTTTCTATCTGGAAACTTCATATCCACCGTGGGCATCGATTTCAGGGTGAGACAATGTATCCCGCAGCACGGAACACGTTGATACTGTCCATGAAAATTAATAAAAAGATAAATTACCCAACCACCCTGTGCAGAAACGCAAACGAGGTTACCGACTGTCCTCGTGGTAGCTCTGCCTTGGAGTTCCTGTTTCTATTTTTCTCTCCCTCCGAGCACAACCTTCTACAGTCTGCTGCACCTCTCCTTCCTCCTTCCCAGTGTGCCAAGCAGGGGGTCCCATGGGAATAGGATGCACGCTAGGGTGACTGGCGGATCAAGGGTGGATGATCCCAGTTCATAATAAGTTGCGCTTCCGGGACGACGAAACAAACGCAGTGCTCGCAGCCTGTATAAATAGAAAAAACCAGTTTGATTATTGATAAATAATTATGCTTTATATCATTTTTATCTTAATTGCAGAATAAAGTCGTTACCGTTGACGACACCCGTGTCAAACTTCAGATCTGGGACACCGCAGGCCAGGAAAGATTTCGCAGTGTCACTCACGCCTACTACAGGGATGCTCATGGTAAGATCCTTTTTTTTCAGGATCGTCACGGCCACAACAGGACTGCCGATCCTTTTGTCGGCGTCGATCTAAGGATTCACCACGGCACGCCCCGCTAAATGTAAAATGGCACACTCCGACCGTCCATCCCGAGTCCTGGACCTCAAATGAGACCTCACGCTTATTTCGCAATTGCTAAATTATCAACGTCCCAATGGCCGCTGCGAAGCTCTTCGCACTGGGTGACGTAAACGCGTCTACTGGAACCCTCGAGCCGTCACGTTTCATTATCCTGATTCTTCCGGGTTCCATCATCCAGATCATCCTGGATCCTGTTACGTTAATCCTTGTCACGGAAACGTCTTAGGAACGTGCCTTGAGGATCCATGCGATTGGATTTCTCGATTGGCACTGCGTCAATAGGTTTCTTAGGCGAACAATATTTTTTATTCAACTTACGTCGATATTAGTCTTCACAATTTTGATCTAACGCCAACCGCTGGTTAGATATTAATTATTAATTGTTTATGCCAGAACCACGAGGTATTCATCGTACACGACGAACACGTGCGTATGTTTTGACGTTTGACAGAGAGTATTTGGCGCCATCTACCTGCGAATAATGATACTAAGGTCAATTCTAATATTCGTCAGCGAGCTTATGGAACTTTATTAGAACTCCAGGACGCGTATGTCACAGTCACCCCTTGTAACCTCGTGATTCAGACACATACCAATTTTCTGTCCCCCCTCCTTACAGAGGGTGAATAAGGTTTTCTATTATTTTCTCAAATTTCTTGCAAAATACGTAAATACGATTTGATCCGTTTGATAATTTACAGTCAGCTTGAAACTTGTTCACGATGGGTCCAATTTCGTTTTTGTTAAATGATTTGAGATATTTGAAGAACGCCAAGTGTATCTTTCTCTACGTTCTCCTCCTCTTCTTCCTCTGGGATTCCTATAACGAGAACAATCAGAGTTCCTACGGTTTTGAATCTTCTCTCGGCTGATGTTGCTCGTGCAGCGCGTAATGCGCATGTTCGTTGCGTGTCTCTCTCGAATGGGATTGCATAATGGATGAGTCTTGCAACTGGTTTCAGCACTGCTGCTCCTCTACGACGTGACGAACAAGACGAGTTTCGATAACATCAGGGCCTGGCTCGTCGAGATCCGGGAGTATGCACACGAGGACGTCGTAATAATGTTACTGGGTAGGTATCGGCGATGCTGATGATGATCATGGACCAGGTCCAAGTCACGAGGTATACCCTTACGAGAGCAGGAATGACTCCTTGATGATGATTTTCAGGTAACAAGGCTGACTGCGGCGCTGAAAGGGCAATCAAACGAGAAGACGGCGAACGATTGGCTCGCGAGTACAAAGTTCCATTCATGGAAACTTCAGCGAAAACGGGACTCAACGTAGAACTGGCATTCATAGCGGTCGCTAGGTAAGGAGATATATGGACCTAAGGACCTAAGGAAATCCTTAGAAAATAATTTATTTTTAAAATATCCTTTCACTCTTTCCAGGGACCTCAAGGCTAAAAAGAGTGGCAACACTGATGAGACCAGGTTCAACGTGCAAGACTACGTGCGTCAGCAGTCCCAAAGAAATTCTTGCTTTACCTCAAACTGCTTAACGACGTGAGCTGAGTGATAGGAGTGACGCGCAGCATCTTCTTCTTGGCCTGGATTCAGAGATAAGGGACCCAATTGGTGAAAACCAAGTCGACGCTGCTGTGTTACCGTCTTGATAATCTCGATGCGTCGTCAGATGCGTTTTCGACGGTTTTAAGATAATTCGCGCTGGACGTACAAAGAGAGAATGAAAAATTTATATTAAAAAAAGAAGCACAGTTTAGTAGAGAGGATAAGAAAAAAATTCATGTGCTAATTTCAAATAACAAGACACTCACGGCAGCCACCATTTCTGTCTGGGAGGCTTCAGGATGTGGCTCTGTAGAGGCGCGCGAGGAGCCGCTGATTTCTTGTTGAGTAGATAGAGATATATCGACGGTTAATTATACACTGTAAATTAATGTGAATAGGCTGGGCTCGTTAGAGAATTTTCTAGCACGACGATCGTAACGAGACCTCCCACTTATCGTTGCGTTAACCTTAGCCAGATGCCAGATATATCTATACCTGTAACTATGTATCCTGAGGTTACGCTCAGTCGTGTTTGCGTCTCGGCCCTTTGGCGAATCCCTTGAGTAATTAGCATCCCGTGCACTTGCTTGGCTGCCTTGCAACTAAAAGTTCCCACTTGTACAGTGGGAAGAACCAAGTTAGTCCTTGTAGTAACTGCTTGTACGTAAACGGCTATAACAGAGGGATGATCGATTGAAGCAAATTGTATAGCTATATATTGTTTTCGATTAATGCCGATAAAACTCGAGGTCAATTTTTAATATTAAAAAAAAAAACGTGGCCGTAGTTGAATAAGATGCGCATAAATTTAATTTTGACTGTAATAAACTTATGTATCTCTTTCTTTTGTATAATAAGGGACGCATGGTATTTATACTTATGGAATATTTATGGATATACGTGTAAAACTTCTCTCGCGGCCTCAGTAAATGTTTTTGAAAATCGCATAATTAATTTTTTTATAATTGAGAAATTGCAGGGCCGGCTTTATATTTAGATTTGCACAATGCGCTCAGCGTTAAATAAGATTTTTTAAGTTTTCTTAATTTTTTTTACGTACCCTTAACGGCATAGTACAAGTGTAGCAGTAGTTTGCGGTAAAAATTTTATCACGTGATTCGTTCTCATGTCTTCATTGGGCTTCGGAATGGAAACAACAACTTACACGGTCTACGCGAGACCTACGAGTTTGCCATTGAAAATATTTATTGGACAGAAATATAACGAGTCATTTCGCGAGCTCGTTTTATTTCAAGTGTACATACACACGATTAATTATCGCACGGCAGGTACTTGTGTTACGTGTAAAAGATGTATCGGAATATTATACGTATAAAATAAAGATACCTGGCCAAATGATTTTCATTATGTTTTTGTCCTTGCTAGACTTGCAACGATTATTTGAAAGTGGATAAGAAGTACGTAAGTCTCTGATTAAGGGAGAGCAATTGTGTACTTAGGTATACGTGTTAATTATACCTCTAATGACGTCCTAGTTTCCTACTCTCAAGCCAGTTGGGTTAAAGGATCCACGAGCCTCAAGGAACTTAATAAAATTTAGGGAGTCATCGTGGTGCCATCTGTCGGCTATAGTGGGTACATAAATGGCTCGAAATATGCCATCCGAAACTTATGCTGGTAAAATCGTTGAACAAAAACGAAGCTTGGCGGATATTAGCTGACAAGGCAATAACTGAAAGATGATTGATTATCCATTTATTGTTGTAAAAACGAGTAAATTGTAACTTACTTTTTTCCTTTGGTAATTGCAGACGAGTTATGCTATTCGAGATTAAAGAAATATTGACTTTGTTAATTCTTTTCTGGATTCACTGACTGTAGTCATCTAGTCGGGATCATATAAGGCTAAAGTTGAATCTATTTCAACTACTAATCTAGCTAATCTACATTCTTGAACATTTTGGGGTAAGTAAATGATAAGTTAAATCCGTAGTATTGTTTTAGTAAATAATTGTAACCTACACAAAACAGATAGGAGCCATTACCAGAACATTTTACCAGTAGCCGTGTGCATGCTGTTTAACGTGGATCCACTAGAGATCAGTAGGAAGATTTCTAATGAGCCGATTTTCATGGTAAATGTTTTATTTTGCATCGACGCGCCACCTGTGCGAAGGGCCCTCGAACCAGTCTTACGTTTTTGATTGGTAAAGCAAATATATAGTAATACTACGGGTTATTTTCGTGAGCTCCGTGAGAGGCATGGATTTATACCGGGTGGCACTCTGAAGCGTGTGAATATGATGTCGACGCGTCACTTGGACGAAGGAACCTGGAACCAGTTTCACGTTTGTGATTGGTCGAAAGTACGTCCTATGCATATCCCAAACTCAGGTAACGACATAAATATAAGTTTCTTGAAGCTAATACGCCAATAACTGAATAGCAAACATGCACAGTGTTTCGGCTAACACGCAAAAGTCTCAGGTTCGAGAGGCGGTTATTACTTTATTTTATATTGATTCGCTCACTATGCGTATTGCTTTTCTTAATTACCTTTGGATTTAATAAATACATGATTATACTTTGCTATACATTCTTTATTATATTACAAGCATTCCAAATGTAACTAAATATTATTGGATCTTGAGTTACTATCGAAATTGATTCAAAACATTAAATTGAGGCTAAATAGTATAGATAAAAACTGAATTGAAATTGTAAAATGTCGAAACTAAGTTACTCTCCAATTGAAATATTAATTAATTAAATCAATAAAGTAAAATATTAACACTTAAAAATCAGAAATTCTGCCCAAGCATGTTTGGAAGTACTGGAAGTTGCCCAAAATAACGTGTGCGCAAATTCGTCGCGCAGGAATCTGCGAGTGGGAGGAGCCGAGGAGTGGGGGGAGCCGGGAAGTGGGGGGAGCGCTGAAGGCAGTACTCGGACTCGGAGCGCTCATTAGTCCTCGAGCCGGTCTCCTATACTGGTCTCTTGGAAGCACTCTCCGTATCCTTTTCCAACCTTCTTTTTCTATATTTATTTCTTCTTTACTTCCCTATTTCTTTATCTCTCATTCTTTACATTCTTATTTATCTCTTTCCTCATTTCTTCTCCACTTTTATACCTCTATTCCTTACTTTTCTAATTCTTCACTTCTTTATTTCTATCTTCATTTCTTTCTTATCGTTTCGCTCTGTTCCCTCTCACTTTCCATTGTGTTTGTCTTACTTTTCCTATTTCCTTGGTCGGGTCGAGCATATTCATTCGAGTAGTCATATAAGAGTAGTCACCCAGTTAGTGAAGCTACACGTATAGACCATGGTGTCGGGGGTTGCCCTTCCGCCTCATCCGCTGAGCTTGCTCGGTGGGT
>JARQTJ010000808.1:621895-705031 GCA_030142635.1 Trachelus troglodyta
TTATTGGCGTATTAGCTTCAAGAAACTTATATTTATGTCGTTACCTGAGTTTGGGATATGCATAGGACGTACTTTCGTCCAATCGCAGACGTGAAACTGGTTCCAGGTTCCTTCGTCCAAGTGACGCGTCGACATCATATTCACACGTTTCAGAGTGCCACCCGGTATAAATCCATGCCTCTCACGGAGCTCTCGAAAATCACCCGTAGTATTACTGTATATACTTGGCCATCCAATACGTGAGACTGGTTTGAGGTCTTCCGCTGAGGTTGCGCGTCGATGCCGAAATAAAGCTTGGACCATGAAATTCGGCCCATTGGCAATCCCCCTACTCATCTCTGAATCCATGAAGTGAATAAGAGGAACATACCGAATAGAACCGCTCGATTGGGAGTTCAAATGTCGACTACCAAACAAAACGTTGCGTCCCTAACCTAGCGGTGAAATGCGTACACTTTCATAGGGTGGTAACGTAGAGAAAAGCATCCGGGACGGTGGCGGAACACTCTGTTAGGATGGAGGAGATGGAGCAATTGCGGAATCTCGAGGATTTGTGCAGATTATGTCTCTCTGTTGATCAGCCAAAGTCCTCTGTATTTCATGGGGAAGACTCTTCTGTTTCGCTTGCTACAAAAATAGAGGATTGCCTCTCGATCGAGGTTTGTTGCTGATTGTGATATACTTTGTGCAATTGTGCCTGGTCCTTTCGATATTTTAATAGACTGTGACCTACTATACCCTGTAGTAAGGTTATAAGTAGAACTGTTGGATATAAATAATGTCACATTTGTAAAGCACTAGCGCCCTGGTTAAATTGCGTTACTTCGTTATTATTTAATGTATTTTTATAATTGCGTGCCATAGATTTCTCAAGGCGACAAGCTCTCTACCACAGTATGCACAGAGTGTGTGACGAAGGTCAACCAGTGGCATGCTTACAAAGAATCCTGTCTACGGTCCCAGGATAAGCTACAGGAGTGGTTAGCGAGACAGACTTCTTCAGAACTATTGGTAAGTTTTTAATTATTACAGCTGGCTGTTGTAACATTCAACAGCCAAATGGATTAAGGCTTCGTTTGTAACCAGGGAAATGCTGTAAAAGAAGAGCCTGTGGAATTGGACTATAATGGGGAGGATGATGTGATCTTGACTGAATGCATTGAACCCAGTGAAAGAGTTAGTAGATCCTTGCATACGTAGATGACTGTATTGTAACATTGACTGTATTTCTTTTTCCTATGTTCAGGATTCGGCCTACCCACGAATATCATGCACCAACGTTCAGGAACATTCTGAGGAGAAAAAGAGCGAAGATGTCGACGAAGAGTCGCAGTGTACCGAGTTATTAAAAAATATAGTAAATTCAGAAGTTTTGGGTAGCTCCTCCAAAGAACCAGTTCACGAGGAACAGATTTCGATAAAAGCGATCAAGAAAGAACCATTATCAAATCATGAAAATGATACCAATCTCGAAGTGGCGCTAGTGCCAGGTGGAGAGTTGCTTCTCAATCCTTTAGCCATAAATAAAAATAAACCAGACATGGTAATGGAAGCCGATTCAACCCAGAAATCAACTTCAGCGGTGGTCACTGTCAAAAGAAAAGTAAGACGCGGTCCGCATACACATTACAGAGGACACCGAGTGTTCAAACAGAAATGTTCTTTCTGTCAGATCCATCTGCATTCAAAATTCACTTACGCGAAACACATGGCAAAATTTCATTCGGACGCAGATAATGCTCAAGAAAATCAAAACGTAGAAGCGCCAGAAAAGAAGGTGAAGGCGCCACCACCTCGAAAGACAAAAACTATAACCGACGTATCGGAAGAAGTTGAAGAGATGATCGAGGACGTGGAGGAGGAAATAGACATCATGGATCAGAACTCTTCCCTTTCGCAAGTTCAGCAAAGCATAATCAGCCAATTGAAGACATTTTCCTGTTACTCTTGTCAGCTTTCATTTCCGGACCGTCGCAGTACATTGTATCATATTCGAGAACACATGCCTGACCTACGACCTTACACTTGCGTGGCATGCCTAACTGAATTTTCCGATAGGTCCACTTACCAATCTCATTGTGGTGCGTCTGTCGAGTGTGCCATGAAGATAGCTCTCGTAGTGCCCACAATGGGCATCGAGAAGCTTTTCACGTGTAACATGTGCCTGCGGCCATTGAACAATCGCAAAGAACTGCTCAGTCATTTGTCCAAACATTCTGACAAGCAATACGCAAAATTAACGACGTCAATGAGCGTTCCTCCCAAACTGAAACCTATATCCTTACTGACATCGGAGAAGACGAATACCGTGTCCGACGACCATATGTACGCTACCATGCCACATCCTTATAAAAATGGCGACCCTGCGTTCAATCACGAGTGCAACTTCTGCGGGATGATATATCGATACAAGCCAAACATGTTGAAGCACCGTGATATTTGCAAAAAACTTCCGCCGGATGCTCGTACCGTCTATAAGTGCGTCCATTGCGGCATGACCTTCAGGGTCTTCAAGAAGTTTCACTCTCACACGAGAATGAAGCACAAGAAGAGGGAATTCGTTTGCTCAAAATGCTATGGGAAATTTCGATCGCCCCGTGATTACCTGTCTCATCATGAGAGCCATACGAAGGTCACGTCAAAGAACGAGAGGTACGTGGTGACGGAGAACGAAGAAGACGTGATCCTGGATAACAAAGAGACCCGCGTGTCGAGGATCAGTGATAAAAAGTACAACTGTGGACTGTGCGACATGGATTTTGGAAGCGGGTCCGAGCTAACGAAGCACAGGAGTGTGCATCTGAAAGTGAAGATCTACTCGTGCGTCATCTGCAGGAGTATGTTCAGTAGTGCAGGTGCTCTGGAGATACACATGAAGGAGCACGGGATCGAGGATCCCAGGGAGAGGAAAGCAAACAGTTCCTGCGTGGAGTACAGAACTCCTGGGAGCGGTGAACAGAGCGCAGGCCACAGTACAAATTACAATGACAACAGGTTCAACTGTGACAGTTGCATCAAGAGTTTCTCCAACCTGGCGAACCTGCGACGGCATATCAGGAACGCGCACACGCCGAATGAGGTCTTCAAGTGTCCTGATTGTTGGAAGGTCTTCAGTGATAAAATCATTTACGAGCAACATGCCAAAGCTGAGCACAAGTCTTCAAGGCCGTCTTATCAGTGTATCAGGTGCACCAAGATCTTCGCCCTGCATGCGAACCTCGCACTGCACGTCCTGAACGTTCACGAGAACAAACTGGGTACGAGGCTGCAGTGTGACATTTGTGGTAAGAAATTTATTGAGGAGACATCTTTGCGGATTCATAAAGGCTGGCACGCAAGGGCCAATTGTCGCTTGAATGCTAACAAGTTTCCAGATGACGCTAAGCGGGTGAAGATCGAATCTACCCCTGTGGATTCGGTGAAGCCGGCCAGAGCCAGAAAGTCCTTGCCAAGTGTGCCAACTACTAGGCAGTTGCATCAATTTCAGTGTTACGTTTGTCATGAAAATTTCAGGGAGATTAATCGCCTCAAGGTGCATCTTCAGGATGTTCACCACGCGGATGGCAAGGACGAGAAGAGTCACGTGAACAAGGAGTTGCATTGTGAAATCTGCACTAATGTGTTCCCCGACAATGACAGCTTGCAAAAGCACATGAAGTGGCACAAAGAGAATCCAATTCCGAGTGTGCAAAAACGCAAGAATTTTCAGTGCGACGTTTGTGGCAAGTATTACACCCTGAAGAAGAGTCTGGCGCGTCACAAGAAGCTTCACAAGGCGACAGCAGTGGTATCCTTGAAGTTTCAGTCTCTAGCAAGAAAGCAAATGGCTGCCACGTACCAGTGCCCGGTATGTCGCAAGGTCTTCGATACCTACATGGGTCTACAGAGGCATAAGGTCTGTCACGGGTCCGAGTCGAGTACACAAAAATCTTCCCAGTCGGTCCGTGCCACGAGAACTTCGGTCAATATGGAGCACGAAGAGCTGAGGAATCCAAAAATCGAATTGGACGATTCACCGGAAATCGATTCACTCGACAACATTGGCTCCAGGAAACCCCTCACGTGCATACTCTGCAAGAAGGTCTTCCCCGGCATGAGTATGCTCCTCAAGCACAAGCAGATCGCTCATAGCATCCGCTACAATAGACAGTCGAAGCAACCTAAAGTCGAGTTCATACCGATTCTCCAGCGAAGCGGTCGCGTCGCTTGCAATCTTTGTTCCAAGGAATTTCCAACGTTGCCAAGACTGAAGCAACACTTCACCCTGATTCACAAGTCTGAGCACAGTGGCTGCACGGCTCATTGCTGCGACCCTTCAAACGCTACTGTATCCAAAACGAAGAAGAAGGTCCATGGCGGGCTCGTTGTCTTCTGTAAACTGTGCGAGAAGCATTTTGATAACAAACCTGATGTGGTCGATCATCTGATTGGGAAGCACAGATGCGGCGGCGACTTCGATAAGCAGGATAAATTCTTTTCCATGCTGAACTTGGACACTTACGTGGTGAACGGCGCAAACGGTACTATCTGTCCTACTTGCAATATCAAATATCCAAATTTGAGATCCCTCAAAATTCATTATTTCAAATTTCATGATTGTATATGAACACGCGTGAGACTCATTTACAGACGACTGAATCCTGTTTTCGCGTGAACCCTTCACTCTTGTGTTCGCGCATCATTTACTTATCCTATATTACATTATATATATATAAATATATTTGCGCATAGAATATCAATTTTAAAAAGAAGGCTCTCGTAGATGTAAATATGAAAAGTATAAGACGAGCCTGTCTAATTGACCAATGTTATATTTTCTTTTTTTTATTTCTCCTTAATTGTCTCTGCTTTTTACCTTATCGCTACAATTCTAAGACTATTCACGGATTAACATTGCAAAGCGTCAGGTACCGAGTACCTGCTAATTACATTGAATACTCGTAAATTTGAGTAATTCATTTAGATCGTAGTTTCTACTTTTAAGATGATACTAAAGCATGTAACAGTAAGGTGTACCATTCTAAGGGTAGTAATAAAAAAAAAAGGTAATATTACACACTTATTCTTCAGTCTTCTTTTTCCCGTACTTTCTCCTCTCTTTTTACGAAGAATAAATAAAACCGTAAGAATCGCTCACACAGGAACGGAGGAATTTCGGAACGCACAGTGAAGTTGGTAAGGAAAGAAAATGCATCACGAGACGATTGTTTTTTTTTCTTCTGTTTCTCTTTTCTTTTCTCACTTTCTTTTTTTTCTTTATGAATGCACAAAACATTTTAATATAAACTTAAAAATTCGTACAACAATATGAAAAATTATAGACTATTATACACATATATATATATGTCATAATTTTTATTTTTCATTTTCAAGGTTTTATCAATATTTTAACGGGATGGAAAATTTCCGTTTCTCACTAAGTATATAAATATAAAGTGAACCGTTGCACGGCCCCGCGCTACGTCTTACAATCAAAATGTGTAATTATATATATATAATATATATATATTTCAATAATAATATCGTATTATGTACGTGTTATTAGGTGTTTCATCTCAATGCGTCGCGTCCCGCAGCATCCCTCAACGTGCATTTCTGCAGATGCACGTGGCGAATGATGCCTGCGCACGCTTCCCATTTCCTCTCAATATCTTTATTAATTATATCGTTACGTGATTTATGGTACCGGGTGGCCTAAAAATTTAAGCCACCGGCCATCCCTCGTGTACTGCAAGGTATTGTGTCATTAGGTTAAGGTATCCCCCATACGCATATGTGAATATATAACGTATATAATATATATATACCCTTTATATATATAAATACTGTGCCAGATTATACATATATGTTCATTGGCGACATAAGGTAAGTACATAACACATTGATGACACATAGTTTTTTTTAGGCCAAATCTCGCTGTTTAATAAACACACGCATCGCAGTTTTCTTCTGCGACTTGATGATATGCGGAAGGGGCTAATCTCGATTGATTTCATTTTCTCCTTAAGTTCTCCTATTTTTTTTAATAGAATTTTTCCTCACCTTTTTTTCATTCGCTCTTTAACCTAACGTGAAATACCAAACATTTTTGAAATTTAGCATGTTTTTTATTTTCCTCGCTTGTTTTCGTCCATCCCTTACTCTTTGATTCATTTTTTTGAGACAGAAATTTTTTCTAACCGTCCGTAATAAATTACGGAACGGAATAGGGGTGAAAAAAAACAGATAAGAGCTAACGATAAATCATAGTCGCAGAAGCGCCTTCGCATTCCTCTTTGAGTTGACCACCCTTTTCGGAAACAACGTACTAGCTAGAGATGTATTTTTTTTTGGTATAACAAGAAGTTACCCTTATCGACGGTTAATTATCCTGTGGAGGGTGTCAAGGGATAATTCCTTGGCTTAGTAGGGTACTTCATTTTTTTTGCTTCAGAAATTCTATCGTTCGACTTCTATATTAATTAAAATTGAGTAACACAGTGGGGGCTACTCTCCATATCTAGTCTTGAAAAATCGGTCTACCTAGGCTAATAATAAACGTTAATTAATTACAGTTTAATCACTCCACGAAGACCTGGCCCTCTGCCACTTTTAACCTTTTCTTCTAATATTTTCTTTTTCCTACTTCCAGAGGTTCCAGCAGGTCCCCTTTAACTCTCCGTTACATAAGCACATACACGAGCCATTTATTGTAACAATTGTATACGAACTCACTTCAATTCCTTGCAAGATCTGCACTGATAGAATCAAAAAAATTTCGTGAAGATTTTTTGCAAATTCAAATAAATAGATTCACACATCCGATCGGACTGGTTGCAATGCTCGTATATACTTTTGCCTTCATATTCTACGTAAACGCTCGGTAAAACATTTCACTTCACTTGAAATCCCTGCAACACGTGGGCTCGATTAAAAAAGAAAAAAAGTACTCGTATCACACTCAATCGCTCTTCACTACATTTCCTATATCCCATTGCCGTACACTTCATCATACCCGACTGGTCAATAGCTCGTTCATCATTTTTATCACCGAACCCGCATCTCTTTGTCTTGCTTTTTTCCTGCTTATTATGGAGCGTCGAACTTTGTTTCTACGTCTTTCCATTTTTCTGACTTCGTTTACTTTATAGTCGTTAATTATTTTTTAAGATCATGTACGAGGTGTAGCTGCGCCGTTTGAGAGTCTCGATTAAAAGTCGTATGCGCCGAGCCGCGCATGCGCACTCGACCCACCACGTCGCTTTTACTATTTAATCGAAGCACTACGCTAAACACTGTTATCAAACGATATTAACGTCACACATTAATCGTAAAGAGAGATTGCAGTAGGGTAGTAGGTATGACATCGACTTCGAATCAACGGTATTAATTTGTTGTAATAATTTTTTTTCCTTCACGTTAACAGTAGCACGAATCCGCGGCCATTACTCTCTCACAGAGAACTAGTCAAAATCGTGTCCATATTTCATACCCACGCACCACACAGGCCTGTCAAACGCGTACCCAAACCCTTCGTTTCCTTTCTATCAATTATTCTCACAATCAATCGATTCTCGCTCTCTGCATTTGTCCTGCATTATTTCTTACCGTTTTCTTTTATGTATTTTTTTTTCCTTATTTTTCATTTCAATTTCGTATAACGCAACAAGATGGATGTTGACTAACGCTATCCTAGAGAAAAAACATCGCAGTAAATCGGTCGCACTTTAAACATGGCGACGTCACGCAACACCGTACGAATACTGGTAATAATTGGAAATCTTATTAAAACGTTATTACAATAACATCGAATTCGACATGGAGGTCAATCGGTAATTGTATTTAAAAAATAGCATTTATTGTATGTTCCACGTGCTTGAAATTACTTGTTTTTTACATTCTTATTTTTTCCCCTCATAACCATTGGCTCTCATCGGATCTCACGATTATTATTATTCAAATTTTTTTCTGAAATATATATATATTTCTCCATCTCATTTCTCTTTCGCTATTCCATTCTCCACTGTATATCCTTGTCGACGATTCCGTTTTAGCTTATTTATACCTCTGTGCATCGACAGTGCTTGTCTCTACGTTTTTTTTTTAATTACAGATTAATATCGAAATTCATTTGATGACGAATGCGCGCGCAGCACATGAAATCAGCGAGCGATAACGATAACGGCCATTGATAAGAAATGGATCTTTCGTATTAAATTTTCTTTTTGTTAAAACTCTCGGTAAAGCGTCCAGGAGGCCCTGCGTTCACGTACGAGTAATCGAAGCGAATCGATATCGCTCGCTGCTTAAATGCCCATCGCAGTGACGTAACGATACGATGATCTCTATGGATGATAATTGGCGCTTAATGGTCTCTCAATTGATTTTCATTTCCGTACAACAAGCCACACCTCAACCATGAAGTAGTTCGAGTACATCCATACGTAAACCCGTCTAATATGTAATTTGTCATTATCATGTCACCCGCGTCATCGATTTATCGAGTGTAAATCAATTTTTTTTCTTCCGAAATTCAGTTTAACTTCCTCCATCTCTTTCCTCTCTACATGATTCTGGCATGAATGACTTTTGACAGCTTTCAATTTTTTTCGCATGAAGATTTCATGATCGCGCGTGACAATGAACGATGATACCGATATATCTCCGTCTCAGCTACGAGACTGGCTAATGATTTTCTTCTTCGTTTTTCTTTTTCTCCAAGATTTTTTTTAGATTAGAGTGCACACGGCTCGGTAACGATATCGCGAGACAGGAAACGCTCGATAGTGAATTTTTTTTGGATAATTATCTCATCGTACCACCGCGCTTTGTTATCTGATAACGCAGATAAATCGGAATGATCTGAAATCTAGATAAATATTCACCAAGAATTTCCTCTCGAGCGTTCGTTCTGATTTCGCGATGATTTCCTTTTTCTAACAAATAATGTGACGCTGCACGGCGCCGTTTTTTTTAATTTCGCAATATATATATATATATACATATTGCATGGAGGGATGTTAAATACCAGCGAGTTCTACAACGAAGACCTTAACAGTTGATCTCATTAAGGTTTTCAACGTGTTTATAGGGAACAAATGGGGATCACATATAATGCGCAAAATTTCTCGTAAAAAATTACCTCTAAAACGTCTACGTCTCGAATAACTTTTACGTTAATAATAATATATATATATTTATATATTTTAAGGTATATATTATAATAATAATAGCGTAGCCCTTAAAAGACTACGAATGAATATCCTTCAGTATTAAAATTCGTGAAAAAGTACCTTAGAAATCACGAAATCGATTTCCGTGTTTTCTCAATAATTATTAATAATTTTTTTTCACTTTTCTCTCTCTCTCTCTCTCATTCTCTCTCACTCTCCATCATCCCCGAGGCTCTTCATACGTATAATTTATTATAGGTACATACGTACACAGGTATGCGTATACGTTAATTTTTTTATTTTTAAGAGAATTTTGCTTTTGGATGCTGGTTCGGGGGTCAATAGGGTCAAGATGTCAAGTATCGGGTTCACGATATAGACGGTAGCGCCGAAGTGTCTAAAAAGCTATTTGCATGCTCACCTTCTCTTTTATCTTTCGGACTGTCGAATCTCAAGCTCAGAGGAGTCACTGGTTATCTTTTTAGGTACGTATATAATACATACGATAGAATCTGACAACCTACTTCATATACCGCGTGTCTTTATCTTCGGACGATATCAGTCACGGCTACTTCGATTATTTACGAAGCACAAGCGAATTTACAGATCACGTTGTATAATGCTTGAATTCATTTTTAACCAGTTTTCGGCCATTTTCATTCATCCTCGTTTCATCGTTCTCGCTTTTAATTTCCCTCGCGTTCCTATACATACGAATTGCTATCGTGCGTTTACCTTCTATTTCATTTTTTTACGTTTAGACACATAGTAAGTAGATATAATACAGGTAGATAAATTCTATGAGAAAAACTTATATAACGGGTGTCGCGCAAATATCTAAAGACTTTTTTTAACGCGGTTTCATTTTCTCATGTTTTCTTCTTTTTTTTTTATTCTGCAACTTTTGATCCACCTAATCCCCGTAATCCGTCCACGCCCGATTACATATTATCAAAGATATATATATATTTGTATATATATGTGTGTTTCTGGTGTATACCGCATATTAACGTTACTTTAGAATATAAAATCGAATATACATGTTACGTGGTATCAGAACGGGGTTTTATATGTGTTTACGTGTAGTAACTGCGTGTCCAGTAGATCTTATGAGATATCCTTGATTTTTGTGTCATTTAATATTTTTGGATTTAGGGATAAAGTTCAAGCAGTAAATCAATCAAGTACGTGTACAATAAATTGTTATTCCAGCTATGTGTATATATATATATGCCTCATGGTTTCCTGTCGCCTTTCTTGAATTACGTAAAATATATATCTGCGAATAAGTTCGCGCTATTTGATCCGACAGTTTATTTTATTTTATCATTTCACCCGTTACATATAGAAATGTGCCAGGATATTCGCACGTGTCGCGTTACGTCGCGTCATCGAATTAAACAGCGTCGACGTTAAATCTACTTGGCTCATTTCCACAGTCCCATTCGTCGAATCGTCACCGTCAAATTTGCGTATACATGTGTGTCCGTGAGATTTTTCACGATAATACGATTCCCTGGATCCTCTATGTTTTTGAATGTCAACGAAATATGTTAATCAAAAGATACTCGATTCGCGTTTCCTAGGAACGCCGGTAGAGGCGCTTCGAAGATCTTTACGAAATCGTTCTATTCATCCTTGTAGTTTTGGGGTCTTTAAACTGGCCAAGGTTGCTAGAGTCTGACATTACTTGGTAAAAAAGTCCCTTTCAGCGGCTCAGTGAGGTGGATGAGTACACGATTTATGCTACTGGTCGATTCAAATAAAGAAGTCTGATAAAAATCGAAACGAGGGAGGGGGGAGGTAAACGATTTTGAATCCTTGAAAATTTCCCGCGCGGAACGGCCAGAAATCGTAGGGCGAACTATAAGGAACGATAAGTTCTGACGTCTGTCAAAAGATTATAATAATATCCTACAACAGGATATACAGGGTAGACAAATTGTTTACGGTAAAGTATGAGAAAGTGATTGTGTAATGAAAAATGATATACTCGCATGGCAATATGTACCACGAGTGTCCAGTCATGAAAAATTCAAGGTCGTGTCGTCCAAATGATAATTTGCTTCTTACACAAAGATACACAGACCCACCCAGATATATTCGTAATAGCAACCGGAAGTTGAATCGTTACTATTTATGTATTATTCACGAATTAGATATTATATCCAGTAGCCGGATAAGGGAGTTCGGGATCCCCAAGAAGATTTTTTTTCGGATTTGTAACACGTATCGATAATAAATCGAACACTGATCAAATCGACAGTGTCGAGGAAAGCTCGATCGGAAACGAAAAAATATTTACGCCTGCGCAGTCCAGATCCGATTCGCCGATCCGGTAACAGTCGATGAAAACACGTGAACCCGATAGTCTTTTTTTTATAATTTTTTTGTCCCTCGATCTTTCGAATGTTTTTTCAAAATCTTTCACTTCCGGTACCTCTTCGAGTATATCGGATCGAATCAGGCCGCGAGGCATAAATAACAATTTTCGCTGGAAAATACGTCACACGTTACAAAATATTTCGTTCATCTTCGTGTATGGACTATATATATATAGCGCACGAAATAAGATTACTTGGCCATCTGCTATAGGGTAATATAGGTTTTACAGCTTATTGGTTAAAGTTACGTTCGCTTGGGTATACTTGAGATTTTTCTATTTTTTTTTTAAACTCCCCATCCCTCACCTCATCTTCCCACTCGCAGCCTCACTTTAAACGTACGACTAGATTATAATTTGGTACCTTTTTTTTGGGATAGGACTAATTAACGGTTACACGGTGTCACGCCATTGATCTGTGTTTTTTGTCATTCGTCCTTTTTTTTTTCTTTATCACCATTCTTTAGCATTGCATTCTGAAGTTTCTGTAACACGTGTTTCGTTGACTGACTGTGTCCTGTGGATATATTATATATATATATATATTTATATTTCGAAATGGCACAGTCCTCTTTGCTATCGTCATACAACGAAGAAAACATGGCCGTGTTGAGTCTTAATTTTCCACCAGAGCCTCCTGATGGGGGGTGGTTCTCCCTCAAATAATGATATTATTAATTTTATTCAATAGCTTTTTTATTGTTTTAATTATAAAGAAGTAACAAAGAATAATAATTTCATGATATTATCGTACTATATATATATTTATATATATAGCGTATATATATATTAAATATTGTGGCAAATATATAGATAAGGTTTATCTACCATCCACGCATCGCGGATAGATCGTAATCGTCTAAGTGTTAACCCGCATGTTTATTTATTTTGGATTTTTGTTGCTGTTCTTGTTTTCTCGTATATTTTGGTTTTCCTCAAACACAAACTGTTCTCGAACTAAGCCTATGTCCCGTGAGACGTTACTCTTGCGTTGGAGTATGCGCCATTTTTGTCATTGCAAGGGATATCATAGTTAGCGAATGAAAATTTTGAAAAAATTTTCAATTCTCAAAATTGACGTATCCGCACTCCGACGCAAAAGGTACGGTTCGACGGTTTTCGACGCAATCTGACGAGGCGTGCTCCGTTTAATAATTTCATATTTTCGCAATTATTTCACTGCGCAAAATTTCTATCTCGCCGATTTTGACCGTTTCGAACGTCAATCGAATGCCAGTGCACATACATCGCGATCTCTCGGCACGATCTACTCGAAAACAGTGATCGATCGAGGGATCGCGACGTCGATCCTAATCGATCGAGCTTGACCGTGTGACGCATCGACGACCGTCCGTGGTCACGTGTGGCTTGCAAAATTTTTGCCCGCAAATCTTTGCAAATTTTTTCGATCTTTCCAATCGTCGACGTCACGCGATCGACGCTTTCATCCTATTTGACTTATTGAAAAAAACGACAACATTGAACTATCGAATATCGTGTCTCTAAACTACAAATAATTGCAACAACTATTCGGGCGCCATTCATCGTCTATTATAATCCAACTAATGTGTACTAATGCAGGCGCCCTGCCCCTTACCGTACCCAGTGCCGTACGCGTCGCGTCCGGGCCACGTTACTTCGTAACGCAAACGACTTTACCGACAGGCTCGAACGATCGTAACGTTAATTTACATTTGAAATTGCCTGTGCGATCCGCCGCGTCACGAATCCACGTGATTCCAGTGCAAAGTGGCCGCTCGGCGCCGCCACCCTGGGTTCACCGTGCTTCGCCTTTTCCGTCCCCTCGAAATTTTACCGACCGAGTAAGATGAAACGAAAAAAGAAAATCAAGCAAATTAAGAGCAGATCCGCGCAACGTACGAAACGGAATTTCTTGAAACTTTTCGTTAATTCACATTGGCCATTCGTTTTACACAGTTTTGCATGTCGACTCAGTTTATCTACAAGGATGAGTGGGTGGGTAGGAGGGGGTTTCTCTACGTGTCTCTCTCTTTCCTTAACGTTTGTCTTTTTTTTCCCCGTAACTTTATTCATGGAAACTAATTGGACAGGAGAGGGGGGAGATCACGTGGACCATAATCATGGTGGTACGATGACTGACGGTGGTGATAACGGGTAATTCGGTGGTGATTAGGGGATAATTATTTAAAGAATTATCTACGCGCTTCGTCTATCTTAATTAATCGAAGAACGAACAGCGACCGATTAAGTATCATTATTAGTATCACAAATAAAGTTTTTTTGTTTCATTTTTTTTTTCTTTAAAAACATCTCGTTCGTCACTCAACGATCACAATTACAGCAAATAGGTTACGAAATACTCTCCCGTTCGCTAAATCCACTTCCCTAGTTGCCATCGGACATTTCTCCTACTTTTTTTTTTTCTTCCGCTTTTCGCCATTTCTCTTTACACGCTCAATGTCGTATTTTAGTGTATAAGTATGTATAGGATTTCACGCCGCATTCCGGAGGCGTCGATATTTGCCTTTCGTTCTTTTTTCTTTTCTTCCCCTTCCCCCCTCTCCTTTTTCTTTTCTTTTACATCTCATACACATGCAACATCTACGACAACGATCTTCGTTTTTTCTTTAATATAAAAATACAAAAAATAATTTACAAAATTATATATTACACGCGAGTCGAAACGGTTAGAATAATTCGATAAATTTCAAGAAACGTTTCACGCACAAACTTCGCTCTGTATTCAATATGTGAAGATCGAAATCATGACATCACTAACGCAAAAAGAATATATATATATATATGTAATACAGTAGTATATATATATGTGTATATATATATAACCGATATTCCATTTTTTAAATATATTTATTTCTTACGCGTTCTCTGTGTCCTGTGTAATATTTTCGATATCGTGTTTCAATGAATTTTCCGTTTTTCTGTGTATGTGTCTCTCAGCGTGTGTGTATAGCCTAGTATACTGCATAAAAGTCGTAAGAAATAGAGAAAAAGAAAAAAAAACCCAGAGAAACGAGAAAAATTCATTACGCCTAGTATCGTTATCAAATCGCCTTTGTATTATTAACAAAAATATAATATTATATGTATATATATATTTATATATGTATATCTCGCGACACGCGCGAGGACACGAAAAGTCAGGGCGTCGCGAACGATAATATCTCGAAGACGCGCATGCGCGGACTCCCGTCTCCTCGCTCGTGTCTCACGCATAAATTCCAAAGTATACAATATATCATACAAAACAACAATAACAAACTATGAAAAAGAAAACGTGATAATACGTGGGTTAGGGAAAGTGATAAAGGGGAGGATTTGGGTAATGAAAAAAAAAAAAGGTAAAATTTGGGAAATCGTTAAGCTTAATCGTAATAGACAACGATAACAATAATAATAATAATGACATTGGTAATAAAACGTTTCTAAAGTCTACGCATATGTGTATGTATATTTATGTATGCATATGTATATATATATATATATCTCGCGTCATTTGGTCATAAAAAAATAAAGGAACGATATATAAAGCCAACGAAATACATAGCGTAAGAAAGGAGGGTGGATGAACAAAAAATTCTTATTAAAAGCAGTATCACGAGGTATGGGGAGAAGATAAGGGATGCGTAGAGAATGACAGATACGAGAGTGGAGAAGAAAAGTACAAAAAAAATGTGAGATTAAATTTGACAAGAGGAAGCTTGCGAGTGGCGGGTGTCTCGTTAAACGAGATGAAAAGGGGGCAAGAGAGTGTTCGTACGCAGGGATACAGGGGGCGGTTGAGCGAGAAAATAAGAGAGAGAGAGAGAGACAGAGATAAATATAGAGCGACAAAAAGAAGGAAGAAGTGGCGAGAAAAGAAAAGGAAAAAAAAGAGTGACGTCTATCACCCCCCCCCACCTCCCCCTCCTCCTCCCCCACACCCGACGCACACATCCTCCCAGAGGCTCATGCATTTTCAACGCTGATTCCGCCGTGTCGGATGATATTTGGCGGGTGGTGATGGCGTTGGGTAATAATAGGGTGGGACCGAAAAAAAAAAGAAGTGGAGCTCTCGTCGAGGGCGGTCGAAACTTGAATGTTCCGACGAATTAATGGATGAGGGGGGGTTTCTGCTAGAGGGGGGGATTGTTGGTAGACTTTAACAATTAGGAGCCGCTTCACACTGTGATTAATGACAGTTCGACAGCGAGGGTGAATTCCATAGGGTAGAAAAGGGATCTCCCTCGTACAGGGGCGTATATATTCGCTAGGGTAGAGGGTGCTTTTTTTTGTTCGGCCAATAGGCTCGCTCCGTTTGCTACCCGTCCAAGGTTGAAAGGAAGAAGAAGGACGCCCGATCACGGCCAGTCGCAGAGTCGATAATTCGCGAATTTCCGAATCGCCATTTTGGCCTCGAGGGGGGGGGGGGTGCAAATGGGGGTTGCGCCTACATTCTTACGAGCGAAACAATGTAAATGGGCGATGCTCACCGGTCGTACGCATAAAATCGTGAAATTCGCATGGCTCCCTCGAAGGATCTACCGGCAATAATAATAATGATAAAATCAAGCAAGTAATAACAATAATATGCAGAATCTCTCTCGATCGCGATCCAATTCGCATAAATCATCCTGTGGATCGTATTAATTTTCATTACGCATAAAACGCCAAATATATTTTTAAATTGGTGTCTGTATAACTGTCGTGTGTCTGTGTTTACCGCGTATGTATCTTTCTCTATATATATACAGATATATATATAGTTATAACATATACAGCGAATAGTTAAAGTATTGAAAAATATATATAATTAATTACAAATCTAATTATCCATCCTCTCGTTAATTACTCAATTACAATGAATAGTGCCACCTCGTATGTGTCTCGTGTGTTTATACGGGGCACGTGGGTTTGTTTATGTGTGTATATATACAAAATACAGGACACGTGTGTTCCTTTGCACAGGTGGTGGGTAACGCGTGAGGAATCGGAGGACGTGAAGATTTCGACACGTGTAGTTACCCGAGAGGACACCACGTGGTCACGTAAGTAATACGTGCGTCACGTGTTATATAAGTATATAGGGTGTGTAGAAAAAACGTGGCTATCAGAGTAGTCCAACTATTTACAATAATAATTATGCGAGTATAGAGCCTGGCCCGTCGCGTTCATTTCGTTTAGCGTATAGACCTTAATCTTTTGTCATTATCCACTATCCTCATCTCCTTGCATATACACATTTATATCTTTCGCTCCAATCCTCAAGCCTCTTCGGCTTCGATCACCCCCTAATCGCCCTTTTTTATTTAACCCCTAGATGTTCATCCCCTGTATTTAATTTACATATATATATATATATATATATCCATCTTTTCCTTTCTCCTTTCTCTCTCCTCTTCCTCAACCCTTTCGTCTCGACCCCGTCACGGAACAACCCCCTGCAATCTTCACTCGTTACAACACCCCAACCCCGCTAACGCTGTTTAAATAGAAAAAGGGCGCGCTTTTCAAATGACATTTTTTCTATTCAATTTTCTCTCTCTCTCTCTCTCTCTCTCTTACACATAACACGCAGACTCATTCGCTCTCACTCTCTCCCATCGCACTCACGTGTTCACGCACTCTCACAGACGCGCAATCCGCACATTCAGCCAAATGAAATCTCTGCTCGTCATAACCTACCGGCCGCAAGGTACTTTTTAATGAACAATTTTGTGTGTACTTTTTTTTTGTAAGCTTTTTTCATACCCCTCCCCCCCTCTACTATTTTCTTTTTATCTCTCCTTCGATATCTCGGGATCCCTCGGGACTCGGTTCCTGCCCGAATTTCAATACTCTTTCCACGTGTTTCAATCTCACGGGCGTTCACGCGTATCGTTATCTCTACATGCTTGCGTCTCTCTCACTCGCACGCAGTCACGTGCTTCCTGCCTACGTCCGCACCGTCCGTCACGTTGAAGTCGTACACCGCCCAATACTCGATTCCATAAAGATTTCTCACGCCTACGCAATACACAGAATTTCTACTCGACGTTCGCACACACGTCCGTCCTGGTCTAAGGTATAAGAATATAGTGTATGCAAGTTATCATCGTCACTATGCTAATTACACGGCTTATCTCATTTTTTTTATCTTTTCTTTGTCTCCGTTACGTTAGACAATATCGATCACTAATATAGACACTTGATATTTTTAAAGACAGATTACCAGTTTACACGGTGGTTTAGTTACTTTTTTCCTCCCCCATTCTCCTTCGTTCCTTGCTAGAGTCCCATTAAACAAGTACATTCAGTAATTATGGAAAACTATGGGCAATTTCATACAAAGTGTTGTTTAATTAATCGTACTGTAAATGTATAATACTATATGTCGCCTTTCTCTCTCTCTTTTTCTTGTATATCTATACCCAAGTATTTATTTTTTAATCTATCGATAGGTTTTCTCACTTGCGTGTTTTTATTATTTCTTAGCATTATTATTATTATTATTAATGTTGTTGTTGCTATTATTATTACTATTATTATTTCATATTCCCAACATTTACCCCTATCGTCTCACGTGTCTCTCAACCGTGCGTGTCTCTGTTGAATCGCACGCGTTCGCCTGTATGTATATCTTTTTCGTGTGTTCGCCTACATAAATATGCATGCCCATCGTTTGTTTCGTGTACACGCATGGAGTAAACCCGGAGTATGCTAACTATTTACTATTACTTTTTTGTATTTCTTTTTTCTCCTAAATTTTTTCCTCGTCCACTAAAGAGAGTATACATCGTGTTTGATTCTTTTGCAGAGCTGAGCCTCTCGTACCAAGCCGAGATCCATTTGATTCGCGACTTTATTGCAATTGTTGCGAAAGACCAGAGTGCCGTCCTTCGCGCACACCCGTTAGATTAGCCGTGCCCGAAAGTTTTTGAAGAAATAACGCGCGAAGAAACCGGTCAGGTCGCGCGCAGATTGTGAGTGGGTCGCGAGTGCGAAAATTCTTGGAGAAAAGAAAATAATAATTGACGCGCATCGGGATCGAAAGAGAAAGAAAAGTATAGGGCTGGTAGGAGATAGAAGAGAAAAAAATAAAATGACAACGACAATCCCCGTTTCCTCGAGCGCTCCGTTCAGAGTCCTCTATTGTTTTACCCAGTTTAACTTTTTCTCGTTATCCGTGTGTTTCTTTGACTTTCTTTCTTTTTTTTGGCTTTTTTGTTTTCACCTATTCCCTATGGGCACGCGACTAGACCGCGTTGCACAACCGATAGTCCACGGTGAGACTTGACTTGATGATTTGTTTCGTTACTTTTTTTTGTTTGTCCACATTATTTTTCTTTATAACAATAGCAGGTACTAGCATAGCTACCACAGTCGTACGTATCTTTAATAGTATAATTAAGTTTAGATATCTTATTAGGGGGGTACTGCTCTTGTCGCTCTGTATCTTTTTCTCTTTTGTTATTTTGCTTGATTCTCTCTCTCTCTCTTTCACTACTGTCTTTCGCTACCTCTCACTCACACCCTCTCGTACTCCTCTTATGTTTCATCACGATTCTCATACTCAACACTCTCCGTTCTTTAATTTGAAAATTCATCAGTTTATTTCTGTTTCTTTTTTCTTTATTTGTTGCACGTTCCAACGACAATCACGTCGCCGAGCACGCAGCCTGGGATCTCCGATCCGTCATCCCCCTGGATCTACGGGATCAGGATACATCAGGGACTGGTCCATGCTCAGCGATCGGGATGCGTAATCGAATAATTGTCTCACAATGCCAGGATAACGTTTAATACTTGTAGCACCTAGTGCCCGGCCCGCGGCTCGCGGCACCTCCGCCATATTGATTATCGCCAAGCGCAACACTCGGAATTAACAGGACGCTCCGATTCTGCGACTGCGAATAGGGGAATCCCCGTGAAGACTATTATCCTTAAGAGTGACACCGAAAGGGGATTCCCCGATTAGCACAGACAGATTCAGACACAGAGACGCGGGATCGGAACGTTCCGTTATCCCCTTTGAGATCATTGCCCTTGTAACAATAAGTACGGCCTTAATTTGTTTTTACGTAAATCACCTAATTAACTCGCAGACGTAACGTGGCTTCGCTGCTGGCCTTCTTGAAATCGAGCGGGCAGTAATCGAGTGGAACTTAATTGATTTCGATTTTGTACTTGATTTTATTCAGCGCCTCTCGTTCCCTCCCCCACGACGGGATGTTATCTTGCAGTCCTTTCGAACTATAATTTTTTTATTCTTATCAAATTTTTTTTCATTTTCTTTTTTCGACCAATCATCGGCCCGGGCCGATTTTGAGCATAGGTACGATGATCCCGTGTGTATAGATCGGCCGGCAGCGGAGTACCGGACTCATTGGACAGTACCTATGATTTTTGCTTGAATGATTTTTTTATCTTTTTTTTTTGAAGTCCTGCGACAGGACGATCGCGACAAGAAGGACCATCGTCAATCGTTAGCGCGATTTATCACGCTCAATGCAACAGCGCCACTTACGTCATCTACGCGCACCTCTATTTCTACGGCATTTATTATAAAAATAAAATGTAAGATCGTTTACCGAAGACGAATTTTCCAAACGGTATGAAACTGCGAGTACTTCGTCTTTGGACATCTATCGTTACCTCGCATATAGTTTGTCCCATTTTCCTTTTTACTTTTGCATTTTGTCAATCCTCCCGTACGTCCATCTAAATGGGTATTCACTCGTATCTCGATTCTACGTAGTTTGATTCCTGGCCAATCACACACACACAGCTAATCTGCATCTGTTATCCCGCACGAATAAATGTTCCCTTCACGATGGAATTCCTTCGTTTACATAGTTTCGCTAGTTTTTCATTATATTTTGTTTTACCCCAAGCCAGTACTGAAGTACGCTTTGGAGACGGACGTTAAAAAGTATCCGTGTAAGTAGTAATTCCCTATACCGCTTCGCCATAACCCGTTGAGTGCATCTGAATATAATACATAGGCTCTACAGATATATTAATCTCCGACTATACCAGTGAAAAAATAAATTATTACACCTTGGTAATATTTTTTTTTAATGTCCCAGCTTGCTGCAGCGTTTGCTTTCGCTCGATGTTGGAACTTTATTTGAACACTCGTATTCACACTGATCGATCGTCAATCGATCAAACGTTTACACGGATCGTACAGATACACGTACAAAAAGCCCAACACCTTACCAAACAAACTCTACGCGCGCATTCAAGGTACGTACCGGGTGTTTCAGTTAGCGTCCATTTATGCTCTTTTTTTCTTTTTTTTTTTCTTAACGTCTCATTCACTCACTCACGCATACAGATTCGCTCACCGAAGCGCTCTTACGAATTCTTCCACTCTCTTTCTCTCTCACACGCTCTTTCACGCAATTGTACTCTTCGCTGTCACTCTCTTCGCGGACGCGCCTTTGAGAAAGTCTCAGGAATTCAGCAACAGCGATAAGCACTCGCGCATGCGCACTTTCGCACAGTCGATCGCGTCCCTGCGGTTTGCCTGCCTTTTCGACTCGTTCTACCGGAGAAATTCTGTCTCGCGTTAAAGGTGGGTTTTTCTCGTGTCCTTGGAGGGATCTTGAAGGAAGGTATTTTATGTCTCTATATCATATAGAATCAGGAGCGTACAACAAGAAGCAACTTTTACAAGGACAATGCCTGCACGATCCAATGGTTGCTTACCAAAAAATGACGATCGGAGCAAAGCCGTCTCTCTCAAGTAAATCCCGCGACTTCGTCATCCTCGACACGAGAATCCTGGACCGTGTCATCGTCATCGTGCATAGGTTAGGTCTGATCAGTTTCTCTGGGAATCTTTTCACGGGGACGTTATCCCCCATAGGGACGAGGTCAAGTTGCAAATCGTTACTTCAGAAAGAAGATCCCCGGGGTACCAACAGAGTGGAACCAATTGATCGAAATTCATCGACGTTTGAGCTCTTATTTCTTTTTTTTTGGTTCCTGAAAAAGACCGAACAAGGAACCCGATGACGATGACGGGTCACAAGGAGGATTCTCATTGGATCAGACCGCCGAGGATGGACGAGGGACCCGGGGGCGCGATGGGGCCAGGTGTGTGGGGTATTAGTTGGCGACGAGAAGATGCTGATACTGGCTCGCCGGATACGGAGTGACGCTTCCTAGTCCAAAATTGTTCAGGCCCTCGACCAGGGCCTTGTCCGTTTGCTGACTGGTGGTGCTCGCGTTCGAGCCTACCGGGCCCAGGTTGCCCGAGGCTTGGGAGCCGCTGACGCCGCCGTAGAACTGATGTCCGATGGAACTCGGGTCCAGGTAGGACGACGGGAACTTAGCGCCGTACAGGTCGGGCAGGTAGCCGTGGTTCGAAGAGTCGAAGATGTTGCGATGAGGAAACTGAGGATGATAGGGACCGTGCTGGAAGAAGTAGGCGCTCGGATCCGTGTGCTGTTGACCTCCTACTATACCGGGTGACAGGGAACGACTGGATGGTGAACTCTGGGACACGGGTAAACCGGCCTGCTGATGGTGATGATGATGATGATGGATCTGCTGTTGAATGGCGCGTTGCTTTATGTAGTTCGAGAACTCGGTGGGCGACATTCTGAAACCGTCAGGTCTATGTCATTGATACAATACTGTGTGGGCGTCTTAACGACTCGATCTTGCGATTCCCGCCTATCGGAATGTAAGTTTAACCGGTATATGATCGTTAACCGTTCCCCGTTAGCATTCCGATAGGCAGGTGTATAATGGATACAAATAATACCTGTTAGCCCGTTTGCTGCTGGTCTTGAGCTTCGTGCTGCCAAATTTGGTTTGAGCGAAGGTAGCCGTAGTGAAGGTCAAGGGTGCGGTGGTGCGCGGAATGAAGGCTGGCACTGGACTGGGTGAACCCTTGAAGGAGCTGGCGAGCGGAGTTGGCGACGGCGCCGAGGACGATCCTGAGCCATGGCCGTTCTGTTGATTGCTGGACGATCCATTGCTGGCGTTGCTGCCAATGGAAGATGGGAAAGGCGAGGTGGACTTGGGACTGAGGCTCAACCCACCCAAGGACGTGCCGACGGCCTCGATGGGTCTGAAGCACTGGGCCTCAGGATTGAAGGTCTTCGTGACCTCACGATCGGCCGAGGTCTCGTCGTGAGGATCAGCCGCCTCCGAATAGAGAATCTTCACGGCGCTTTTCTCGCCGATCCTGTAGCTGACTTCACCTGGATCCACCCAGACGGCCAGCTCGGTCGGCAGGTTCTCCAGGATGTCCTGGATCGGCACGCCGCTCTCCTTGGCCGCTCGCTCCAAAACGGGATCAACGGGATCCCCCGTCTTCAGGCATCTGAACGCCGAGCCCTTGAACGGCTTCTCGGGGTACCAGTGACCCTTGAACTTGTCCTTTAGCGCCTTCTCCAGTTCTTCACCGAAGATGTTGACCCGCCGTCGTGGCAGCTTATTGTACAGATAGGATATCACGAAATTTAACGCCACCTGCACCTCTATGTGCATCTTGGGCTTGGAGAGAAGAATTTTCGGGCTGTCTCTCGAGCTGATTCGCGAATTCCAAACCTCCCACGGCCCTTCCAAGTTGGCCTCCCTTATCCTTATCTTTATCCTTATCTCAGCAGGATTACCCAGCCGCCTCGATATCCTTTCCCAAGGACGCACCCTCTCACTTCCCAGGATTCTTCGGTTCCAGCACGGATCCTTCTCCTCCTCGGCCAAAAGGATCTCCCCTCGATCTGCAACACAAACGATCCTTCGCTATTGCAAGGAATTCCCAAAATCGCCTCCCAAATTTCTATTTCTAACTCGACATACGTTCCCATTCATTTTATCCAGTTCGTAATTTCTTACTTTTCAATTTCTCAAGACTTTCGCAAAAGACGTCTCCAGTATCCGCCCTCGCGAATATTTTACCTAAGAATTTTTTCCTATTATCCCTCATACCAGCCATTCGAGAATGACACTTCAGCCCCAAATCCAAATCCTCGTGAATCTGGCGACGTGACAACAGCATACCGGAAGTCGCGCGTAAAGCTGACAACCGTTTGCCGGATATTCAAAAAGTCCATATAACGTCGAACCTTCAACGAAGCATCGTAAATAGCCTTTTTAATATTCTACGTCGATTTGTTAACGGGACAAAATCAGGAAAAACTTTCCTATCGCGTGCAATTATAAACCACGTTAATAATAAAGCGAATTACTATCGGCGACATTCACCTACACAACCATCCAAGGCTGCATTTATACCACGTATATAATCAATTCATCCACAATAAATGTCCAATGCCACTGCAAGTACTTAGATAACGTAACGAATAAATAATAACGTCATAAATATTTCAGATTCTCAACAAAGCACTAAATTTCATCACGACAGATCTTGATATAATTTTCAAGGTTGCCTTCGAGTCGAAGAAAATGTAAGTCGAGCCACTCGGATTCGACGATGGTAATAATCAATCTTCTCGCGAAAGACATAAACGACACTTCGATGAGAAGGAAGAAGCTGCCAAGTCGAAAGATGAGCCAATCGTTTCGGCCAACTAGAAAGTTTTCCGCAGTCCGCATAATGCCGATCCGTTCTACACGAAGCGATATAGGGAAGCAGCGACGTCGGTATCGCAGTCGACTTCCGGCAGAAGTAGAATCCATTAGTTCATCCAATTCATAATGTAAACTTTTCGCAACCCCCTCGAGACGGGAGGGGGGAGGGTAGATAGTCACTGGAGAACGATAATAAAAGGGATTGGCCCGGCACCCGTTTCAAACTATCATCCCCCCCTATTCCTGAGAGCCAACCACCGAATACGAGCATCCCTTTCGGAAGTCACCCCTCGCCATCCCGCCGCCATCAAGATTACGAAAAGTCACCCCTTATCTTTTCTTTCTTTCCTAATAAAAAGGATCAAATCCTTCGACTGTCCCCTCCTTGCTCCACTTCGTTTTCTTAATCCTACCCGTAGCTTTCGAGAATCCTCAAATTATTTCAATCCCAGGAAAAAAAAAATAATAATTCAACTACGTATTATCAATCGTGCTATCACTACGTTAATGGTAACATCGATAAGGAACAAAATTTGGGTACTGATTAAAATTTGGTCATTAAACATTTTTTATCGCAAAAAACTTGGCCTCTATATAGGTTAAAGCACGACGTAAGTATACTGTATACTTTGAACGTTACGCAGCGTGCTGCTCGCGTATTGATCCCGCGCGGCAGGGCGCTGGAAGCTTCTAAAGTTAAAAATACACGGCCTTGCGAGTAGCGAATTTAGACAGCGAGAAGTTTTCTTGATTTTCTCTTAAACCATCGAAGAGAAGTTTTTCCCGTATTCCCGGTGTCCCTCCGTGTACAGTCGGCGTAGACGGGTGGATGATAAATTCCAGTTGATAAGAGGTGGGCGTAGTACCGGGACGAGGAGATGAGAGAAGCCCGATTCAGGTGACACGAGGGATGCTGACACGTGGTCCTATTTTATCTGGTTTACGGCCGAGTGCAGGTGTCGAACGAGGGATGCTCGTAAAGAGAAGAAACTGGCAAATAAAAGGAGAATGGCGAGGGGTTTCGGTGGAAGGAAGAGTAGGGAGAGTCGCCGAGGTAGAGAGAGCGAGAGAGAGAGAGAGAGAGAGAAAAAATATGCCTCGTAGTAAAGGCGTAAAAGCTCGATGAATGCCCTTTACATTTAAATCGGCCTGAATAGGTATTACGTGGGCAAAAGGAAGGGGGTTCCCCGACTGAATGTGGGATCAGAGAAGTGTCCTTCGGCGAATAAACCGAATGGAGTTAGGGAACTCAATCGGTTCGCAGTGAACGAGTAAGGACTCTTTAAAAAAGTCGACTTTTCAAGAGGGCGTCCGGACGTTCAGGAAGGAGACGCCAACAGGATCTCGAGAGTCATCGAAGCCGCCGGCAGATTAAAGCACGAATTGTCATACAGCGGGTGTCCAAATAATAAAGTTTCTCGCGGTTGATCATAACAAGGGTGATAACGAGGCTTGAAAAACAAGGGTGCGCAGGACGCCTCGAAGCCCCGAGGAGCGATTGCACGTGACAGGGTGTATGATGGATGGTGAGGGGAGGGGGGTAAGATCCTTTGATGATGAAAAGTAGATTGATAACCCGTGAGGAAGCATAAAGTGTCGGTAGTGGCTCGACGGTGATGAGGGAGGGAGGGACGCCAAGCGTCGCTTTAACGACGCCGGAAGTGAAAACGCGTTAAACGGCAAAATTTGGTGAAATAAAAATTTGACCTATGAAAAATTTCATTCGGCCGACTAAAAAAATGTCGTCGTACAGCCTCGATACGGGGAGACGACGCGGGGCGTCGGTGGGTGGGGCAAGTTCGGTATAGCGTCGGTCGTTGCGCAACACGAATTATCGTTGTAACAAAACCGGCTGCGACGTTGTCTCTCTTAGCGAGACGTATAGGCTTCGGCACGTGTTCAGGGCCGTAGCTGTTGGTTACCCCGAAACGCCCCGAAATACCGTAAAATCCTGTGATACCGGAATCATCGATAAATTCCGCGTTTGATTACGGCCGACGACGAGACGTGCCAGTGAAAGTATGCGATTAGATGCGAGATTAGAAATATCGGAGGATCCTTCAGAGTCGTTAGAATTTTTGTCAAACTCCTCGCACTGGTGTGACGTGTGTCCCCCTCTTTACCCCCCTCAACCCTCCCCTTTCAATAATTGTCTGACGACGCACTCGAAAGCCCACCGAGCGAATCCCGCTCTCGCGTTATCTTTCCGATTGTACCGAGAGAGCGCGCGGTGCCAGCCGGCCTCCGTCAGATCAATACGACAGAGAACGTGAAAAGCAGACACGAGCGCTGCTGCTCCAGATAACAAGGCGAGGACGTGGACCTGCCCTATATGCCGGCAGGCAGAGAGTAGACGTCCCGACGGCCCCGTTAAACATTCAGGAACGAGCCGAGTAGGCGTCGGGACGCCCTGCCGTAAATTCTTACGCGAGAGGGTAAATACACGTGCGTCAAGGGCGTCCTGTGCGATTGCGAAACTCCTGTGTCGCTTCGCTCTACTTTCCCTCTCGTTCCTTTGCTTCTCCTTATCGCTCCGTCGACCAAACCGCACCGTCCTCTCGCGGTCGAAAATCCGTTCAGGATATGGTCCGGCGATGGGCAGAGATCAAAGAGGAACGGCATTCTCGAAGAGTCCGACTCTTCCGGTAGATTGCGAGGCACATCCCACGTGACAGATAAGAGCGATAATCCGATATCAACGTTAAGAGTCGATCGCATATCCCGTGTGCACTACTGTAGACGTAGGCGCATTGTCTCTCTACGTGCTATACGTGTCCAGGTGTTACGTTAAACGCGGTATAGGATCGCGCGAGGGGCAACGTGTTTTCGTCGTAAAACATCAGGAGAAACACGAACGGGCTATTGCGTGCGTGTTGGGGATTTCGCGTGTTTCACGGGGCCGTTTGATGGGATCTAATAAAAAGTTTTAAGCCTCCTTGAGGCGGGAGGGAGGAGACGGGAGGAGGAAGTCAAGAGAGAGAGGGAGAGAAGGAGGGAGGAGGTGGTAGGAGAGAGCGAGGGTGAGAGTTCTAGGCAAAGAGAGTTTTACGATGCTTTTCATCGACGCGACTTCCAATGGAGAGAGAGAAAGAGAGACAGAGAGAGAGAGATAGAGAGAGCGAAAGAGAGTGGAAGGTAAAGGCGAAGTGATCGATCGGAAGAGACTCTCTTGGTGAGGGATTCTCGGGATAGAAAGAGGGTGACCTATCTCCCTCCCACCCCGCCTCCCAGTTCCGCGAGGGAGGTGCCCGCCTCTCTCGTTTCTCTCATCGATACTTCACCGATATCTCGCACTTACCCTCTGAGATTTGCGACCTGGATACCCCCACCTCAGCCCCCTCCTCATCGACCTCCTCCTCGTTCTCCTTATCGTCTACCACTTTTAACAAGAAAATTTCCACCTATCGAACCATCGAGTACTAAAAAGGTAGCTGGTGACCTAGGTGACCCCCCAGCCTCCCCCTCCTGTTAATTACACCTGGAACTCCTACCATTCCACTCGTTCGAGTGGCGTATCGCGACAACCCCTTCAGGGACGCTCCACTTTTTCAACCTTTTTATAAATCGACTTTATCGACTACCCACCGCCTGCCGATTCGTTCCAGTTTCGCGAATGCGTCGCGACGCTCGTACAAACGTGCGCAACAAGCATCCTCCCCGGGTCTCCCTTCGCCCCAGCGAAATGCACCCTTTGAATTCACCAACGCGCCCGACAGACAATTTCGAATATATCAAATTCTCTGTCTACTCGTAGCGTGAAAGTAGGCGTGAAACGTTTGTATTGGGCGATGTTAAAAGAAAGGGGAGAAAACGAGGGGATTCCCCCTCAGCACACCCATCCTGACCAGGCACCGTTCAAAGTACGACAATCGATACTTAACCTGCACGGGTGGTGGATCGACGTGAAAAGCGGAACTGATGCGGGCCTAAGCCCCAGGCTACGTCAACGCGGCGTTTGCGTTACGGGCGCGTTCGCACTGCACGTCCACGTGCCAAAGGACATTTACGACGTCGATCTAACGGGTGCGCGATAGGAACAGGGAGAGAACGAAAGTGCGCGATGAAAATAAGTTGACCGGTTGCCGTACGGTAATGGGGCAATAGTAATTTATTCGCTGAACGTGCCTCCCTGCTATGGCCTATGTATAACTCGGTGCTCTGGAAACGAGGAGAATAAATGGCCGCCGCGAATGGCAACGACGAAACCTCCGGCATAATAAAACCCTCCGTTACGATAGCTATACATGCCTATACACGGTACCTACGCCTATATCCATATACCTGCCTGCCTACCTAACCCAGCTACCTACCCACCTAGATATCCAACCCCCACCTTCCTGCCCCTCCGCGCTTCCTTTTCCACCCCTGCGATACCAGCCCACTGGGCATTCCATTCCGCCAACAGAAACTACTCGGACTTCGACGTACCGCAACCTTTAACGTGCGCGGCGCCACCTGCCGGTTCCCCCAGAAAACACGCGACTTCGTCTCCCATGGACCTATTATCTATCGGCGTACCAGGATGATCTTGCGACACGCGAGAGAGATTGGGATGGACGCAGAGAAGACCGGGTGGGCAAAAAGAAAATAATTATTGGAACCAAGGCGACCCGTAGCGAAGAGTAAACACGAAAATTGGTAACCAGGCAATGCATCGACGTTACGATGCTTCTCCACCTGTTTACTCGAGCAGCACTGTACTTCGCTCCGAACAGGCACAATCGGCACGCAAAAGCATCCTCTGACCATTTTCGTTTGTTCCCAGGTAACCCCACCTCGCCAGCCACTCCAGCCGTCCCTCCCCGCTGACAGCCACCGGTCCCAGGCCTACTTCCTGACATTTCTCTTCAGCCTCCCCAACGTCTGCTGCGTGGAATCTTCCAGCAAATTTCACTGCCTCGAGCTATTCATAGATTGGATCCCTGACCTGTGACACCACGGCGGAGTGTGTCCCACGAGTCGAGGAGATCCTTTTGTTTACGAGTTAGAGTCGGTCGTGTTCGCCTGATGAATTGGATGAATAACATTGCCCGGGGGGAGGAGGGGAATGAACAGAACAGGGGGGTCGTCGAATTTCTATCGAGGTCCATACCAAGTCTACCCAGTTGGTTATCGGGTTCAATTTTAACACCCGCAATTTTTTTTCTTCCAACTGCAAAACCCACCCTATACACACGAACCCACCCCCGAACCACCACTTCGTACAGAACTACCCTTACCAGTCTGACGTTACAGACGGTATAAGGTATACTAGTCGGTTTGACCACCCGCAGTCCTTTTTCACCCCTTTCAATTCGGATCTCTGTTTGAACTGCATTTCCCGTAGGAAGAAAATTGCTGTTTGACCAGAGGCGATTGGTAATCGCTTGGAATCGGTACGATTTCCGTGTTTCTCTACGTTATATATACACAGGCACCTTACACAAAGTGCATAGAAAACGCAGGAATAATCCCTTTGGCGTTTCCTCACGCGCAAATAATCGTCATT
Organism: Trachelus troglodyta; assembly: GCA_030142635.1. Taxonomy (NCBI): domain Eukaryota; kingdom Metazoa; phylum Arthropoda; class Insecta; order Hymenoptera; family Cephidae; genus Trachelus; species Trachelus troglodyta. Next base: position 651,429 of record JARQTJ010000808.1, read on the forward strand.
TATCCCCTAGAGAAAATCAAACGGGGCTCCGTCCTCTTTCTTCCCTAAGAGATCATCCCGGCGAGCCACAAAGGAAAAGTTTACGCTCCGAGTCTATTTATGGTGGCTCTTCGCACCAACTGTGCATCCACAGTGACCGAAGGTCTGGTCCGCATAGAAGCGTTGAGACGAGAGACCTAATTTTACATATTAAGTATACATATACATACACGAGGCACAGTTGGCACCGGAGTCCCTGCCAACTGAGATTTCGCGTTTCCTCGTTCAACTTTTTTTTTTGACCTTTCAACTCCCTTTACCCCACGCCACATTGGCATCAAGTGTTATCCAACCTCTTATAATTCACACGGAGGATAACTGTACCTCGTGTCTGCCTCTTGGATGAGTCGGCGACTAACAGGAATAGAAACGCGGCCAGAAAGCGAGAAATACGAGGAATCCGAGAGAGCGAGAGTCCTGGAAGGGAATTAATCGGACGCGGTGAAGTTTCGCGAAGACTAATCGGCTCTGGGTTTTGCGGGTGGTAATTGGCCTGAGAATAGGGGTTGGCGGGGAGGGTTGTGGCTGTGGAGACGGATGAAGCCGACGATGGGGGGTCGAGGGTCAAGGGGAGTTAAGACGGCTGTTTGGATGGAAAAGGGTTGCAGGCTGACGTGACTGTGGTCTGGGATGGGCGCGTAGCGAATTGTCGTGTTTTAACGTGAAGTCTAAACGGGAGGCGAATTTTGCGGAGGATTGACGCGTCCTGTTTACGTTTCAGGAACGCCTATATAGGTATACACGCGTGTACGCGTGAACGCCCGAGGAGAAACTAGATGACGGCAACATGGCGGACAGGGCCGAAGAGGCGGGAGAGGGGAAATATCTCCTGTTCGCATCCAGTTATAACCGAGTATACGAATTTAGATCGCTTAGTAATTGTTGACAGTGTTGGCGAGATCCGAAAATAGAAACGGGGAGAGGAAAGGGTGGGGTTAGTGAAAAGTGGAAAAACCTTGAAAAATGAAATGACTCGCACACGGTCGAACTCTGGCCAAGTGTGTCAGTGGTGAACGTGCATGAGGTTAGAACTTTGTTACGAAATATTACACAATGATTGACCGAACGTTATTGCAGACAAATTATATTTTTAATATTCAAACGGATCGCCGGGTCTGCACGTTCCTGTTGTGAGAGCGCCTTTAGGTTCACTGCTAGAGGAACCTATCGATCCGCCGTTAAGTTTTGGCCCGATTTCAGGAAACTCGACGAACTCTTTTATTCTGCGCTAACGGAGCCGGCAAACCAACGCCTCCCCCCCCCCCACCCCCACCCCGCTCCCGCGACGGTATTGGCACTTCGGAAATTTTACTTATTCCCGTAATTTCTTGGGCCAACCTCGGCACCCAGTGTTATCTCCTACGAATGATACCGATAATTTTGATGATTTTTTATGACGTCACTGTCCGCTTCCATAGACGCTACCGATTCCGATTACGCGTCAGTGAGACGTATTTGTGAGTGTCGCCCGATCGATTGACCGATTCATATAGGTGGATATATATGTTAATAATATTGATGCATGACAAATTTTCAAAAAATCGATCGTTAATTTTTACATGTGAATTAATTCACGCGAGTTCGTAATTTCACGCTCTATTGGGTGTCGGGTGTGTAGTGTCGAATTGCGGGAATTCGATTTTAGAGGTTTGTGTAGCGTTCGTGCATACGTGCTATAGGCGTAGAGGTGTGCATACGTGTATATATAGATAGGTGTACCGGTGCGTCGTATAACAGAATATAAATGCGAACGAGTGGGTTCACACGGTAGCGGAATATTTTCGAAGCGTCGGAATTGCGGGAATAAAACTATACGATTGGAGGAAAAATGAAAATGAAAAAATTTGGTCGCATTTTTTTTCATGGCAATTTTTCATAGACTACGTCGAATTCTGAATATGAAACCTGCAGTCAGTTTTTCATTGATTTTGGTATGCAGTACGGTGCGAGATAACCTCGGGGTTTCAGGAAGCGTCGCGACGGCGACGTCGTATCGGTTGTACGACGTCGAATGATCGGCAATGATTAATTCCAGTCTTCCGATGATCGGTCGTGCGTTGGATCTTGGATGAATGACAGGAGAGTACCCGTTATAAGTAAAACATATGAATACACGTGCTAAATGGAAAGCAGCCTTAAGGCAGACACTGATATAATTCAGCGTATGCACGTCCTACCTATAGATACGGTCCTGGGATATCGTGTGTATTTAGATGAGAAAAAAAAAGTTTTTCAATCCGTCAACGAGTTTTCGGGTAGCATCCAAATGAATTCGACATGATAGACACTGCCGCAGCCTCCGATCATTTTTCCCAGGGGTCTCTGGCGCTCCAATTCAAATTTATCTGGGCAAATTGAAATGGTCGTTTGCGTCAGAAGAAGCGTCGCCAGAATCGGCCTCGCAAACTGTTCAAACAAGTCGAGCGCCGGCATTTCGCTCGCTCGGGTATGTAACAATGTTTACACGCGTGTGACGTGTAAATTTACAGCTCGAGGAGGAGAAGGAGGGAGGGGGAAGAAGAGGACGTCTCACCTCTCAAGGTGAGCACCTTGAAATTTTTTAACGGTAGGGGGAAGACAGTTCAATAGAATTTTGAAAAAAAAAGTTAAGAATTGAGAGGGTCGTATATTCCTGCGATGAATTTCGACTGACGAGGTTAAAACAAAAATTATAATTAACTGTAGAAAAAAAAAGTTTTTTTCCCTGGGAAATTGAGGTGGCGTCGTCGTCGCGATAGGCGTTTACAGGTCGCTCGTTTGGAAACCCTTTGAGTCAATTTGGCCGTGTCAATTGCATGGAAGTAACGATGTCAATGGAGGGTGTGGGGTTGTCGAGGGTGAAAATCGAAGGGACGAAAAAAAAAGAAAAAAAAATCACATTTCGCGGCAAATAAAGGGAGAAGGGTCCCTCGTTAGCTTTACTTTCTTAAGCGGCATTTTCAATGAAGGGAAAATTTGAAATTTCTTTAAATTATCCGAGCTCAAGTGTTGCGATCTCTTCTGGGGCGGGTCTAACGAGCTTTTTGTCGAGTCTCTGAGAACCTGCCCTTTGATGTTACCCCCGTCTCGCGATACCACAGAGACAAATAAAATCTCGCAGCTTTCAGCTTCCCGGTGCTGCATCTTCGACTATTTTATTTCCTCCCTTATCGGGTCGAATCAATCGCTATATTAACACGTGACCTTCCGAGCTCTCTTTAGGTAAAGCGTGACCTGTATACCAACGTCAGGTGTTTCACGGCATTCTATTGGATTCTGTAAATCAATACAGTCCCCGCTTACGTCACAGACCTTCTACAAACTTAAGCCCCGTTCACACGTCACGCGAGGTACGATGCAGATATCGTAAAAAAAATGTTTCAAGCAGGCCAAACTACGCAATCGATTAAAGAAACCTAGATAAGGTGGCAGCTAAGATATATTTCGAAAAAATTACGAAAAGAGCGAATATCGCGCACGTGCGATACGCGCCCGAAAGAACAAGAGCAAGATAAAAATCGTCTGGTTGCATAGTTGAGCAATTATCGTTCAGCAATCGTCTTTACGTTAACACGTAATAACGAATAAGGTCATTTACCCCCCGATAGTTTGCTTCTTTAAATCGTACATAGAAACGAGGCCCTAATTTATTTTCGTTGACAGTGATATATAAATATTTTTCTTCTAATATTCCATTTTATCAAAATACTCCAGTTTCCCGTTCGATGTACAATTTTTGTATTTTATCGTAACATAATTGATTAAGGACCGCTAATTGTCTAAAGAGATGATAACCCGTCGCCGTTTCTCCCACTTTCATGAAAACCCGAACAGACGACGTAAATCCGGGCGATGCTGTTGTCACGAGACACCTGCGCGCCTTTATCTCGTATCGCATGATAAAACAACGGAGGCCAAGGTGTTTCCTATCTAATGTCGGCCCAGTGGAATTGTAATGGAATTCTAGAGAGTCTGGCGACGCGACGGAAAATACCCATTGCAAACTATAGGCCAATGCAAGAGGCACGTATACGCACTGTACTACAGTATAAACGTAATAACTTGCGAATAACGATGACAAGTGATTATCGCTAATCGCTTTACTAATTGGGATGTCGTTACAGCTCGATTACCGTAATGCGAAAGAGAACAGGTTTGACGCCACCATATATTCTTACGTATTTCTACAATAGCGCTAATTATACGCAATAAATATATATCAAAATCACACTTCTATAACTCAATGAAAAACCAGTATATTATGTACGTTATTGATTAATGACCCAATCCCTGTAGTAGATGTCATTTCAGTTTGATCGATAATCCATTTTACATATACATACATCTTATTCGTACTACCCGCCAAGAATATTTCCTAGGCCAAGATTATCCCTATGGCCATGAAAGAGGAATTCTAATTTCTAACGGTACCAACCGACTCGATACGGCGTCATTTATTTATATACGTTCGCGCATTCGTTATTAGTGAATGGCCGTGGAATTCGAGACCATTTATTCTACACCTTATCCGATCCAATAGCAATGAACTCGTACGGACGATTAATATTTCACTTTCCTTAATTACTCCCCTCCCAGCGAGGAAAAATTCTATTAATTTTTTTCCAACGAGTCCTCGTCCTTCGTAAATCTATTGGCAATGAACTCACACGCACGATTATCATAATTCTTCTGTAACATCCAAATGGAAAAATTGATAGTTGATACTAATGAGCGTCTGTTTTCGTAAATAGTAAACGAGCGTTGCGCATGCGCAGATCGAATCATCTATTACGAAGCGCCGACATTCTTGCTATTCCAAACGAGTACGCAAACGGATCACGATTGTTTACGCTCACGCAACGCGGACTGAACGTAACGCGGACGTAAATTCCATAATCATTCTCGATTCTTCGAGTATTCAATTACTCACGTTACGAATGTGGGACTGATCTTGTCGATGATTTAACTGGAATCACTGCTCTTGCACTGACGTGTCACTGCTGTCACTGCCAGGTTGGTCGACTCGAGATTATTTGGTGATACGATGGATATCCAATTGGCGATGCTTATAGTGTTTTGTGTTATGTATGTTTCTCTCTCTCTCTTTCTCTCTGTATTGTCGTATAAAAAAATAGCAAAAATTCACTCAACTCACTCGTACACGTAGAAAACTCACTGAAGGAACTGCGTCCGATTATATTCAGTATGATTGCGCGTTGGCGATTAATAAAAAAAACGTTACGATTTCGTTATTTCGTCTTGATTTCGTGGTCGTGCGTTTTTCTTTTTGTACATATAAGATTTTCTTTTGACGGGTATATATATACGTGAATGTGTCCTCTGTGTGTATATGTGTATAAAAGTAAAAAAAGGATGCGATGAAAAACTAGAGCTGCCTGCAATCCGCAGGCGAAACACGACTTGTTCCCTCGCTGGCGCGGACACTCGTTCGTTAGAAACTTTCCCGAAAGACTTTAGCTTTTCAGGTGGCGCGCGAGGTCTTTTTGGGCTTTGGTCGATTCTTCGTTTATATATACATACATATATATATCCCGTACTGTATCTCTTTTTTATATGTACATATATATATTCGTGGCGTGTGCACGTTCGTTTATACGTTTTCTGCGGTGCGTCGTTCGCGAGTACCGCTACAAAACTGATACGCGGGGGAACATGTGGAGGCTTACATAGAGGGTTGTGGTGGGGGGGAGTGGTACGGTGGCGCCATCTACAACGGGAATAGGAAGAAGACAGTTTATTCGAGGTGGTGGGGCAGCAGTCGTATAGTCCTAGTGGGGGGAAATGGTGTAACAAGGCCGTGCGGATGGCGACAGAATCGCGCGCGCGACTCTCGTTGCTTTGTACTCGCGATAACGAGGAATTCGGGGGATGACCTGCCTGTCGTTTCATGAGAATTAATCCAGAATTATACTCCGTCACGTTACCGACGCAACACCGATGCTCTTTCTCCTGCAACTTTTATATTCTTCTCTTCGTTTCCCCCATGCCTGTGTCCTCCCGTGGTCGACGGGCTGGTCGAGCTGCTCGACGAAGCATTGAAAAACTATCTGAAGGTTATTCCCGTGGTAAGATGGCGCATGCTTATCGGGACTTGCGTGAATGTCTCGTGAATTAGTTTCGAGCTTATCGTACAGAACTAGCTGATTAACTCATTGCCCATTTACAATGTGCGATTTGGCTGATACGACGGTACGCGTGCTTCGAGCATGTAGTAGAGGTTATGTGAGTAATGTATATGTACGTAAGAGTAAGAGAGTACTGTAAGAGGAAAGCCAGACTCGATCGTATAAACATACATGTAATCGGCACGTGGTGATACGTGCCGTGAAAGTGTTCGAAAATGATGGAAATTTTGTTGAGTGCTAATGGAAATGGAACGTAGTTATATCAGGTATGACAACTTGTTGGAAATATGTCGTATTTAAGTGAACGATTAATATTACTTTATGGCTACATATATATTTTCCAGATTGCCATTTACACTTGGAGTCTCTGTAAAAGAGCCGGACTCGCGGTTGCTGCAACCGTGAAATTGATCTTTCTTCAGTGAAAACATTCAAACTGATATCTCTAACCAGAAGCCGAAGATCGACTAGAAATCGATACTTTTTTTTTTCAAACAGGGAAATCTTATTGACTAGGCTTTTTTTAGTGCTTTTTTAAATATCAATTCTCAATTACATCTTTGATCATTCGCGTTTCGTAAAGCCAGACTTACGGTCGTCGATTTGTGAACGTCAATGGGTCAAGTTCGTACCGGAAGTGACATACGGCGAAGAGTTCGCTCTTGCTTATCAGCGATATTGCGCACATTGTTTTTATCGCTTCCAGTGAGAACCCACCCACTCGTCATGTCACGCGTACAAAATTGAACGTGCGTCAAAGTCTGGGCAGCGTTCGAATATGTCGCCAGGTTATTGGACATCGATCGATACGAGTTGATTAGTTTCCTTTCTTCACCCTCTCGCTCCTATTTCACCTCATATCTGCTGCTCGGGCCATTTTTACTCTCATATTCCTACCCTCTTGAGCGTTGTCGTCCTCGATTTTTTTTTTTCCTTAACGACGCCGCGTCTTCCAGCTTTATCGATCTGGACGTGACTCGACTAGATTATCCTTTATTTTTTTTCCCCGGAAAAATGCAAAGTAAAGATTACTAATTCGGCCTATGACGTAGCTATCGGAAAATTTTGATAGTAATCACTATGATTGGTAGCAAATGACGCGTTGAAAGTCCTTCAATAAAATAGCAATCGGAATCAGATACAAATATTTATCGTGGGAAGTTGGCCGTGCCGATTGGACGAATGCGCGCGCATCCGCACGAAACAAGTCCGGCAGCCCATTTCCGCATGCGAAACGAACGCGTTTAAAAAAAAAAGAAAAAAAAACCGCCACCCTTTTTATTGGTCGGTCATTGAAAACAGCGATAAACAACCAACACGTTCGCCAGCATATAAAGCTGGTGTCAGTAACCTCTGCGTCTCGAAATTTTTTTAATTCAAGTTACGCGTACAAGTGTTTATGCAATTGCCAAAAAAAAATCCCACGAGCATTAGACATCGTTATCGTCCACAAAACTGCCTATCGATCCTTATCGACTTTCGTGCATCCGGGCACAACGCACAGGACGATGATTCACTCGATTTAACAAAATCCGCCTTACGGCAGATTCACAACGAGCGACTCCCGACTCGATTTCATTGATTCCCCGGATAATCGTCCCGTTCCTGTTTGCCTCCACGGTCGTTCTCAATTCGTGATAAAATCCGACGCAGCCCGTTTACTCAAGGTCCGCAGTAAATTCAGGGCTTTTCAATTGACTTCTTAAACGCGCATTGTCGTCAACTGTGATCTAGCCCTAAGGAATTTCGTCGAAAAAAATGAAAATTTTCCACTAACCCTCCCGTCCCGCTACGAATTCACATATCTAGTTACGTGCAGCTAAGTGTCCAGCTTGCACGCGAACCATATACGAAGACACGTGACAGTGTCGCAATGGTTAGGTTGGGTACGTCAAATATCCACATACGTATAATCATACGAGTGATGCAACAAAACAAAACGTACAAGTCACATAACGTGTATTCGGTATAGGATTATCTCTCTCTGGAACTCTGTAGAGCGGCCACGGTCACCGTAGAGGCCTTCGCGTTATACGCGTTACGCAATTCTCAGAGTCGGACGCGTAGAGAAGTCCCGTCCACACGCCTCCTACTAACCAATTTAAACGTATACGTAGGCACACGTGCGTAGTGCGGAAACGCAACGCGCCGACGCGTAGCTTCAATAACAGTAGTGCAACATCCGATATGCTGCTGCTCTTTGCCTACACATCGCTTCCATTCATAAAGTGCGCCTTAAGGGGGGCCAAAGACCTCGAAATTTTCGAAACGTTTCCTGGACACGCGGAGTCGCGGTTCCTCCGGCAATTTTCTAGCCTTCGTTACGTCTTCGACTGTTGCGCAGCAAATGCAGTTGCGGCTGCTACGTAGTTACGTGTGGGGCCTGGTGTGTCGATGCAATTATGCCCATTGGCTATCGTATCGATTGGCCGCTGCGTTACGGCCCCAGGAATTGATTCTTCAAATTAATGGAACACTGGAAGTATCGCCTATCGGTAAGGCACGATCGTTACTTGCAAATACAATGCGAATTGGCTCGTTACCCTTATCCGTGTTCTTGCGAATTGTTATTGGGGGAAAAAAAAATCGCGTCTTCCTCGCCCGGATAATTTTATGGTACGCCGTTATAGGATACGGGGCGAAATATTTACGATGAAATTATGCGAGAGAATTTGATGATTTTGAAAATTTTCGTGTTAAGATTATTAATTACGATTTAGGCTATCAGCAGATCGTTATCACTGCTTCTGAAGATCTGTCTCAGTCCGTTATTTATTTCTGTGCTCGTGCGCGCTGATATCGATCGGCTATTCGCTAAACGGTGGACTCCTCGATAATCGATCGTCCTTCGATTAATTTTTAATTATTGCGCAATTCGGAAAGCAGTTCTTCTTTCCCAGCGATCGAACCGATCGATCGGTTCCGATCGATTCCAAGGATTCATTTATTACTGGGTCAGAGAGTGCGACGCTGTTTTGGTTGGCTAAGCAGAAATAATCGTTTGTTTATTCGGCTCCTTTGCGGTGGCGGTTTTACGACGACCTGCATCGTGTGTCGGTAGGATATTAAAAAAAAAAATAAAGTCCATGGAACACTGCAACGCGATAAGAAAAACGTGACTGATAAGGAGAATCCGCTTTGCGGTTCCTATCGCTTTCGCTTAAACCGGTTGTCTTGTTTACCTGTTTCTTTTTTTTTTAATATCGCTTCTCAAGTTAAACAAGCTCGCCGGAAACTAACGAGGCAATTTTTTTTGGACGCGCATGCGCCGGTAAACTTACTAATCGTACACCCGGTACATGACGACTTGTTAGAAAATCGTGTAAAAAAGACAGAGAGACATAAATGTATAAAAATATTCTAAAGTCTGGCTCAAGGATTCGGTGTGAACTTAGCTTTAACAGGAAGGAACAGGAACTAATAACAATGTGGTGCAACCTTGATATCTACTGCACGTGGCTACGACGTAGTTACGATTATTAAATGCAACTGCATAATGGAGGCCTGACATAACGATGCCACAATTTATAGCCACATTCCGGTAGGCACTAGATGTTCCGAGCACGTATGTGTACATATACATACATATATACACGCAAGAGTGCGATAACACACGGTAATAATCAGCTTGGAGTTGCCGATTCCACAGCGCTCGAAAATTCCAGACGGCAATTTCGAGGGTAAATGTAATAAGCAAACTATAATACATATATATATAGTATTCGTGCACGATTTCGCTTTCGGTCTTATTCACAAGCGGCGACCCAGATCGCTTTAAACTAGTTCCACACACCCACATGACACGCACGATCTTTCGACAAATACGCCGTGTGTTCCAATTCGTTAAATACGCTCACCGCGAGACACGACCTTACATAAAGGCGATTACGTATGTAAAGTGTCGTACGCGTAACCGCGTTACGTCCTGAGTTAACGTAACCACTTTTACCGTACTTGTATACGTAGCTTAAAGCTAAGCGCACACGTACACACCGTGCACGAGTAACCGTCTCGATCGATATAGCCGCACTACCGGCTTAACCTTAACTCGTGTACTCTTTTTTTTCTCATGCAGCTTTCCCATTTTCTTACAGCCATGAAAACCCGCTCAAGGTTCATCGCGTGCAAGTATAACGAGAGGTTGGTTTTCATGAGAACGAAAAGTAACGTTACATATTATTTTTTCAGGTTCTCTCTACGATGTACGAGCAGTGTGTCTGGTGCGAACGGGCTAGACCAGTGACAGCAGCGGGTGACTACCGGTGGTCGCCGGACCAGGCTGATCATCCTCAGGACCTATCGCGGTGGAGACCTCAGGCACAATGGGGAAGCGCCGGCGGCGGTCGGACCAGACCAGGAGGCAAACCGATCCAGTCTGGCTCCGAATTCCTGGTTGGCGATCATTTAGAGCCGCGTCGAAGCGTCGTTCTAAAAATAATGAGTAAAATTCTTGCTCCTACTGGCTCAAGAGTACGGAGCAACGGGGCAGAGGGTGTCGCTCGTCTCCACAAGACCCAGGACTGTTCCACCGATGCGAGTGCAGCATGGCGCTCGGTTAATACGGAGGAGTTGGCCAATCGGCATATCGAGGCATCCACACCGGCAGCCAAGCGATCCTCATTGCCAAAATCCGTGAGGCAACCGTTGGCGTTCTTTAGTTCTCTGCCAGCTCAGCCGCTACTGTTTAATTTAAGACACCCCTCAAATGTCACGAATACATTCCGTCGCGTTACGTTAAGCTTCCTATCTCCAATGGGACCGTTCAATAACACGTTATATACACGGCGTTCAATTAGTAACCAGTGAAAATGGTGTTACTGCGATTTCGAGGGACTCGAGCGGGCTATTGGGAGCTGGTAGCTTGCCACGAAGGCAGAAAGAATTTTTTCAAATTTGATCTTTGATCCTAGGTACTAATGATTTCTCTGTCTTCGAGTAAACAGACGATTATGAGCTTTCCTCTGTGCTCCAATCATAGCCAGTAACCGTGTACACAATTTTCGTTTCGCTTGTCGCACCTAATACAATCTCAGATCGTTGTGCACCTACACACACTGTAGCTGCTTCGCGTAGCCGCGTGCTATTATAGGTGGGCGTCGAGTGAAATTCTCGTGGTAAAACAATCTCTCCTTTACGAGCTGTAATCAGAGGCGATAAAAACTTTTCCTCGTTAATCTCGTCAGCGTTGCGGATTAACATTGACAGCTCGAGGATTCGCGATGGGCATGATTTAATGGTGATAATACATTTAAATTAATATACAATCCTGTAAAACCTCTGTACAGACCTAAGATATACCGATACATTTAGTTTTCATCGAAATTGTTAAATCGGCAACACATTAGAATAAGATCGGTGCTAGAGCGTCGCGTCGACCTATATTTATTAATAGATCCCGAAGACCTCGTGCTCGCGAAGGTACAGGCATGTGTCACCCCAGGAATACCTCGACCGAGTGACCGTACTCTGTCTGCTGGGCCCGCGTCTGTGACTCCAAGTGTGCGCGGCTGCGTGAGACGATGCGCGTTTGCTCATCGAGAAAATAGCAAACGATAGAGCCCGGATTACGTATGGGACGTCTATAGTTGTCTATTGCGAGATCAACCGAACGGACATAGTGGTAAGGTTAGGTCGTGGGAGATGTTTGCGTTCGTCGTATTGTAACTGGCCCGTGTATATACATAGTTTGGCGTTAGGCTGGTACAGGTAGGAATAGGTTGGGTGCTGCTGTTTTGTCATCCGAGCCAGGAATGGCTCGATGATGACTAACGATAGCATTGATGATCGGTATCGAATGGTTCGAGTTACCATAAAAATACATGTCGTCTCGTATGATGTTATTCGCTCGAGAATTCTAGGGTTTTTGCTGTATATCGGTTTATACTGCGTGTCTGTATGGGATACGTACGGGATGGGGTTTTGGCTAAGGGTGCGCAAGGGACTCATCAATCATTTGCCAGGAAAACTTTATGGGACAGTATTTTACGTGTATCGGTAACCCCGTGACACCTATTGTGGGTTTTACCTGGGTGTGAAAAGTTTGTGTTGCTTGGGTCGGTGCGCGCGAACGTCGTGGCTTGGGTCATTAATCAAGCGTAATCGATAACCTGTCAAGTCGATCTAATTTAGGGAATAAATTTGCAGGTTATAAACCTACGTGTCTTGGGCGTAGTACCAGTGGCGCCGCTGAAGGCAGTTCGCGGAAGTCTTGAAAGGAAATTTATTTTGTAACGTTTTAAAAGCATTCTAATTTTGTGCATTCTAAAAGCAAAGTGTATACAAGTCGTAGAGAAGGACAGCAGACGGTCGAGTTGTTCCGGTACGCGGGGAAGTTTCCTTTCACCGGTTCGGTCGCCGATTGTAAATTGACAATTGCGACAGATCGATCGAATCGTGCGACGCTCGTCGCGCCTCGGCGAATTTACAATCGAACGTTGCTCGCTTATTGTACAGGAGAGAAAGCCAATGAAGATTCATCGACGATCATCCTCGGCATAGAGAAATAATGTCGATCGATCGCTTCATGGAAACAGCTACTCGTGCACAGGTATTATACGTACCGTGATTAAACATCGGGTTTCCCGAGAAAATCAGAGTCTGCTACGTGTTTATAAGCGAGGAAAAAAGCTAAGGCGCGTTCAGCTATAGGATCTGTAGGTTAGACGCGATAACTCTTCATTTTATTCTTGACTCTCGGCTGACGATCAACAGTCACAGGCGACATGTTGGTTCTTAATTGAGATTGCTAATTGCATTGACCTTGAACCGCGCCTGGGAGGGGATGGGGAGAGGATGCAGCTTCTATCATTAGCAAAGTTCGCGGGTCAAAGTTCAGCAGCGTGAAGTTATTCGCGTGTCGGACCAGAATATTTATGGTGCTTCGCTCGCGGAATTATTGACCTCGTTCGAAAGGATGACCTCACGAGTGAGCATCTGTTTCCAGATGATCCTCCATAGCTCCCTGCTCCCTACGCGCCACTTGCGCTTCTACCACCACTTCATCCTCTGCCCATCGCGACGCGCCACGAATTTCAGCGACTCGTATCGCTGCAACCAGGCGGCATCGCGTACATGCACACGCGCATACGTCATAGGCGTAGGAGGGAACCAATTAAATTTCGCAAGAAGCGCATGGCTCCACGAAGTTGCTGGTCCAATTTCCTCTTTTTACCTTTTTCCACTTTTATCTCATTTTTATCCTTTTTTCAAGGCTACTGCAAATACACGTCTTCGTTCCTGATGCCATATTGCACGTGTGTTACGTATACTTCTAAATTCAACTACTCTTAGCGGATGACACGCAGTACGTTGATTCGCTAGAAATTCCTCGAGATTTCTATTTGAATCTCCCGCGCTGTTTAGATTTTTCTTGTTTTACATTCTTTTGACGAACGATGCCTTTTCACGATTACGCAATCGATTTTTCGAATCGAATCGCCACGAGGTTCTCGATTATCATTTCCTTCGCGTCGACTCGACGTCCGACGAAATATCGACGTCTCCCTTCTTCGGGCACCCCCCACCCCTCTCTCTCTCTCTCTCCTAGGTAAAATCTATTCGAAAAAAAAGTTGCTTAGTCTTTGCCAATCTGTCGCGGTTTCCTTGCGTTTTGTCTCGTTCTCGTTTTCCCTTTCGGAATCGTGCTCGTGGGTCACGCCCCGACGATTCGACTATTTTCTGTCTTCACATTCGGGCGTCGCGACGCCGGGCAGATCGCTTCGGTGACTTTAGGAATCACGCCGTTACACGGGCCAGTGACGTCTGGTATTTCAGCATCGAAATCTCTTTAAGTTCACCTACGTCGTGACGCACTGACGTAATTGGGGTCTGTTTTGAAAAAAAGTGATTTTACTGTAAATTAATACTGACCTGTCACAATAATTGTACCATTACTTCCTATTGTTTTTCTTTGGCGCGTGGTCAAATTTTTTAAAGATTTTCTTAGCTTCGCTACGACTCGCATTGTGTACCGAGTGAAAGTGCTTCTTGTTTGTCGATAAATTTCCAATTTCTATATTGTCCGACGGAAAGACATTTCTTTCGAACATTCGTTCATTGGGAACGCGACTGTCTGTTTAAGGAAAAGTGAAAATCTAACAAAATTTAAGCCGGCTAATTCGACGCTGGCGGCCGTTTGTTTGAACGAGTAGACGATGTTTTACAGCAAACAGAGACGGTGGTTTTCTATAGGGTGACAAAAAAAAGAATAGTCGTAAAGAAACGCGACAAGAAGTAAACGGTGGATTCGGATAGGCGATATCGCGGACGTTACGGAACGCAGTTGTAAATCTTATAGGAACAAATCGTTATCGTTCGAGTTAAGACGAAGCGAAGTAATCGTAAGTAGTTTTCGCTGAAAATCATTCTTTAAGGCAACAATCAACCTGAGCTGTCTATAATAGCAGAACACAGTGCGAAATCATCGGTCGAGAATTCGCACTGATTGGAAAGTGCAAAGACCTTCTCGAGATACGACCGTCCTCGAGTGCGTTCTCGGTACGAACTGCGCCGAGTAGTTAATCATTTTTTTATCAATCTTATCACTTTTGAGAAAAAGACTTTTGTAAGCAACAGTGACACGTGGCATGTAAAATCCCAAAAAATTATATCGATCAGTCACCACGAAGATAACACGTGTTCTATACCAAAGTGCAAACCTAAGTTAACTCGCAATGTGCAAATACAGCGGGTACGGAGAAGGATGATTTTACTGTGCTAAAAAATTTTTACTTTTACTAAAAAAAAAATACAGTCTCAGCTTACAGAAAGAATTATTAAAGAATGCGATAAACGTTATCAGGAATAATGGATGAGTATGAAAATTTCATCTTTTACTTTTTAATGTCTCTCTGCTCCAGAATGTAATACCAGATAGCGATTCTAGGGGTAGGCTTTCCGTAGTGGGGGACGGGGAGGGGGGTGTCGGTTGTACCGGGAGCTGGGTCGTATTGATCGTACTGAAAACATTCGCCCTTTACGCCCACGCTCGACGTCCTGCGGGTCTGTACAGTACAGGGTTTACCTACTACGCCCGAAACCCTCAGGTTTTCCCTTCAAGAGATTTCTCTCGGCTTCGTTCACCTTTACTATCTCCCTGTAGCCAGCGCCTCTCTTAATCAGCTGTTCTACTTTTTTCAGTTCCAAGATTTCTATCTCTATGAGCAAACAGGAAAAGAGACAAGTTGTGACTCAAAATAAACGATTGGTTCGCGTATACCGAAGAGAAGGTACAATATCTGGACATTTTTCGTTTTACACTCACCGGGTTGTGGATCGTACCTTACGTCGATGCATGTTCTGCTTTATAGTGAGAATGCAAAATTTCCGAACACCCGGTAGCAGTGTGCCGGCTCCATGACCGGGCTTTCAGGGAAGCTTTTGCGGCGTGGGCGAAAAGCTCAGATCAATATCAAGCCGCGAATTGGGACGTTACGCGAAGATCGACCCGCGACCTCTGACCCACTCTCTGGACCCGCCCGTACCATCGTCAGCGCCCTCTTTTTTTTTCCCTACTTCACCCCAATCCCTGCTACCCTCCAACTTCATCGTTTTCACCCAGGCAATCCCGACCTCGGTAAACATTCGTCAATTTTTCACCATTTCCTACGCGTTAATTTTCTTTCCGCTTCGCGCTTTCAGCCGTTATTCCTAAATTAACCTGTCAAACAGAGTTTCCTCCCTTTTTGAAAAAAAAATAAAATTCCGTAGGTAACAAAATTTTTTAATTTACCACTTCGGCTCTCCCTCTCGCTCTCTCATCGTTCGATTTTCAATTAGCCCACCCTCTATCGACTTATTTATTTACACGTAAAGTTCAAAGACTATACGTCACGCTGTGGGAAGCCTAGCAGGGTTGGCGGGGCTAAAATTAATTCCACGTTGCCTAGATTAGGCGAACGGTCGCGAGGTTTCCCTGCAGCGTATAGTCGCTGTGTAATAACTCAATAACTCAAAACTGTACGAGCATTTTTTGGGACAATCGTATGTAGATAATTAATCCTTCGGGACTTGTGTGACGTTGCAACTATTTTTGGAACGAAAAATCATACCGATTTAATATCTCGAGTCGTGGTACCACTGGGCACCATTGGTACCGACAGAAATTCCTTTTGAAATTAAGAAGCTCTAACTGATTGTCAAGACCAAAGGAGTATGGGTTACGTATTATTCTTTAACTTTTCTGTATGAACTCGAGCTTGGTCGATATATCGGGGCTGATGGTATCGTTGGTGATTAGGCAAGTACAACGCACTATAGCCAAATCCAGCATATCGATTCACCTTATAAGGAGGTGGATATTTTTAGCCATTCAGACATTTTCGTACGACGGGAGTGGCAGCTGAACAAAGTTTTCTGGTTGCACGCACTTTTCTCTTTTTTTTTGAGAAAAAAATTATACACACAGTGCTGCTAAAAGTCACGTGCCTTTTGCTTGGATTTTATGAGCTGTCATTATTTACACAGACACGTGCTTTTTCGTATACTCCGTGCGTGTAAACTTTCACTAGGTAACTCTTTGCTGTGTATCAATATTGGTTACATTGGTATCTCGTCAAGTTTCCCCTTTTGGCCGGCGAACACGTGGAAAAACATTGGCTCGTCGGTGAATGGAAAAATGATTGTCGGTTGGTTCATTGATTGACTTTCGAAATGACTGATTCATAAGTCAATGAGTTGGTAAATGAATTAGAAATTTGTGAAAATTCGTGCTCTCGTGCAATGGTTCGAAAAAAAAATGTATTTCAAAGAAATGAAAATTAGGTAAACACGATCGAGTCGGTAACAAAGTTCTGTCTCAATGCGGAAACCGCAGGAATAATTTCGAGGAGGAAAAATCTAAGTTTCTTGTAATAAATAAAAATAATATTATTTCACTCTGTACGACAAAAGGCTTAATTGCGACTACGAAAGAGTGGCAATTATACCCAAAAAAGACAATAACGAGACACTCCCAATTTTCACGGAGCGACTTCCCAGCCAGAGCTCCAATGACACGTGTAGGTTCATGACGTCACAGATTTACAAGGAATTGCGTAACAAGAGCACAGAACGCGTATGGGATAGCGCGTAACCTAAGCAAAGCCCGTATAACCTGAATCGTATGCATAGTCCCGTATAATGTAACCCGTAACGTTAGTTTCCTATGTAACCAAAGGGACTTATCTCCAGCGTGCATTCCTGCTGGCGCTTTACAGTAAACCCAATACATCGCGTATACCGAAAGTCAATGAATCAAATTAAAAAAAAATTTTCAATAAAATATTCCACTTCAATTTTTATTCCGTATCCAAGCACCAGGATCGACACGGACAACACACGCAGAAGAAATTTTGTAACGGGATTCAATCTGTTTCTAACGAGAAAGTTCTTGGTCGAAAAGGCGGCTAAAACACGAAGCACGTCTAATCGCAAATAGTTGCGTAACTCGTGTGCCCAGTGATCGGAACTGGCGTGGGAGTATCGAATCGTAATGGAGATCGATCAGGAGGCGAATCTTCCGATCGACAGGACGTTATTAGAAATCGATAGAATTCGAGTCGTCTTTGCATCCCGGCCAAGGTCTGCCAACCGCGTGACACCGCAGATGCATTCCAATTGGACGCCTCTGTGCATAATATTAAAACGAGCCAATTGGAAATAACAATTTGCAAATTCATTGTTAGCGTTAACATTGACATCGTTCTCGAGTCTGTTTACGGGAAAAGTCCTTTTTTTTCTCTCTCTCTCTGTGTCTCTTACTCTTTCTAGATAATTACAAGATCTACAGCTTTATCTTCACGAAACGTGTCGCAGTCGTCGCGACGCCCGTCTGAATGTTCGTCTCGAAGGAGACGCGTGACAGCTGTAATATATATATGCATATATTACGTGAACCAAGATACACACACGCGCTACTCCTGTCACAGGGATACGTGATCACCTGAGTACCCAACGATGTAACTGAGTCAGTCGAGAGAAAAAAAAAAGAACACACACTCACATATGGTCGTACGAAGCCCCATTAAGTCCGACACTACGAGTCGACGTACGGGTAGTAGTATTGGTACGTGTATAATTGTATAAAGCCAAGTTCAAACGAGGCAAATGTCGTAGAGAAGAATATTCGCGCGTTCGTGCTTCTTTGCCATGCAAATTGCCTTGCTAAAACGCGAAGACGCGAGGTAAATTATAACCCGTGTAGGCGCGTGTCTGTAAATTCTTTTTTTTATTTTTTTTTGCACTGCTAAGGAATCTTGGCATTTACATATGGGAGTATCTCATGCATTCCTCGCTGTCATTTCCATTGATACCTTAGAGGTAGATAAGAGTGATAAATAATTATTCCGATCAGTGATCGATGAATCGCTTTACAGATTCATTCAGGGATGATTCTACGTGTGTATGATAGTGCAGTTGAGTTACGTAAGATGAAATTTATTTCTAGCTCTTTACCTATAGCGGATCGGCGTGCATAATAATTTTCCAATTTTACGATCGGATCGGATTATCGAACAAGAGGATATCGATTGGAAAGCACATCTGGTGGAAGTTGCAAATCTGCGCTGCAGCTTCCGGGCGGTATATTTAAGCGTGGTTGGAATCTGGACCAGTGGCAAGTACGCGCGCGTGTAACTACAGCCACGACACACTGTACCAAACGTACAGTGTGTCGTGATCGGATACGATGAAAAATTTTAGGTGATAAATATAACGGGGGTGCGAATAGTTTACGGTAAGGGTACGGAAAGCAAGTGACCTAGATCGAGGCTATTTCGTAAATTAAAATGGCGTGTCGCGTATGAATTAGCGTTCATATCCGTGCCACTGATAAGAATCGGTATGAGTGTAGTAACGGTCCGTGGACAATTAGCTTGGAAAATTTAATTTGGATCTTGATCGATTAAGACAAATAAAAAAAGGTACTCACATTCTCACAAGAGCACTCCAGCAGGTCCAGAGCACAGCCTCTCCTCACTAATCTCACGAGTGTCCCAGGATGCACACTGACTTATAATCACAGCACAAGTTTCCGCTCGGGATCTCAATTTTTATAAAGAAAACCAAAGTTACACCAATCAATCAAATTTTTTTGATTTCCAATAAGATATCAAAGTGATTTATTTATTTTGGTAATACGTAAACCGGACACTCGTTATCTTTTTTTCTCGCGTTTCACCTTCTCGTTCACGCGTGGATCTTTACGATCTTCTGTCGTTATTTCATAAGATTTATTCTCTCCCTCTCTCTCTCTCTCACGCCCCTTCTAAATCCCTGTGAACTTCGATCTTTTTCTTGTCGATCGTAAAATGAAAATCTCAAGATGGGCAGTCGCGCGTCCGTGAGAGCGCGCGTACGCCTTCAAAACATGTAACGGGTGTCGCGAGCGTAACGCGAGCGTAAAGGTAGTATGCAGTACGGTGTACCAGCGGAGACTGTGTTCGCAATGGTTCCCAATGTTGGCGGATGTCTGATACTACGACAGGGCGGGGAGAGAAGCCACGGTACTAGTGACGTAACCGGTAGCTGCCGGAAAGGGGTGGCAGCAGAGTGCCGATGGTGGGGTAAGGGTTGCAGCCGATCCCAACGCTGGTGGGGTTGGAGTCGAGGCCAAGGAGAGGGGATGATGCCGGTCATTAGTGCCACTGGGACACGGAACCAAGTTCTTCCCCCTCCTAGTACCACCGCCACCCCCTCGACCCCACCTCGTCTTACGTTCTATCCCCTCCATCGGTCTTCCGTTACCAGTCCTGTAACTGGTATTACCCCCAACTCCATAAACTCACCCCCCCTTATACCCAGTGCTACCCACGAGTGCGCGTGTTCCCTGTGCCCGCATCCCTTATACTATCATATATATATATATATTATTTCATCCCCTTTACTCGAGTAACACCTTACGTACATTTAATTCAGGTTCATTGTTATTTTTTTTTTTCTTTTGGGTGTATATGACTGTTGGTATGCTGCACGAGTGTCAGGGAGCCATTAGGTTGGTAGCAGTGCTATACGAGGATGGCTGGTTTCTATGTTTCGACAGTACTGACGTATGTTGGATATACATACGCATATCGGGTCAAGGCTTTCGGCCAAGCACAATGGCCAATGACTGTTCTTAATGTTCATTTCTAATTCATTATTCATACTGCTATACATCGTATGCGTTCGGATATGATTGAAAGATTTCAAATTTCCCGCCGCGAGAAAAGAATTTTTTCGCGCTGTCCGAGACACACGAGATACGTGCTTTCTTCTGGGTAATATTTCAGGTGCATTTCGATGTGTCCTCATTGGAGCCAGCGACTGACTCAATTTTGAAAGTGAAAATTCTATCATCGATTTTCGATCTCCAATTGCGAAGTACCGTTACGTGACATTTGATAATGATAGATTAGCAACTTGCACGCTAATCGTATCATCGGTAATTGATTCAATGATGATACACTCGAATGGTTCGATTATTTAATGCTAATTGCCAGATCTTTATGCGGCTGTACGGTTTTCTTGAGGGGAAGATCGATGGCTGAGAATTTCTCAGAGTATTTTGTCATTTTGTCAGGCATTTTTTGTTGCACGGCGAATTAATGAGAAGTTACGAGAACGAATTTGGGATGATATTTAAAAATTTACGAATTCTTATTTTGAAAATTTCAACCTGCTAGAATTAATTTGTAATTGCTTCATTCTTAGCTTATCTGATCCAATTTTATGATTCTAACTAGCACAGGGGTACCAACCCTCTCGTGGGTTCCATTTAACTGATTGTTCCAAATTCCGGGATTCCCCTTTGTCGATTTTCCAATCGTCCCACTAACTACCAGCATCCCCAGCTGTTACCAGAACACCATTCGTCTACTTAACCACAAATTTCATTTCAAAATTCCCGCCTTCGGGTTTCATCCTGAACAAAGAAGAACGAAGGAAAAGCGCGGAAAAATATTTAATTCAAATATCATTCACTAGAATTTCATATTTTTAATGGACTTGGTACTTGAAATATAAAGAACGTATACAGGCAGTCTAAATAAAATGCTATCATATATAAATATCCGATATCAATCCCTAGTTAGCCATTTTGTTTCAACCCCTCTCCCCGCCCCTCTAAAACCGGATTGAGAGTAATACGAGTCTCGGTATAACAAAAAGGTCCTAGATAAGCCTGAGATTAGAAAAGGAGGAAAGCCTGAAGGTTTCCGTTATTGCCTTCGGTAATGGTCCACGATACAAAATGACAGGAACGAATTGGGTCACGAGTTGCGGAAGTAAAAAAAGCAAGAAAAAAAGGTATTACTGACAAAATAAAACCGACATCCGATAAAGTCACTGATACAGAAATTACACGAGTAAAAAGACAGCAGGGCGATAATTATAAACTGTACGGTCGCGCGAATCGATACCTGCGAATCTTCTCGTACCGAACCGAATCTACAGGGTTTTGAATAAGGAAGAAGCTGTATTCACCGTACGGTGATTATCTCAGGGATAATACTTTACAGGATGGATTACCATACAGAAAGTGAGGATCTGTCCGCTTTTCTTGGCTGGCGTCTCGGTCGTCCCGTGTTTGCATTTACAATTATTATAATCGTTAGAAGGTCCATTACCGGGATGGGCGAGGCCGCGGTTCTCTCCTATTAGCTTTTTGAAAGTGGCTCCTGTAATAAAGTGCCGGGAGCGCGCTTAGGCTGTTTCCCCCGCAGCTTCTGGGATGCTGCTGGCTCTGCTTCTGGGTACCCGTTTTGCGCTCTGGCTGCGCTGCGGATGAGTCTAATAACTTTTTAGTATTCATGGCCGGTCGTTAGTCCAGGACCATTAAGATAAGCGACACGTACCTCAGAGACTTTTACAGAGACTTGACTTGTAACCACACGCGTATAACATATAGACACTCGCGACAAGATCTCCGGTACAATAACGTCACAGCATCTCTATCGGTCCTGATTCTCTTTCCGAGAACTTTGAATCGAATCCTGCGGCTTCTTCAGACAATTTCTACTTCTCAGGCAAGATGGTCTGGACCACCGCAGATGAGCTTTCTTCATCTTGGAACAGCACCCAGAGGTATCCTTCGAAGTTCCCCCGTCCCTGAGTACATCGGGGTTCGCTTACAGTCGTCCGGGTCCAGGATGATCATCCACTCGAGAGAGTCAATCTCCAGAGGTAATGCAAGACCATTATAACGTTTCATTCGTGAAATCCAAGGATCAGGGTGACTCAATGCCACGAGAAGCCTCTCCCTGAATGTCTGAACGCGACCGGGTGCTTTCTACTCTCCCTACGCCGCCCCCCTTTATCCCCCCTTCTGAACTTGATTAAATGGTGTCAGGAATTGCCCTTGCTCTTCATCACGATCATCCCGCTTCTATCTTCCTCCGGCAGGGACCGAATGCAATCTCTTCTCTCTTTACATATCTCGTCCCAACCTTCAAGATTCTCCCACCCTGGACCAATCCACCCGTCGCAGCATCCACTGTACCTACTAACTACTAGCTATACTAACCTGCCATCCTCCAGGACTGGATTCGGTCTAGGTGTCTCGGGTAGATATTGGAAATCGATGCAAGACGTCCCAGCGCCCGAAAGCTTCTCGAGAAAAAGTATCTTCCAGACTCTTCCTATCTTCGCGTCCGAGAGAGTCAATGGATGCTGGATGAAGATTCTGCTTGATCTTAATGTAGATCTGTGCAATGTCGTATCAGGCACGAGAGAGCAACTGAATTTTATGCAGACTTTACCGGAAACGATCTTTGAGGGTCACTCGTATCAACCGACTCTGATTTTACGATCGGCACGGAGAGAGATATTGATCCGGGCCGAATTACGTCACAGACGACGTCACTCGGAGTCGTTCGGTGTGGAGAAATCATGGAGACAGATGAACCGCGCGTGCCGCCTGCGAAGACAAAACGCCAATATCAAACTCCGACTGACTGCCCGTCTTTATCCTGCTCTGTCTACTTGCCTTTTCTTTATCTTTATCTTTTTCTTTCTCTTCTTTTCCCGGTAGTCGAGGTAGTCCCGCTGTGTCCATTTATCCATTTGTCCTATCTAAGCTTTGCTGCATCATGACATTTTTTTTCTCTTCTTTAACTTCCTTCCGTTGTTCCCGGAGGCTGGAACCTTTTTCCTCTGGACCAACACGCAGATACTTCAGTTTCGAACTCATGCACTCGTAGATCTTTATCCGCGGGGCATGCCGAGAGAGTCGATAGTCAAGGACACCCTGGGATTTCTGATCGGCTGATCGATTATCAGAGAAGATCAAAATCAGCTGGTCGCAAAGATTTACCAAAACGGAAGCGTCGCGACGTTTTGGGCACTTTTTGGAAATTTTCTTTTTATACATAGATATAGATGTACGTACCTTTTTATCTATGTTCAAATAATCGAAAATGATATTGTATTTATTGATATTGTCTGATAGATATCTATAGATATGTATCTCTAAAGTAAAACGGTCCTTCAGCCGAGTTTACACGAGGAACGACACGTGCAGTTAAATTTTATGTCAACACGCTAGACTCCGTGACCAAATCAGCCATTATAACGATTTTTTGATCGGATAAAACCTAATAACCGATACTCAAGCAATAAAGATAACCAAAATATCGATAGCAACTCAGCGCGCGTCCCCTTATCTCTTCGTATTCTCATGAATGGAATTGACCGCGTGATTTTCGTGACACCCTGACCCAGGTCAGCCGCTCGGTCGTTCCGTAAGAAATGAAATAAAAGCATGAACGTTGCACTCTAATTTTTTTTTTAACAGCTGGCTTCACTCGGTCATTAAAATCAAAGCTTAAGAGCCACATTACCATGCGAATCTGACATTGCGAATCACGTTGAAAACTCGCTGTTTCTTTATTCGCGATCAATCACGAAGTCATCACGTCGCGCTCGATAACGTTTCAAAGACCACGTGGAGTCAAGTCAAATAATGCTGCTGTTCGTATATATTATATATATTGTATATATATAGAATATAAAATTCAATGTGCCGGTATATATATAGACACATACACCGACACATTGAATTTTGCAAAAATATTTTTATGACCGTTTCGAAAGATCCAGCCTAACCGCCGCGACGCTGATTCACGGGCGTCGGGAAGGACAATCATTTTCTTGGAATTTGTGAGAAAAAATAATACCTGCACCTCTTCTCGATGGCTATTGCGCAAGATCAGCCGAGACGCCGAGACGTCGTTTCCTAACAAAGTTCAAGCTGAACTTCTTGGGATTTCTGAATACGTAAAACCAACGAGAGGGTCAAACAAAGTCGCGGATTTCTTTTTGCAACTTTCCTAGGATTTTCATATTTCCTTGCGAATACATCTCGCTGCAGGAGTTTCGCGAAGGTACAAAGGAAGTTTGGAAGATTTTTCAAGATATTGAAAACAATGATATTTCACGTGCTTGCCGATCCGCTTTAGGACCGTCTAGGACACTCGACTTTCCTCGTATTCGGTTTAAGCCGATTTAAGCCAGCGGAATGTCCACATGGCGTCCGAAGTCCGTCTCGACGCTCTTATCAATGCGACCTATGTATTCGTACATGCATATGTCGACTATGCCATTCGTTTTCATTATTAGTGCACATATGCACATTCGAAGCGAATGACGTGCATACGCCAGTATTTCATAGGCACAGTGCGTGGCTGTTTATCGATGCTAATCAGCGACACGAATAATCAGCTGGCGTCGTTAATTTCAAATCCGAATTCTTTTGTACGACTTGTCCTTTCATTTTTCACTCGTTTTAAATTCTTTGTTCATCCAAAGGAAATTCCTACTCAATTTTTTTTTCCCAATATTATTCATTCTCGCTTCATCCTCGAGTCGTAACAATATTTAAATGGCCTTTTTATACGACGCATGTAAAAGTCCTTGAGGGATAAAAAAAAATAAAGACGGAACCCGGGAAAAGTGAGGGAGAAATTTTTCGATACCGGAGAAAAATTTCTGCTTCCTATCTTTCGGTATGGTTCTCACTGAAATTGGCCTTGCGCCGAAACAACGCTCTTTTCAAGAAGATAAACCCACTGGGTCCTATCCGCCTTTTTTTTTCTTTTCTTATCAAACGCCTAATCCACACGGCTTCAACTGGATGGACAATAATCCAATGAGATAAGATAGGATCCACATACAAAAAAAAGGGAATAAAGGTAGCTGTCCTGAATTTTCATGTTTCTGTTCTCTCTCGAAAATTAACCTGATATCATATATTGTGTATTATAAATACGAGAGGCAAGTGCTAATATTTTTATCAAATAACGGGGATTTAATTTTTTAAATTAATTAACGAAAAGCAAATGAAAGAGTCAATAGCAAAATTCATTTCAATCTCTAGAACACGAAGGTGATGGGATAATTTTTTAATAAAACTGTACGCGAGAGTGTTACGTAAGAACGGAAGAGGAAACGTTTGATAAGGGGCGGAAGGCAGGAAAAAAAATTAGGTTGAGCTACCAAATAGCACCCCTCGCTGCGAGAGACTGAAATAGCCAGACAAGGAGTGAAAGTGGTTTGGGGGGAAGGATGAAAAAAAGGGGTCGAAAAATAAATTCGAAATTTACTGCCTTCTCGAAAGGGGAATTGAATTCGTCGCGATCGTTTGCATTGACGAGTCTTGAAAATGTAAACCGCAAAGGGCGTAAGATGAGAAAAGCTTCCCTCTCCCTTCGCCTGATTTCTTCAGTATACAAGCCACCAAAAGCCCCGCTACCCCATGGCGTTCCCTCGGGACGCGTTCGCAAAATTTGGGTTTCTTCCCGGACGGTGCTAAAGGAATGGGGAAAAGGGTGCGAGGGACGCCTGGAATGTCCTGTCGATCCTTCCGGTCTTCCCTGGGCATTGTTGCCCTCAGGATTCCTGGTATTAACGTTACCGATCCGTTCACTTAGGCAAGCATAGACGTCAGCCCGGGGAAGATTCCAGCATCCCCGTTTCCCCATAAGGTGCCATGGGCTTTTTCAGGAGATAAGAATCTCGAAGGGCGCCGAAGGCCATCGCGATTCCAGATAACGAAGATTGTCGCCTTAGACTCCTCTTTTCTTTTTTTCTCTCTTCCTTCGTTTCCCCGATTTCCTATCTTGCTCCGAGGGATAGTAGAATAAACTAGTAACAAATCGCCGATGGCTATAGGGACTTTTTATTTTTTCTATCCAGTTTCGTCTTCCACGGGATATATCGTTTCGCCTTGCGCATCTCCCCGTAAGGACTTGGTTCTTTGACATTTGCGTTGAACGTGTTCATAGGGGAAAAAAAAATTGCTCTAGCAACGATATGGAAATCTTGATGGTGAATCGGGAAGTGAGTCTTCAAGAAGGAAGAAAAAAAAAGAGAAGGAAAAGAATTACGTTATTTCAGTTCCTCGGCGGATAATATAATTTAGTAACAAATCAAGCAGTTCCCGACACCGCGGGAATGCTAAGTTCATATCGGCGCTCCCCGAGCGCCAGACGCAGGCATTGGGCCACATAAATAAGAGGGGTTGAGAAAGGGCTGAAGAAATAAAAAAAGAGGCCGCGAACCGCTGCTACACAGCATCCCGTTGCTCCTGCTGCTGTTGCTTTTGTTGTTGCTGGTAAACTCTGTACTTGCGCCCTTTTTGAGTTTTCCTTGGGTGAGCTTTAGGAGGGCGCCAACGCGTTCTGTATACATGTCAGAGGGTGCCGAACTTCTTTTCTACTACCCCACTTCGCTCCCTCCGAAAAATATCACCCTCCCAAAGGCGCCTTAAAGGGGTTCAATCGTTTTTACATGCAATATCTCTATCATGAAAAAGTTTTACGAAAAAGTTTCAAACGCACCCTTATAGTCTCTCCCGGGCGAAGACTTACTGCCTGGAAGCCATTTTGGTAGCATTGAATAACCGGGGACGATAGCAGTTGCAAGGGGTGACCTCTTGACCTATATTCTCAATAGGGGATGATTAATTTTTTTTCTTTGGACTTTTATACCAAAGACAATTGAATATCGATTGAAATTAAAACTTCACGATTACAGATTGATTATTTCATTGTTTTTAACTTTTTCTTTTATATTCATCCGTTTAGCTTACAGCAATATGCAAAAATCAGAAATTTATTCGCCAGTTCGATTATAACTGTAATCTACCTTTATATTGCAGAAATTTTACCATACTTCATCTCTATTTTATGAACACGTCAAAGATATTGTCATACAGGGAATAAAGTATCCAACCGCCAGGACCATCGCGCAGGATATACGTACGCTCTTGGGATATCCTGTGGATCCTGTAGATCCTGGAGATCCTCCAGGAAACGATTTTTCCTGGCGGACGTGATTCTCGATAGCGCCAATGGAATAGCCTGCAGGAGCGATAACTAAGGAATTGCTCCTAGAGAATTTATTACCCGATACTAAATTCCTTTTTCTCTCCATAAGCATCCTGTACACTGATACTGCATATCCCGTACATCCCGTACACCCCGTATACAGTCGTATCCTACACTTTGCACTATTGGCAAAATCCACGTTCGAACTTCAATTCCAAATGCATCTGGCTTGTTTACCAGGAATCGATTAACGTCACTCGCGCTTTGCAGTTTCGCAACATGAAATTCCACAGGGAACGTAAAAGAGTCTCACACGTGTTTCCGAGGTGCACGTGCGTAAACGTGACAGGTATCGGTGTAAGTAACTGTCGTCGCTATCGGAAGCAGGAAGCAGGTTAGGCGACTTTAAGGGTAGCTAAGGTTAGCAATTGCAATCAGGTTTTACAGGGTTGGTTTCATAAGCTGCCGAGGACGGTATAATTTTGTGTTTCGCTCCCGCGGGAAGAGAGTAGAGAGAAACAGAGTATAGAAGCTGCGTATCGACCGGGACTCCGCCCTGCTTCCTCCCGAGTCTCGTTTCCCTCGTTCCCTATTTCTCCCTTATCCTCTCCTATCAACCCCATTGCTCTTCGCTCGGCACTCTTCCACCCTTAAATTCTCCCGATGGTAAAAACATTCGAACCCTTGGACTTGAGTGGTGCCACCACCCCCTCCACCCTCCTCATCTTAATTTTCTTCCTCTCGATATCCCGATTGCTATAGATCTTATCGAAACGCAGGAGGCACCCCTTGAAATATTATTACATCAAGGGGGTGTCAATTCTTAGCGAAACAGACTTTCGTTAGGTCCACGTGTACCACGTGTCAGCATCCACGCAAATGCTGTTTCGCTCGTATGAAATATTACGACGTAGATGTGCATATTTACGCTAGAAGGGATACTGTTCTTAAGAAAAATCTTCGGGCGTCTCGCGTGACTCATTGTGGTCCAGGGGAGGCTGAAGGGAAGAAGGAAAGAAGAAAAGAAAAAGAAGAACACTTGCCAAGGAGTGTGGGTGTATTCGATGGGAACAAACAGGGGTAGCTTCGTCCTCCCCCCTCTCCCCCCCTTCAGACACCTTCGCTCGATAAATCTTGCCCATCTCCGAGACAGGATATGCCTTCCCACGAGGCGTCTTTTTTCTCTTTAATTTTTTCTTTTTACTTTCTTCATCCACCATCTTCTTCTACTCTTTGTTCTTTGTGCGCTTCGCGGCCAAAAAGCAAGCGCGAGTATTTCTGGTACGCGGGAGTCGCGAAATTTGGCTGGAAATTCGCGGGTCTCTTCGAACGTAATTTCTTCGCTGAGTCGAGCAACGGGAAGATCAAAGGAGACCGCGAGAAGCCTAACGTTAAGTGTATAAATTCAATCAGGAGAATTGCGTCAGTCCGATTTCACAGTCTCTAATGTCAAGCGAACGGAAGGGATGCTCGTTGAACTTAAGGGTTGATTTAAGGCGAGGCTCACCGGCCCTTTCGTTGGCTTTAATTAAAATTAAGGGGATCGCTAGGGGACCTTTAAAATCTTACCAGTCATTTATTTTCCTTAATTTACTTCTTTTTACTCACGCGCACGCAGTATACATATATCGCTCTCTGACGTCAGTCTCGATTTCACCCTTACGTTACTCTGTTCATTAACCATAATCGAGAACTGTGCTTAGTTGCCATATTTCTAGCCGGTTATCGCATTGATCCTGTAGTCGAATATCTTCAAATTTCGCGACCCCGATAACGAGACGCAGCATCCCTTGAAGGTCGATTTTTGGAATTAGACTTATTTTTCGAAAAAGGAGGAAGATCTTCCCCCCTCTCTCCTTCTTGCCACTTGCAATTATTTATCTCGTTAACCGGTCAGTAATTTTCTCCCCTTTTACCGTTAAAGGAACGAATCGTTTCAGCCCTTTTCTTGTGGCCTAATTGCATTCACTTATGCCAAGAATTATTGGGCAATTTTCTTCGGCAAGAATAAAGGCTCTTGGCTCTCGTGAATGCGTCGAATAAATTTGAGCGGGCTCTGCGTAATTTCACTACAGTAAAGTCAACTTGAATTGGACCTACTTTCCTTGTCGCTTTTATAAAGCCGGGCAAATTGGTGAAGAAAGAAAAAAAAAGAAGAGGAAAACAGCTGAAGAAATAAAATAATTGATCGCGAAACAGAATCAGCGCGAACGGGCGTCGCGAAATTAATTGCCACGATTACCGTCCAGCGATGATCTAATATTCAAGTTAAACGCTTGGCAATTTCCCGAACAATTACCCAATTCAATTGGTCCTCGTCCATTGGCGTCGGCGTCGGTGTCGTCCTGAACCCCTGAGTTTGTTTCCCCGGTTAATTGAACTGCCAGATAGATACGTAGTCGTAACGAGAGTCGATTACGGAGTCCCGGACTGGATTTCAGGACAAAATCGATTGGCTCCGTTAGGCTTAAATATTGAATTTTTTTTTAACGATACAATTCAATCGTGAATAATTAAAAAAAAGGAAGAAGCAACGCTCTATCAATCTTGGACAATTTCTCATTAGTCACAAAGAATGACATTTAGATTCCAGGGTGTGGATCCGTTCCGCCCCTGCCTTAAAAGATTATTATTATACTCTCCCCTCAATTTCTTACCCCAAACCCTAATTAACCGAGCATCGTTAATTAACAATGACTACGACGGCCTGCAAAAAATATTTTTTTAATATAAATCAATATCGAGATTGTTCATCGATACGGTAGCAAGTATATCTGTATATAAAGAATTAAAAAAAAACGACAAAAAGTCTGCCTGAACTCAAAAAAGAAGCAGACGACGAAAGGAATTATAGGGAAATTCTGAAAGTGTCAGTGATTGAGTGGGTGAGGGTTGTCGGAGATCGTGGGAGGGATGGGGAGGAGGGATAGCAGAGCTAGGATCGAATAGGAAGGGTAGGTATGTAGTAATCGCTGTTGTGGACGTCGGGATGCCGGGCGTTTCGACGCTGATCGATAACGTAACCTATTAACCCAGTAGCCGTCTGCGCATGCGCGAGCAACGCGTTCCTCCGTCACTCTTTCCGTGACGTCATACCACTCGTCGCAACATTGACTAAATAACCCCAGGGCCCAGTGGGAGTCTGCGCGCTCAACAGCCAACAGTCAGGGCCGGCGAGACTCGTGCAATATTACATTTCATCGAGTCAATCGAAATGCAGTCGAGCCAGAGTTTATTAAAGTCAGCCCTTAGGTCACTGACATATCAAATTCATTCGTGCTGGTTTTCACGATCGAACCTTCTGGAAAGGCACTTTAATCGGACGATTCTTTACAGACGCTATTATCGTGCCGATTTAAAACGACGTTACTTGATCCATTTAATTTTTGGCTCAGGGACGTGTCATCTTTTTTTAAAAATTTTCTAGCCCCCCTTTCACCCCTCTACAGGCATCCCTTATTCCTCGCTTTATTACCAGTGCGTAACACACACGATGTACCAGCATACGTCGTTTGCGCCATGTAGAATTTTCGAGTCTTGTTGTCTTTCGATATTCCGAGACACACGTGTTCGTTACGTGACGATTATTCGTCTGGTCAAATCCTCTGATTCACCAGGGGTCAATTCGTTCTGCAGTTTATAGTTCACCAGATAAGAGCAGGTCTGATAATCGATAAGTAGTTGAGTCTATGAATCGTCGATGGAAAAATTTTTTTTTTCCTTTAATTTTATCTATGGAGATTTTATAAGTGTCGTGGAAATTTTTAAGTCTCACTGATCTAACCGGAGCGGAATAATAATAATAATTGAGACGCTTGTGCTTCTTAGCGGAGCCAGACTAGATAGTCTCAACGGGAACAGTCATTGTTTTTACTGGTATTATCTTATCATCTCTAAACGCGGCCATTTGTCGAGGGTTTCACGTTCTGTGTACCACTGTCCTACTCCAATGTTAACTGCCGTAAACTCTGTGTATATCTACTCGGAGAAGTTTCCTTCTTTTTTATCTTCTCCTTTTCTTCGTCCGAAGGCGCATCCGCGCGGTGTGCACGGGATAAGAGAAGTTTTGCGAGAATGTTTTTTTTATGATAATTTGTGCGTTGCCTGTACCTTCTTGTAAGCTTGTCAGGATCGGCTGTGCCAAAAACTTTTTATTCTTTCGAATATCGAGTAGAGTCTTCATTGCGCAACTTCAGTTACAGGTAAGACGAGTCTACGTATACAGAGAAATAATTGAATTTAATGGTAATTGAAATGTACGAGCGACCAGGGACGTTCTGTGGTCAGAAACCGGTAATTCTACGTGTTAAGGTTCCTCCACAACGGTCGGTCGCGTCGCTATCATCGAAATAAAGAAACTTACGGCTGACTGGGATACAAATAAATGGGCGGCCTTCCTTTAACGTCTCGAACGTTCTCGAGTATACGGATAATGCGAAATTTTCGCAATCGGCGTCGCGACGCTCTGCCAAGCACATACGTCAGGATGCACGGGCGGGTCTCGTGATATTTTTGCACGAAATATCGTGCGATGTAAACACCACCAAAGTTATAATATATTTTCATTTTCAAAATATACTCTACAGTGGAAACATCGATTTGCCGTTGGTAAAAAAAAATTTTTCAACCTGCCCCTTACCCTCTTCTCTTCTTAATCTTCTTCTTCTTCTCTTTTCTCTCGGTCCAACTTTTATTCCTGTTCCTTTACGTGCAGCACGTGCATCGTACAAGCCAGTAAGCTGCTGCCAAGGATTACGCAATTAGCGAGCGCATAAACATTACGCGAGCCGTTTCCCCAGTTTGCGAGGTTTTTATAGCCACCCTTAGGGTAAAGGGATGACTGTGCTACTCCGTTTCTCCTACTGTTCCTATGCACATATGTATACGTATATACACACTGCGGTAATATCAGCAGAATAACACCCTGCGTTAAATTTTCAAAGAAATCTTTCCTTCCATCTCAAACGCGTACACCCTATATAATTGCAGATTCGCGAGTCGCATGGTGATCAGACTCGTTGCGTTTTCGTGCTGCTTGACGACTGCGCGTTGATTTATGTTAACCACGCGAGATTATGCAATGTTTATAGACATTTTGGAACCTCAAAGTTTGTACCAATGTCACGACGATCCATTACGCAACGACCGGAATGAAATACAGAGTGCGAAAGTAACAAATATTTGCACATAGAAAAAAAAATATTTTTCTTACAGTCAATTTTATTCGAATTACTGTTAATTACTTAAACAATCTTTTAATTAATTTTCATTTTTGTCCCTATATTTCCGAAATTGTTTTTCCCATTACAATCTCCCTATCACTGATTAGACATGACTTCGGGATGCTTCTTCACGTGGAAATTTTCAATGTCACGCTCGACTCCAGCTTCCTTCCAGTAAATCCGTTTAGCACGAGCTTCTCGTTAAACGGCCAAGCTCTACGGTTCCGTCTTCTTCCTTGTACTTTACGCTGCGCCCGACATTTTCTCACGCTGGCTGCGTGGAACCACGTCTCTTAGCAGGATCCCCTCAGGGCCGGCCCAACTGACCAGCTGATCGGGTCGCACGGGACCGCCTGTTCAGCTGGGTCGATACTTCCTGTATTTCCAATTGGGAAACGTCCAATTTCATGAAACCTAACAATTTGGACGATGACGACCGGTTTTTTCGGACGGATTAAATATTTTTCCCTGACTCAAGAACAGAGGGGTAAGTTCGTTGAGTGGGATGAACTAATCATCAGCCAAATGATCTTTCGCAAAATGACTCTCACAATGATTACCACAGCCGTGAGTTAGCGGTTAGCGATCATCGAGTTTCCTTTTCGTCATCGTGACAACCGACAGTCAA
Source organism: Trachelus troglodyta (assembly GCA_030142635.1). Classification (NCBI taxonomy): domain Eukaryota; kingdom Metazoa; phylum Arthropoda; class Insecta; order Hymenoptera; family Cephidae; genus Trachelus; species Trachelus troglodyta. The sequence goes on from JARQTJ010000808.1 coordinate 684,721, forward strand.
CAAACAATCGGCTGTCGGAATCGTCATTACGTAGCCCCTGATTTCCGCGTGGCTGACGAACGACTTTCAAAATCATTTAATCGTCATTTATCCCCGTAACTTTAATTCTCATTAGCTGCAGTCGCTGATAACGGTAAGACAATTTTTATTTATTTTCAGCCAACTGGGTAAATTCACTTGGCATCTAGGAAGAGCAGGGTCATGATTGACGAGGGAACTGATTGGTCTAATCATTCAAGTATTTTGAAGGATCAATCGAGTAAACCTTGAACCTCTTATTGACAGAAGAAATTGTTAAAAATTACCCATCACCGATACCCTCTAATTTGATAACCCATCCAATTGAAAAAAAGTGTCAATTGCCATAATACATTTAGCAACTGTCAAATTTGCCAAGCCAATATTTTTCTCTTCCTTAATCTACTCCGATCGTTCATCCGATTTAAGACATGCGTAATCTCCAATGATTTTAAAACCCTCCTGACAGCGTCAAGATTTTAATAACGCTACCCGTTATAATATAAACTGGAATCCTGTCGGTGGGATCACCGTAGTGAATCCACTGTATAATCTTCAACGATCAGTTTCCATCACGAGTGCAGATTAATGGCTGGTTTCTATGTCGACCTGGGACATACCGGCGTCGCCGTGAGCGCCGGCATATTGTTTCTGCCGAGGAGGAAGAACTCGTTGACTGACGGGAAATACCGTAATTATATCGTCTTGCGTAATAGCTGCACTCAGGGACGTGTCTTTAGTAGGCGCACGGTGTGTAAGAGACGGAACGAGCGTTTGAGTTCTCGTCTTCCATTGGAGAAACGCCTTTTGTCGACGAGGTCATCGAGTTCGTCGCGTTCGCCGAGTTAGCCGTTACATTGAAATACACCGAAATAACGAAACTTTCACTGCCTTAAACTTTCGCGATACGATATCCTCTTGGCGCTTGGTTGATTTTTGCCTTTTGAATGGAGAAAGAAAAATGGAGAAAAAAAATTATATCCGATCATTATAAACGAATCTGACTCGGCGTTGCTGCCGGTGAAATTGGCCAAACTGTCTTTCCGAACTGCAGCAACTTTGTACGTGGTTCTAGCGGGGTGAATGGTTTAACGAGAGGACAAAGACTGTATTACTATCTATTGAAACAGTCGCATTCGCAGCCGGATACGTAGCCAATGGGCAGTCTAGAAATTTTTTATTCAATTGGACGGAGATTTTTATGAAAAAATCATGAATCGTTAACGGTGATAACGATTGCCGTTTACATTCTTGATGATCGATGCGAAATCATTCTCATCGGATCGTTTGAATTAAGTATATTGACAATGACTAGAGACTGGGGCGTGCATGACTTGTATAGCAGATCAGGAGCATAGTGTGTCAAGGCGAGAGCCTGCGGCCTTAATATCTGGGCCGTAAGTTAATTAGTCAGTGCGATGGTTAGATAATAATTGATAATAAAGAAAAATAGATAAAAACAGTACCGATGAGAACCACTCGGTCAGGGTTTGAGGAATTAAGAATATTTTAAGGTACGTTTGTTATACTCGATTCTGTGTAACTTGACTGAGTCAATATTTAGGAATGGAGTAGACGTACCGGGAGTAAATGGAAGTATATCTTCCGTACCCAAAGTAGACTTTGGTAGAGTCGAGTCTATACGGTGGTAAGACCTTTCCAATTAATTCGGACAGATTGAAATTGAATTTCATAAAAAAAAAGAAATAAGAAAATTTTCTTCTTCCGACCGATATCCCTTTCGCCTCCAGGGTTTCCAAGGGATCCTTTCTCGCTTCTCCTTGGTCCTGGAATCGAGTATCGAGACAGCCAGGAAAAAATGGCCTGTAGGAAAACTCTCGTGGCGGAAAAGGATACCGTAGGCACGACAGAGCAGAAGCAGCCAATCTGCGCGTAATAGAAAAGAGAAACGAGAAACGTAAGAGCGAATAGCGAGTTTCATTCCAGCCGATGGAAAATGCGATATCGAAAAGAAAACACAGGCCGAATCGAAATAGCTCAACCGGGAAACCTATCAAGCGGCTTTTCCACGCTCGTCTGCTTACTCGTCCTACACATATACGTTGCTTCCTTCATTTCTTCCTTCCTGTAGAAGCGCCTGGCATTGCTGCACGTAGGCAGCTCGTACAAAATAATCCAAAGTGCCACCAGACTCGCTCGCACTAAATTTATACCACGTTTAAAGCAGGATTTTAAAAAGTTCCAAAGTTTCTAAAAAATAATTCGTGTTAAAATTATTTTTTTAAAATTTTCATTTCCTTCCAACCTCTCATCGTCCGCAAAGGATTCTCAAAATCGAGTTTCCTATAAAAATAATCCATCCACTTTCGGATCTTCCCAACGTGGATCGGATGCTGCGTTCGGTCTCTCCCCTTTTGCCTTTTGCCATCTGTCCTTGCACGTTAATGCGACGTACCAACAATGTGTCGTTAAGCATGTCACGCTATTCTCGGTGCATCGTTGCATCGTTGCACCGTTGCACCGCGCACGCAGCCGCGTCTCCCGTTGCACTTTGGCAAATACAACCGCAGCGAGATCGTGTTGACACTCCTCCCCCTTTCCTCCCTTTTTCTTTCTCCCCCAACAACTTCACTCTCTCGTTCTACCTACTCGCTACCAGCAGCTCTTCTTATTGGCGAGGATCCCACTGCAATAACGAATTAGCCCGAGATGCAGGCGTCGCGACGCAGGCGCCCCTGCCGCTCGGGCAAAAGTTCCGTCACAAATATTTGTACCAATGTTTTTTTCCAAGCAAACGTCAAGCCTCGCGTATCTCGCGATTTCGTCACGACTAACTTTAGCAGGACGTTCAACCCTGAGACGGACAACAAATTCCCACGATATTCAATATCGATTCCTATAAAATCAAGGTTTACCCAATTCCCATAAAATTCATTACCAATGCCTGCGCGAGTCTAAGATAAGTCTAAATTAAAATTCTAAATTAAAAATTGCATATAAATACTAAAAGCAAAACTAACGTGAAATCTAATTTACCTACCGATTGTTAAATCAGTTTATTTATACAGATATAGAATCGTATCGCTATAAACGTCATTCAACACGTTATACTTGTTCGATATCGTTATCACTGGACTTCCGCGCTGCTTCGTTATACCTAATTTTCTAACCCACGCAATTCTAAACGCTAATCAAACATTTCCGATAACCTTGCGCGATTTTTTACGTTTCGCATTCTTGGTCCAGGAACGTTAAGGCCAGACGCGAATATTTCATGTTTACAACCCGAGTACCGTTTCCCTCCTACCGTTATCGTCTACGCGGTGATATAACGCCATATGCCACTGGAAAGACCTAGTAGAGACATCGAGTGGACTTGGCATCAAATTTCAATATTTCATTGAAAATCCTCGAAACGTCCTGCGCGCTACTCATTAACCAAATAATACCTGCGTTTTCGATGCTTATTCCAATAACATCTGTCTTTGAGACACTAACGTGTTTGCCTTTGGCTACGATTATCAGCTTCACTTGGCAACTGTTTCACATCGAGATAACCGGCCTTGTGCTATCGGACAACCCAGCGCATGTCTATTTCGCGAAACTTAATGGGTTATCCTTTTTGCGATATCTCATATATAGGAATATATAACAGGTGAATTTGGAAATCGGGAAATCCCCTCCCCCCACCTTTCTCCCATATCCCGTATACGAAGACGTGCGATAACTCCGACCTTTCCATCCACGCGATAAGACCAGTTCGATAAATCCATCCGATCGCTGCGGTGTGATTGATTGGCGTGTTTAATTATCCGCAAGAAGCGACGTCGCCAGTGGGGATTCCATGAAGCAGAGTCGGTTCAATGAATCTCAGATATGCTCGTATAGAATTTTTACGAATTACGTAATACGCTCGGTTTAGATTTTCATTGGGATCATTTTTAGGTTAACTATGCGTATACGCGTACGCGGAGATTTTAAAACCGGGTCTGTTTCACGATTTATGAGAATTATTTTTTTTAATTCTTCAAGCTGGATATTGCATAACGGGTGGCTCTTACTTTCAGGTGCGAGGTCTTCGCGAAGGATTTTTTCATAGCCGATGGACTTCGTTTCTATAAAATTCGAGGCCTTTGGATCTGACCTACTTCCCTTTTTCCATGAAGTTCACAACACCGCGCTTTGGCATTCTTGTTCTCAGGATTTTTATTTGGTCTGCCTTGTTCTATTTTTATTTCTTTTTTTTTTCTTCTTCTACATCCCATTAGTATTTAGTTTATTACGCCGTGTATGTAAATGTGCCGAACTAACGGGACGTTTTGGATCCCTTTGAAATCGGACGATGGCAAAATCTTTGAACCAAGTGCGAGTTTTTTTCGCAGACGTTATTTGCGCTTTGTCTTGGCTACGTTTGCGCGAGTAATTATGTTTGAGGTAAATTAATGCTCAAGGTTAACTACGAGGAAGCTATTGGAACGGTGTGCAGAGAGGTGGCGTAAAGGTACATGCACAAAGGAGAAAGAGCAGTTTACGGCATTTCAAGAGAATTCGGTGTATCGGTAGCTTTACGAATTACGGATGCCCGCAGGTTATTTTGCTCGAATCAAAATATTTTTGGATCTTCTAATAAAGATTTTCCAAGTAACATGCGTAATTTTTAAAGAGCCAGATTCAATCGTTTCCTAGTAAGCGAATATGGCCATTACTATACAATGTGCGTAATTTCTTGTTGTGAATTCGTCCTCAACCTACAGCTGTTTCTGCGAAATATTAATATTCGCTGCGTCACGAGTTTTAACCAAAAGTACACACATTTATGTTTGTATTAATAAAATAACAAAAATGTAATTGATTTTTGAGTGATTTACGAAAAGTAAAAAATATCGATAATTATAAGCTTTTTTCTAAAATACGTCTGGTACGCCTGTACGTATTATATATCTGATATACATATATGACAATCTACCGACGCAATACAGTTTGGCTAAATCAAGATCGAATCTTGGTATCGATTAATTTGCCAATCATTCATACGTGAAGGATAATCTCAGTCTACACAGTCGGCAGTCCTGTCTGAGATCTATCGAATGATCGAGTGAATTCGAAATCATTTCCGTAGATCGTTGGACCTCTAAGAACTTAAGCATTAGATCGATCTAAATTCGAGTCTACGTCGACAAAAAATCGGCTGGAGTTTCGATTTGGCACAATTTGCAAGTCCATCCTGGGCATTAAACCTGAAATCGTAAAAGCGTTTTCGTTGTAGGAAGAAATAAAAAGAAAAAAAAAACTCGTTTCTCCGAGCCAAAGGCTGTCGATCCTGCACCTACGCTATCTGCTCATGTATACATGTATATACAGCGCTGTAAAAAAAAAAATTTGCGAACATTATTCGCACAAGCAAATTCGCTCTTCCCGCTCGGTCCCTCAGTCGATATGAAATTACCATGAAAATTCGCGAATCGACAAGCCTCCCGTACGGACGAATCGCTCTAATGTAAACGGTACCGGATTCCCGTTGAAATCCATAAAAAAAAGGAGGTTGTAAAACGTTACGCGATAAAGACCAAAAACGAAGGACATAAAATAGCAGAGGAATCGGAGGGAGGGAAAGTATGGAAATCAAAACCGGTTAAATCGAAGGCGTAAACGAAACAACGAAAAGGTCAAATTCGTGAAGTCTTATCAGGGTTCCTCGAAGCGAGAAATAATTATCATTCAAATATATGTATCGTTTTATCAGTAAAGTACGGGCTACGAGCGGCCACCAGTTTAGCATACTAATCGCAATCCTGTTAAGTTGTCCCTAAAATTCGTGATTGGGTATCCACCCCTAATTTAACCTCCCCCCCTTCGCCTATACTAAATACAAGGTATACATATATGTATACCTACATATCGACGCGTTCTTATAACTACGTCATAAAACGTTAAGGCATGATGCCAATAAATCGATCATCCCCTTGAATCCATCCCGGTAAATGTCCAGGAGTCTCCTGTTCGTCCCGACTAACACGTATCCGGTAAGAGGATCCAGCTGTTACTTCCTGGAGGATGACGACAATTATTACCGGCGGCACCTACGGCTCCTCGATAACGAGTGCGAGAAGCCCGAGACGCTGATTACAGAGTATAGCAGGGCTGCGCTAAGTAACCGAGTGGTAACTCGGTAAGCCTGATTAGAGGGTTTTGTCGTTGTGTACTAACTACGAACGCGACGATAACTCGAGAACTAATGACATCGACGTCGCGACGCACCTGCTGCTCGTTCAGCGGTTCGTTGTGAAGTCACCTTTACGATGGGCGAATGCAGCAAATAATTTCCTACTGTCTATAGGGGTATTATGGACATATATATATAGCACATGATCGGTATGAATATTCGAGGGTAGTACCTATACGGTGAAAAGTAAGTACGAATGGTTGTGCGAACTTGTAAATGTGAATAATCATAATGGAGCGAGGTTATGCAAATATTATTGTTATAGCATGCTTATAGACACACGTATTCGCATTAATAATATTTGCCTATGGACGTTAATCGCGTTGACGTTGCTAAAGCAAATTTCTATGGTTTCTGCTGCCTTCGATTCGTCTCGATTTTATTGTGTTGTTCTTCGACTCCTTCTCGCTGCCCGAGCATTAGTATTTTTTCTTTTCGATTATCCGAGCCTTTATTATTTTACGAAGTATCACTGTTACTATTATAAAACCAGGGACGATTTCACGGTTAACTCGTAAACTTGATTTTACTTGACGAGCAACATCGTAGCAAAATACTCGTGTGCTGTGAACGTCACGTGGATTGCGCAATCTATTGTGCAATGACGACGCTTTATTGTTCCTCGTAATTAGCAACAGTTTATCGTTAATCATCGTTACCATCCATTATGACGCAAGCGTATACGACGCTAGTGTAAATTTGCAGAAACGTTTATCAGTGCACGCGTATCTATTTCTGGCCGTACGTGGACGTCGACGTTTAGTGGTTCAACTTTTTTCGAATCGAGTGACAAATCGGCTCGACACACTGTACGTTGCAGCACAAATACGGCTGTGTCGTTTCGAAATGAAAAAGGAAAAGAATTATTGGAATAAAGAATTTATTTAACATATACACCTATATACACCTCTATATAGATATATAATATCGTTTAACAGGGCGATTGCACAATGCGCGTTGTCGCCGTATGAAAACTAGGTTATGTCTCTGATATATTCACGCGCACTCATACGCGTTTCGGGAACAGTATGCGACGCTGGTTACCCAATGGGTTCCAGTCGAATATTATAAATACCCATATGGGATACCTGACCGCCGTGACGGTCATGCACGACGCACGCACCTTGGTCTGATGTACGTACATGGGCGTCGCGACGCCTGTACACGTGACACCATGACGGATTGTCGGGAACGACGAGAGAGCCTCTGCGACTCTGTAATTTATTTAAATGTGTCCTCGTCCCGTTATAACCACCACCACCACCCCCGCCCCCTCCTCACCCCTCGTCCACGTGGAACAACCCCCCATTATCATTTTCGCGTTGCTATAATAAATCTGCCTTTTGACCTACGACCCTCGACGTATTTACGATTACAGGATGAACGGCTGTTTACGAAGGGGTTTTCTTTGTTCTTTCGCGAGATTACGAGAAGTCGAGGATCCAATGACGTAATGTAAACTTCACGAGGATCGTCTTGGAGAATTTTGGTTGACTTTGCTCGAAAGCTTTTTTTTTTTTGGCAAAATAATTAAAAGACGGCTGGCAAGTGGGCTACGATTGCAGCGAGGAGTCGTGTAACTGCAACTTCAAGTTTTGAGGGAGTCGTGTGTGTACAGTGGTAGATGGGAGTAGATAGTTATGTATGTATATACACTGTATACTTCTGAGTTGCCTTGACTGTACGGCATTTGGCTCTCGACCTTTCAACCCCTCTGCCTTTACGTACCACTCGAAGTAGCGTGCAACCCTTGGTGATCCTCCCCCCCTCCCCCGCCCCACTCACTTCTGTAAATAGCTGCAACTCTGCCGCACGTGGTTCGCCATTCCATAACTGTAGCGTGGGGCTTTTGATGCTGGCGCCACTCCAGCTTCCGGGTCAGCGGTTCCGGTCTCGAGAGAATCAGCAGAGGTCAACGAAAATCAAGTTAAGATCGTCATTGGCTGAGCTGCCATTGGATTTCCCTGGATATGCATACGTTTACTGCCAATGAATATTGCATCTGGTTGGCCTGCGTGCAAAAGTTTACTTCGTTTGTTTAGCCAGCTACGTCACGCGGTTAACCGTTGTTACCGGAACTGATTGAATTGTCTGAAGTGTCTATAGGGTGACCTTTGACCCTAAATATATTTTTTATAGCTATGTGTAATCCGGTGTATAATTAATCGCACTGTACCCGGTGTTCTGTAATTTAGTGTCCGTCTCGATATGTGGTGTTGCTTCCTTTATGTATCGGTAGGATACGTGAGATGTAGGGTTGGCAAGGGAGCATTTGAAGGGAGAAAAATTTTGGGAAAATTTGAAAATATTTAAATATTCTTCACTGCAGTTCTATGCTTCCGGGTCAGAGATCTTAAACTCGAACAGTCGAACGGACTGTGGGCTGAACCTTTTTCCGAGTAAGGAAAAAGGTGTTTTTATGGATTGGCGATGCTAAGAGGTAAAAGTAGGTTGGATCTTTATGCTGGTGGCAGAATGCATTAGGCAAATGGGTGCATCGACTGGAGGATGATAACAGTTGCATAGTTGATACAGTGGTAGCTGAGGACGGTGAAGTCTATCGGTAATCTTTTCGAGTATTTTTCTCGAGGTTAGACAGGCTTTTTATATCTATATATATCCTTGAAAGAATTTCTACCGAGAATTCCTTAAACCTACAGAATCCCTTTTGGGACTCGATAAGAGGAAGTCCTTCGGATACGATGATAACCTGCGAGTCTTTTTGAAGGACGTTATCATTTTAGGAAAATATGAGATTCCACAAAAGTTTCGAATTCACTTGAAAAAACATTAAGGCGAATTTCAAAGTATTAATCATAAAACGACACCACGTGTATCCGGTTTGTATTTCCGTATCCGGTATTTAAATTAGGAGTCTGTTGATTAATCAAGTCATTGATAAACGTCGGTCAAAATTAACATGGAAATATTAAACGCGTCATGAAAGAACGTCAAAGTTTATTAGCGTTTAAAGAAACAGATAAAAAAAATTGGTCAAAAATACGTAAAAGTTCAATGTGAAATCTTAATCTTAACGGCTGCCATTTCGCACGAAAATACGTTACTGGATTGTATCGCGTCGTCACTTTTTCCGACCGCTGTCAAAAGTTCACAAAGTCTCTGCTTCCTGTCGAAATGCTGGTGTGTAAAAATTCGAAAGTTCCTAGCACGATAATTCAGCCTTTATCCAGCACTTAAAAAAGGATTGTCGAGCAATTTGTGTTTTGAAAATTTCCAAATTTTACATTACAAATGAAAGCAAATTACTAGCCGACAATTAGATCAGGATTTTAGTATTGGGCTATAAAAGATAATGGATAGTGGACTGGTAGTTGATTGGGTTCTCCTCTCGCTGTTTGATAATGCCGATTACATCTGATAATTCAAAAGTGATTGTGCCTCGTGAGCAACCAGAAAGAAACACCTTTCACCCGCAGGTCAACCAGCTGTCGGCCATGGCGTCGAGTTACGCAATTTGATACTCATGTCGCCAATCCACTCACATGGCTGAATCCACTTACCTACCTCACATTTCTCATCGTATAGTTCATGCCAATGGATTATTTAGTCATTTTGTAATATTTTAGTTTTTTTTAATTACGTACGTTGTTCGCGCGACAATATGAATTCGAATAGACAATTGCGCAGATCGCTGTGCGCATACGTAGATGGCAGCACTATATGCACAGGTAGGACCCAATTGAAATCCCAGGAGAGAACGTGGAAGCGGAAATGCATAATTGACAGAAATAAGTATGACGAAATGTCAATACTTCCCATTGCGAATGACATTATGCAGTCGACGTCACTTTAATAAAAAAAACTGCTGAGATCGGACAACGGGAAGTCATTATTGTTTAATTAAACATAAACGAGGCTCGACCTTGATTGGATATTCAAAATTATTATGCAATTTGTATTATGCTTAAAAATTATGAATCATCGTAAGTTTTTGTTTTTAAGTTTGTATTTACCAATTGCTTCATTCTCTCTCTCTCTCTTTCTCCTTAACATCCTACTGGGCGAATTTCTAACCGGCGACGAATCCCCGTTCGTTCCTTTATGCAAGTGCAGATACAGATTCGCTGTTATAACCAAGATGGGCAAGAGGTGCGAGTGGGAGTGAGATAGAGCGAGAGAGGGAGGGAGGGGACAGTAGAGAATTTATGAATTTTAAAAAGCGTCAAGGCAGACTGTTGAAAATGCACCATCGAGACGTGTCGCTCAATGTGAACGCGTATCATTTGTATTCAGCGACTGTTACGTGCTACTGTTATGCGAACGAACACGTGTTATGGCATAATGGCGCATTTCGATGTTCCATATGACGAACTGCCCGACGACGCGCAGCCACTTCCAGCGATCGGGAGCGTTTTCAATTACCGCTGTCGCTGATAATAAATTCGTTTTATCGGCAAACCCGTGTCGAAACAATCCAATCAATCGAATTCGCTTATTTGACGCGGAAGCCCATGCCGCGCGACGACCATTGGTTTCTTTTTTTTATTTTTGACAGGCGGGACGATAATGTTAACAGCCATTGCCAGAGAAAGTCGAGGACAGGCTGAACTTGTTAATTCTTACGTAATCAAGTACAAACAATACCGTAGAGACTAATTGGATCAATGCTAATCGAAAGGTCGCGAGACTGTGAATAAGTTATTTCGACTTTTGAATATTACAAAAAAATTGGAGCATAATCAAAATAACTAATTATCAGTACAGTTAGCAAACAGTGCATAATTCATCAAGAATGTGATGTTGATATAGTAAGATGATAATAATAATATTAATAATATCTAACCGTATAGCACATTAGCTAACGCCAATATTATATGACAGATCATTGACACCCAATGTCAACATATATATGCATATTATGTATAAACATAGATACACGTGCGATTCAGTAAAATTCATTTGCGCAGCTGCCGATTTTAATTGGGGCTTATCACAAGAAATTATTACGATCTAATCGAATCAAGGTTATCAAAATAATTTGCTTCATCCGGTCGATGATCCTTACTAGCGATAGCACATATTCTTAACTGTCAAAGTCAATAATAATTAATCCGTTTGAAATTTTTCCATAAAACTTTAACGCTCGAGAGCAATTTTTATCCGTAAATTTTCAAGCATGCGCGATGCAAGACAGATGCACCGGAAAGTGCATTCAAAGTGCATAGAAAATTCTACCTCCGGCGAGACTCTCGTCGCACCGCATACCTTATGAATAAATTGTGCAAGTCGTTAGCATAACTGCCTGTCGGTTTGCTTGTATCTGCACGTGGATTTTCGTCTTACGTGTAAAGTAGGTAATTAGCATAAACGACATGGTTCATTACTGACTCGAGTATGGACATACGTGAGTCTATATATACATATATATTATCATAACGCGATCGATTTAATCTGGTCCGATCGCGCTAACACTCCCATAAAATCTCACGTATAGTTATTAAGTCACTTTAATTTCACCTGAAAATTTCAATATTAATTTGTCCAAATGAGTTTACATATGCAGTTATACCAGACGTGTTACATACGTTAATTACCATAGTACGCGTCCACGTGTGACGGAGCGAATTTCAGATCTCGAAAATCTGTCTTTATCTATATGCAAACACACGTGTCAGTAATACCCGTGCTCATATGTCAATTAAAAGTATTTGAGTAACAACTAGCAGAAAAGAGAACAGTAGTGGTTACCAGTCGGTCCCGCTTTGCGGTCGTCCTCACGGGCAGATATATTTAATTTTCAAAATCAAAAGAAAAAAATGTATTTCGTATGAATTTGATTTACGATATAGAAAAGCACGTGGCTAGACTCTCCATAATCGCCTAAGACACTCCATAAGGAGAATCGAAGAGTAACAGTCGATCTTTCATTCTGCGAACGGTAATTAACGTAGACAATGGACACGCTATATATATATATATATATATACACACATATAGTAACGAGTATAAGCGGGACGTTGAATAGAAGAGACGACGAGGGGATGAATCGTCAATAAGATCTCGAATAAAGCTTTCCGGTAGAAAGGGGGTGGGAAGGGGGAGGGGGGCGGATTTCGAAATTAATAGCCTTCCGACGCATTATTCCTGCCAGTCAAATTGATTGCGTCTCGATGACTGGAACCTTCCGCTACTCCCGTAGAGTTTCGATCGCGCTCGTTACGCGCTACCTGCCACGCTCCTACCGGCTAACGAGTGAACTTGCACCGAGCGAACGATACAACGTTAAAAGCGTCGAGAAGATAACGACAGCATCCGTAAACCATGAATCTTCGGATACCATTATTTTTTTTCAGCTTCCCGATTCTAATGAAAACGAACGATTAAATATCTACCTCCGTACGATCCGCGGGACGGTTCGTGATTTACTATAGTCTTATCGGGAATTGTTCGCGACGATCAGACCTAAAGCCGCGTTCACAATTATCTCACAGGGAAAAGTACCCGGGGAAATACGCAGCCTGGCAAAATTATCACGGGCTGAATTCGGCCGCGTTTGCAACTAAAATAGATCGGAAAGTGCGTGCCGAGGGAAGACGTGCGCATTCATGCAGCTTCATGCACACGCGCACTAAGGATCCTCCTTTCGTTTCCTGAACTTGGCACCGAGTGCCACTTTAATGCCAGCTACGATAATGTAGTGCATTACGCATAGCTGCACTTGTGTGGTAGCTGGAAGAGCGTTTTTAGTGTTGCTGTTGTTTGACAACCGTGGCTGCCGTGGCAGCAGCTCTTGACGAATTCCAGCAAATTAAAACGTCCACGTAGCCCCTCGTGGTACCAGAGTCAACATTGAGCCGATTCGGTGCCAATTGGGAACGGTATAGTGTTATCGCGAGACGCGTAATAGCTGCTCCGCGCCACGTGTGAGTGCGTGCGAGCGATAAGCGATAACACGTCACTGAAATTACTCGAATCACATTATTGACGCCTGTATCCCTTAGTCTCGTATGTTTTTATGCGATTCTTCTTTCACTGGATTCGTCGGGTTTAATGCAGATATGCGTGTCAAGTTGTTGTTGACTGAATTTTTAAGTAAGAGTTTTGCATTCGTGTGGGAGGATAGGTCAGGTCTGACAGACGGCAATTTATTGATCGTTTATTGATTACATGAGATTTTAAAATTTTTAAGTTCCTTGAAGGATATAAATATTTTAAAGTTCGTGTCCATGTTCTTTTCTTGGCAAATTTACGGCAACCGAATTATAATTTATGAGATTGATGAAATAAAATTTACGAATATATTTATTCTAGTACAGTGGGAAATTGATATTGAATTTAATTAAATATTTCGAGTAGATCCGTGACGAGTGGTTCGAAGGTCAATTTGATATACGCTTGTCATTTGCATAATAGTTAATCTTATTAGCGGAGGATTAAAAATGGAGTCTTGTCGATTTCGAGGTAGGTCAGTTTGTCATTTGTTGCGTATTTCGTATATATACGTAATTTCTTTCTAGCATATTTCTTCTTTTCTTGCTTATCGCTATTTTTTTCTGGGCCATATTTCCACCCACGCTGTAACTCGTGACAAAACCAGTCGCGTGTTTCGTATTCGCGAATTTTTACTCACTCGCGAAAACGTGACAGATTTATTTTATTTTTGGCAACTTTTGCCAATTGTGCTTTTGAATTGGAAAATACTTTGCGACTGTCGATAATTTCATTATTTTTTTTTTTCTAAAATTTATTTAGAGAAACAGGATGACTGTCCTTGACGGGTAGTGAATTTAGGTGGCTCTGAGATTCAGTTGAATTTTCTTTTTTTTTCTTTTTTTTTTGAAGGGGGGACGAGCAGGATGTGCAGGATGGATTTTTACGATTCACTTAAAAATTTCCTCGGAAGTAAAATTAAAGAATCTGATTTGTGGGTAACGATTAATATTCCGGTAAATGGGATTTTCGTGAATTTCTTAAAGGGTTGGGAAACAAAGTTAAAATTACAAAATGAGCTAGAGAGATTCCGACCCCCCAGGCAGCCCTTTCGCTCTTCTTATAATCACCCCATAAGTTTATTGGACGGCCTCAAAAGTTATTGGATAATTTCTAGAAAAAAATCTTTTCCATAAGAAAAAAAAATTCAAACTCGCAATGCGAATCGCTACGTGTCTCGATTTTTTTGGTAATATCGAATTTCAACCCCTAAACCCTCATCAGAGGGTAGCTTGGCCTAGCTCCGAAGCGTAATCCAATTTCGCCAGGATAAAACGTTCATAGTGGAATCAAGCCAGCACGATGGTCTTATTATTTCGACCCTCTGACCCTATCGAACACGATCGATCCTTCGGGATGAAAATGAGCTGCTGTATTACAGTACAGGAGCTGGTCATGCGATATTGACAAAGGCAAAAGGAACCAAAAGTCTCCAAGATCTCATAAGCAAAATGTCTTTACCGCAGACAGCATCAAAAAGATGACCAATCCCCCTCCTCCCTCTCTTTTCCTCATATCATTCAGTAAAGTCACTTACGCAAGTCCTTCCATTGTTCCGGATAGGATTTTACGACATGAAGACGACAGGAAGGCTGATTGGCAACGAGTTACAACGATTTTCGCGAATCCTAGCGAATACGGTTGGATCGCCGAGTCAGAAACGAAATGTCACTAGACACCAAGATATAGGAGATTTATAGGGAATTCGAAGTTGTACATAATCGTAGCAAAAAAAATTGTCGAATTTTTATCAGAGCGAAGTGTTTCTTTAATGAAGATCGATCAAAATAAGAAATTGGTGCAGCTATTGGGTGGCTTTAGTCTTGCCAACTGGTGCTAAAAAATATCCTAATATGACAGCTGTCAAATCCAACTGGTACGTTGAAAAGGACTAATGCTACGTAGGAGGATTCCGATCTTCGCAAGCAATCGATCCGGTGCAATTGGTTGCAGCTGCACTTATTTGTGGCTGACCAACTGCTGCATTTCAGTGCATTCCAATAGGCGATTTGTAGCAACACAGGATACTGAGCAGCTGTGTCTCTGGCCGCAATTGGTTTAGTCAGTTGAAGTAAATTTATTACCCCAATCGATCACCCATATCGATCAGGAGACTGTAATTCGTCTTCGTGACCCCCTAGTTCCAGGCGTCGCGACGCCCTCACCCCGGAAGCGGACGTCGAGGACATAACAGTCCGCCCTGTAAAACGTTATGAAAATGGATGTCGTTGCGGTAAAGGTCGGCGTAGCGAAGAAGATGAGGAAGATGGCTGCCCTCTTATTTACAGTCGGTCATTCATCCATCAAGAGATGAAGTAGATTCGTTCTTACTTCTCGAACAGTTGCGCAGCCTGACCTCTGAACTTTGGCAAGTAAAATCCTATATTGCAGTGCATAACGAGAGTGAAGATGAACCAAGAAGAAATGAAGTTTAAGATAACTTCACAGATGAAGTTTCCAATTCCTTGGAACTCTTAGATTCAGATCGTGGACCAAAAGATGCTGCAACACTCGACGAAGCTTGTTGGGGTGAGAATCGAGTTGGAAATAACGTTAGAGGGGGAACAACAAGGGGGGGGGTAGCCCCCTCTGGGGGATACGAAGGAAAGAGAAGAAGAATGAAAATCTTATAAAACGAGAAAGATGTTATTGAGATGATGAAAGAGCGCAGCCTCGCTATGGTTTCAGAATAATTGAAAGTTATGATTGTTGCAGGAGGCACTTTCAGATCTTTTTACTTCTTGCTTTCTTTCGTTCTTTCTTTTGTTCCATCTGCCTCTTCGTCCGTTTCTCTGTTTACCCGACAAAAACTTTAGAAACATCATAGATCAGCGGATCCAGCACGATTGGACAAACGTGACTGGCTAATCTCTTTAGGTCTGGGACGCAGCTTCCGCCTTTGGACCTTTTCATCCATCCGCTATTTCGTTTCGTATACGTGATGGAAATTGGACGTTTATCTGGTAAATAAAACCCGATTAAATTCTACGCGTCTGGTGAATAAGAAAAGATTAAAAAATATATAAAAATTTCAATCATGATTTATCGGGCGATGCTGTGCGATATCGAGAAAAGATAAAAGATTTGAAAAAAGAAAATAGCAAGTAGAAAATATATTTGATGACTAAGTTCGTCCACTTCCGGAATAGGAAATGGCTCTGGAAAAAGGCTCGACGAGTAAATATTTACTGACAATGAGACGATGGCGAACGCGGTTCGTGCGCGACTGGCTCATCCGAAACTCGGAATAGCGTACACATGACGCGTGGCGTCACGACGCATACCGACGTCTCGCACGTCAATGGTCTTGTGCGTCGACGTCACCGCGAAGCATCATCGCGGAATAAATATAGACAGAAGGAACATTCCTTTCGTTGGATGATTAATTTTTGAAAATTTAAAAATAGACATAATTCTTTTTTTTTCAAAGAATTTCACTCGCATTTTTCCGTAAGGAATTTTCTTTGATTTTTCATGTCAAGGAAGTGCAAAACGGTTTTACCGGTAGCTGCGCCTCCTGGAAGTACAGCAACCAAATCGGCCCGTAATAACTGTAAACTTTCAGCTTGTTAGATGCAGCAGTTTAACGATAGTTGTTGTGGCAAATTTAAATAATTTAACTTATTATAATAAATGCTCGCATGATCATTTAGCGTAGCCATATTATATTTTTACTTATGGTTATTTTCTGCAATGCATATATATATATATACATATAGCGCTGTCTTACGCTACAATGCCCAACACGCAACCATGCAGCTGGGAAATATCCTTTATGGTAATATCGAGATAATTGTTGGTTGCCATAGAAACCAGAAGTGACGTTACGCTTTTACGAACAGACGGGCCGAATGTTATTTCGTCTAACGGGACGTCGTAACAGTACTGGGTCTTCCATTTGCTCAATGCGTTCCGCGTTGCCTTATCTTACGCGTCATCTGGAACATTTTCCCATCTGGAGCCTCGGTCTTTATTGCTTCAATAAAAACGAAAAAATCCGTAATGGGAAATTTGGTCCAGCGATCGCGTTACGTAACCCTTCACGCGGGTCTTATTCAACGTTAAACTCATTATACTAATTTGAAAAGCTACTGGAGGGCTTATGAGGTGTCACCCCACTAAAAGGAAATGATACGGGGGAAAAAATTGGATCTTTTTTTCACCATGGAACATCCCTGATTACGCTTCAGGGGTGGCAAATTTAATTTTGTTATTCGCAAGGCTTAAATTTCCTTGGTACCATGGATGGGTTATACGGCCCTGGTGACATTTCACTCAGAATCCCATCGGGAAGATTTTACTCCTTTTGACTTCCGGCTCGATGAAGAGCTTTATCGTTGCTTTTATTATTTTGTATTATTATGGAATTCCCGGAAATGACATGCAGTCGTATTATCCATCTGATAGCGTAGTCCTGCCTGTAAGCGATAACGGTCTCATCAATTTTCCTGATTTTCCTGATTCATCCGTAAAATCGTGACGCAACCAAAATTGGCACTGCGCTTGTCTACTTTCGATGGAAAAGCTGATTAGCGTCGGTTCTGGCTAATCTGGACTGTTGTCAATACACAGGTATATCTATGTGGGTTAACGAGGTTCGCGATGCATGTAAATGGAAGAGTGTGTGAAACAAGTCACCCACCCTCATGCATATTTAAATTGGCCGCCGATGCAAATTTCGTAGTCAGCAAAAAA
The DNA here is from genome assembly GCA_030142635.1 of Trachelus troglodyta. Classification (NCBI taxonomy): domain Eukaryota; kingdom Metazoa; phylum Arthropoda; class Insecta; order Hymenoptera; family Cephidae; genus Trachelus; species Trachelus troglodyta. The sequence continues at coordinate 702,569 of JARQTJ010000808.1, forward strand.
ATTTTATCCCGCCACTTGGAGCATCTCGTGACTGTTACTATAGTATATTTATACACGTTAAGCGCAAGTACACGTGCAGTGCAATCATTTTTTAATAATTAATAAATTCTTTGGGTACGACAGTCTTGAAATTTCTATAAAATCTGAATTAAGGGGATGTCTCTGTGGGAAACAATTTTTTTTCTGACTCTGACAGCATCGAAAAACATTTTATCGGTGGGTGGACTTTGATTTTTTGAAAAATGAATCGCCAGCTTAAAGTCACGTTCGATTTCATGAATAAAATGGCAGATCGAGATTTTCATGATTTTATTTTCTCTTGGCTTTTAATTAACGGACGATTGCGTTGCGTAATTTGGGAAACGAGTGGGCGGGGGGGTGGGGGGTGGATGATTGGTGGGGACCGAAGGGGTCGTTAGCGCGAACGGTTGAAAGGATCGTAACTAACGACAGTGTAGTCTGCCATTTTTTAAAATAGTCATAAATACACATGAATGATTTTCGAAAAGAATTTTCTCTCTCTTTACACATATATATATCTTTCTCTTTCTATGTGGATGACTATACAAACAGCAGGTGTAGCGTTTTGGCAAAATAATGAATTTCGATTTTACATCGTCCCACATTTAGCCTCCCAGCCTCCCAGCCACCCAGCCACCGAGTCACACAGCCAGTCACCCGAAAAGTCGACCCTCGAAATCACGAGTCGTTTGACATAATTTATCAGAATTCCCATGTGTCAGGCAACTGCTACCAGCATCCAGGAATTACCGAGTCCTCGGCTCTAGGATTTCACCATTTGAGGCATTTGCTCCCTGGACCAAGTCAAATCCCCAGTACAAATCTTCCGGAGTGACTGGCAAGATAAAGAAGGACTTCAAGATCTATTTTCTCCGTAGCCTCGATGTGTATCAAGTTTCGCCTTACTTTGCCTCTCGGAATGTCCTGCCCAAGTGACCTTTGTGAACTTCGACCCCATTTCGCAAGAACAAGATAAACCAAAGAATCAAGTGCGCTCGAGGAGTATTGACTTTGAATCCCATTGACTCTCCTCCGCCGGCATCGACTACAGAGCAGCATAAAAATAACAAAAAAAAAGTCTTCATTAAAGTAATCGCTCAATTTGACCAATAAAAATACACAACGATGACGAGAAGCAAATCGGAATGTCCATTTCGAAGAAAATAGCAAAGTAGCTTGTGTAATAGAGATGATAGACGGTAATGGCCGCGGTAGCTTGTCGATCCGAGTGACGGGAATAAAAAGCCTCCTCGATTGGCTACTTGCCAGGGTGTTTCCAGAGCATGTATTTTTCTTTTCTTTCAGCGTTGATCGTGGAAGTCAAAGAAAAGACATAAGTATCGATAAATAACACTATATAAATTTAAACTTCGCGGAATGCCAAGTGACTAATTAACTGGGACACCTGGTACTTTTCTCGACTCTTAGCCAGTTTCAAACACGAATATAAAAAGGCCAAGTATCGCGGAGGGTTGGTACGGCCGTCAGGGGGGAGTTGGGATAAAAAGCAGCTAAATATAAAAATATACGATTCCGCCAAAAAAGTGAGATGGCATCGTGATCTTTTCCTGGTACATCGGAGGGGAATTAAGTCGAGCCAGGAAAGAGAAAAATTTTATTTTCTCTTTCCTTTTCGGTACTCGGTACTTTTGGTTCTTGTCACTTGGTACCTGGTCCTCCCGGTAGCCTCGGTGTCTCTTTCCGGCACCCAGTGAAATCAGCTAATTTCCTTACGTCCTCTTTTACAATTAATTCCAAGCCCTTATTTCCCTTTAATTTTTCCATTACCCCCTCGCTCCCCCCAACCCCCGGCAAAGTAACACCCTCGACTTTTAACGAAAATTTTTCCAGGCCCTGACTTTCTTTCGGCTGGAAAATTCCCACGAGGAACCTGAAGTTGACTTCGATGCCTCTTGTTCCCAGGAAGGATCGATCAGTCCCGTAGAGTCCGGAACGGGATATTCGGAAAACAGAGGACAAAGCCGACGTAGTAGGCGTGCACAACTCGCGACGAAAGGTGGAGCCGAGTCTCGTGTAGAATTTAACGACGGTCCTCGAGGCGTCCTCGTAATTTTGTATCCCATTTCGTTTACTTAGAGACAGGCGCATCCGCGCAGACTGGATATAACGTGACGTAGCTGATATACCGTACGGACTGGATATACCTGACTATATGGGAAACGTAGCACCCTCAACTTCCCTCCGTCCATAAACGCACCCTCCACCCCCATCCAGGAAAACGTTTCTGGTAAAGTGAACCGTCTTCACAATGGCAGACATAAAGCCAGTATGGACGCCGTCGAAGCTGCTGGCCAATATGGGTCTTGGCTTTACGAGCCCCTCGTTTCAAGTGGTTTACGCAAGGACTTTAAAGGATTCCTTCAGACGATGGGAGAGTGGGAGAAGGGGGCGGGGGGGGGTGCCCCGTGGAGCGTGGGGCGC